>OY804598.1:57737887-58139335 GCA_963680895.1 Fragum sueziense | reverse complement strand
CCCATATAATTATTATCACGTACAGGATCAACATAAATTATCTACACGGAAATATTATTTATTTTCGCTTAAACTTGGGCCAAGAGGTTTTAGCGAGAATAATAAAGTTTGCATGCACGTCTCTATGAACCGACAGAAAAATGAATATAGCGTCGCCGGTTACCGTTATATAGTGTGTTCAGAATTCATCAAGTTGTGGTTAAGGTCCGTTAAGGTTGCTACAAGACGATTCTTCGGCATTCCATTCAACATATTTAAACGGGATCCGTGGAAACCAAAATTATAAAAGGAGATACATGAGTAAAACTGGACTGGTCTATAAAATGTGGTTAAGTATGCAACCATTAACTCGACACCATTAACAACCAAGCCATCTATAGTCCGACTTAATCTCTTTTAATGTAAACCGAACTTATCATTCGCACAACATGATTTTGAATAGCAATATGGAAGTAATTGACTACAAAACTGCTTTTCACAAGCACTGCCTTTCTAATATCATATAAATTTATGTAGCTGTTGTTTATGTTTTTCAAGTGATGATTTGAATAAGTCTAGATTCATAATGAACGGAACGTAACCTTTATACACAAGAGCTTTCTAGACTTACAACACAGAATGTCTTAGTCATGACGCAGCACAAATCTGATAACGGAATCTTGATAGTAATTGTTATTTTTTGCCAGGGTTTGAAATCACCCTGCCACTGTAATCGCTATATCTTTGAAAACTATCTCGTAGTATTTGTTATCTTTACGGGTAGTATTGTTTATTCAAACCGTGTTCCAAGATATTTCTGTATTTATTGCGATTACATACTTTATAATCCAGCGTGCAACAGCAGGAATAATAGAGAAATAAGTTCATCTTTTCCAACACAGCCAGCTTTACCTTTCATATACAGAAGGAATTAGAAAACCTTCAAGTTTGAAAAATTGCAGGTGACCAAATATTCTTCTTTTAATGATGCTATTCTTGACAATATTGAAAATATTATGCATTTCACGAAGTCATTTTTTCGCAAGTTGCATATATAATTTTAAACAGTTTAAACCGTGGATACAGTTGAAAAGATATGAACGTGTCACCATTGTCTCTTTTTTGAATAATGAAACAAGTGTATATAATATGGTACTTAAATAAAAGAAGTAGGGATGTACACAACACTCGTTTGTTGTGTTGATCAAAACTTTAACATGAACTTTTCTTCATAACGTAATATTAAAGACATTAAGCCGGATGAATCACACGGCGTTCGATGGTTTCGTATTGCTTTATTTATGATTAATTATTTCAGTCATAATTTGAGAAGAGGGGTTGAAAACACAGTTTTTGTTGAACAGACTGAATACAAGGGGCATCATCATTGTTATTGGAGTCGTTGATTGTTATTTATGCAAGACCACTCATAGTGCAAATTACACTGAATATCCTCCTCACATTGAACTCAGAATTATCCTGTTTTAGTTACTCTCTATCCAAAGTTTACTACTGCAGTATAGTGATCAGACGGACGAGAGCATTTCAGAGCTTTGGTTCAAGTTTTACCACCTGATTACCACAAAAAGGGAAGACATAGTCCGTGTTATGTTACGGAAGTATGGCACATGTTTACAAATGCGCGGGAATCTGGAAAAAACGTCCCTAATAGCATTTTTGAAAATTGAGTTTCAATATCAGCCTGTTGTCGAATGCAGTACAATGTGCATCAATTTTGCTCTTTAAAAGTTACTACAGGTCACGAACATGCTATTGGAGAACAATATCGATCCTGATCAGACTGTGCGTATGCACAGGCTGATCTGGATCTATGTTGGACTCACAAGCCTTAAGGGACGTTTTCCGGATCCTGGCTCAAATGTATGTAAACAAAATGATATCTTACTTTATTTTTGAATGTGATGGTTCGAGTCTTTGAATCAACGTAGATCTCCTATGCAGAACCGTGATAAACATCAGGAACGCTCTTGCCATTGTTTGAACTGGTAATATTGAAAAAAGTGTTCCAAAATATAGTCATTGAGCAATAGTAAACAATAAATATTAATGCATTCTAGCAACAGTTTATAAATGGATTGCTCAGACACTAGCAAAATCTGAAACATTATTTTATCTAGCATATTAACCTATAGTAACAACAAATATTGCCTCCAAACTCAAAGAAGATATACAATATAAATTCAAGCGAATCATAATTTTATTTTTTTGGTCATGCTGAAAAGCGATCTCTTCATTTTTCCGCCCCATATGGGAATAGGCAATCCACAAAGAGATTCAGTGAACTGTAAAGCTCGGTTATGAATGTGGTTCTATAATTTACCACACACCGATCTCATTTGTCAGAGTTCAGTATATTGTTGAAATCAGACATTTACGCAATTCAGTTATTTCAATTTCGATTATGTCATTATAAATACATTTATCATTCTCTGCGATGTTAGACTCTAATACTTTTTGATAAAATAAAAGGCTTTTAAACAGTGTCGTGTTTCTAACATCACTGTTTAATTCAAAGGAAAATAGATTGTCAAAATTGACAGGTGACACAGACCACAAAATCCATGTTTTCAAACACAGGAAATATGAATGTCAAACCAAATAAAACATGGAAAGAATGGGATAAATGCTGATTATCAACATCCCTTCTTTTCTTCTTTCCATTATTAAAAACATGACAAAAGTCTGAAGGGGAAAGGGTAAATGTTTCCATGCATTTTGTTGTATGGAACGCCTTTAGTTTTAAACTATTGTAAACAATAGATCATTAAACGCTAGGATTTTTACTGCAACGATTACCATACAATGACATTTTAGCACATGCGCGAGCGATGATTGGTTACAGCTGATATTACTTCGATTGTTTATTATAATTATTAAAGCCGAAGACATATCTGAGGCTCTAGTTAGTCAAAACTGGTGCATACAGTAAAAAGTCTTCTTGATGAATAATTGACCAAACGCCGACTGTCAATCAAAAACATCGATTAGCCAATGGGCGATCAGAAAAATGTCATGACCCAATTGTTCTTTGTTGCACGTGTTATTGTGTCGATTTATCGTCTGACAATGAAAACAATCGACACGCCGATTGCAAAGAATTTTGTGCTAACAAAAGACTAGGTTAAACGTATGTTTTGATAAACCGTCGGTGTTGTTATAAAATCTCGTAACTACGGCTTGAATTAAGCCGTAGTTACGAAATTTTATAACAACACCTACGAAATACTATTTTGTTTGTCCGAATTTACTTCACGATTAACTGAATAAAATCGTTCCCTATAAACGAACACATGTCCATTGTTTGTTTTAAATTCTATGTTGGGCGGTGCGATCTGTCGATTGGCGTTTGGTCAATTGTACGTTAGAAACTTGGTGTTGACTTAGAGTCAGAAAATGCTGTTAACCAATATTGACTTTGTAAGAGTAGGTCAAACCAAATATCACTTGATTTTATAGTTGATGCTTTCTAAGCAAAGGGTGTAAATACTCAACAATCTGTTACAGATATGAAATGTAGATTATTTTAATTTTTGCAAACTGTATTGATCGCAACGACTAAGAAGACACATAAAACTCATACATAGGGAAACGCCAATCTATAGCATTTTTAGCAAAAATATGCTCTTGCTTTCAGGAGTATACATTGCATAGACAAATATACTGTTAGGATAAATTTATTTTCGAAACCTCAATTAAGTTGGGCGACAAATGAAAGAAGGAAAGATAAATTTGTAGATATAAACCAAGATGATCCTTACAGTATCACTAATAAAAACGTTGAAAACACAAATGTGGAAACTGTAGTTTAAGTATTATTCTATTTTGGGTGATTTAGTTCAAAACAGTTCAATAGCAGACCAGTCCATTCGAGTAAACATTACATTTTTTTTCAAAACGGACGATTATTTTTTTTTCTATTGAAATAAATACTTTTTGGACAGAATAAATACACTTTTCAAAAGCAAAGCAAACAATGTACGGTTGAATGACAATGGAAACACAGCTGGTCGCAATTACTTGTTTCACCAAATTATTAATTTATATTGCTAGAATGGTGAGATTTCTTTACCGTTTACCAGGATCGCATTGATACAATTTAATTACTAGTATTCAAAAAATGTAAATTTAGCTTCAGACGGGACTTGTCGTTTCTAATCACTATATTAATCTAGCAGAGCATTATTTCCTATAACGATATAATCCAAAATCAATGTATTTATTACTGACAAACTAGAGATTCATTTAAAAAGGAACTACTCTTTCTATTGTTTTCGCATTAAAACAAGGGTCTTGGCCAGAATACTTTACGTAAAGAAACATTCATCTTAGACCACTTTCGTAATACAATAAATATCACTGTATACAAATAAAAATGATTGTGTTGGCATATTTTTAGAGAATTCCTTCTCTTTCCCTTATTACTTTCCGTGTTATTTTTAAATCATTTCTTTAATGAACAATGATGAATCTTTTGTAAACTCTTTTGAATTTAGACCAGGCTTACAATGTGTCCTCTTGAAAAAAAGATTGAGCACTCATTTCCATACTAACATGTAACACGTGTTTGTTAATGTTTTTCTCTGATATTTGGTAGAGCAGAAAATCGGACATGATTACATTTCATTCATACATAGACGATTCTAGGTTTGGGTTACTGAACGAAGTTGAAAAACACAAGACACCTGATATGAATGGGCCCCATAATGATGATTCTAATGTTTTTTTAATAAGCTTGAAACGAATATCAATCATTCGGTAGCAGCGAACACGCATGTAACACGATTTTGCAGTCTAAAATTATGGCAAACTTACAGATTAAACTGATCCATGTCCATACCAAGGTGATTAATTCCTCAAAAACGTACATTAAGATTAAATCTTGATAATTTCTATTACCAATTACGACATTGGAGTCGCTGAATACAATTACTAGCATTTCAGATTCCATTTACAATGCAAATACATTAAATGAAAATATGAGTCATTAAGCTTCGGTTATTTCAGTAGGATTAACCCTTTCTATCATGGCATTTTCATGACTCCATTTTGGAAGGTAGAAATAACACAATTGGTGTCAAACTTAGGAAATCTAAATGTTGTTTTAAAGATTTTTTTTAATTCTAAGGGAAAATAAGAAATTATCACCAATTATTTATTCATGAGAGCCACTTCGTTATATTATGACTGGTGCTCAAACATTAGCTCGGGGTATGATGCGATGAAATGGTCTTGAATTCAATATCAGAAACCGTGTAATTCAAATCCGTTAGACACTATGCAATCAGATGACATCTTAAAGGGGCCTATTATATGTTTTTATGCTTCCGAACGGTTCGGGAACTCCTATTTGTGCATGGAAAAACAATTGGCAATGCATAAAAACCTCAATAACGGCGAATATCCATACATGTATGTTCTTTGCTATAGATCAATTCTTTACAAGCGTGTTTACCCATTCTATTTTTACTTCAAAACGAGACAGGGTCAAGGTCAACGAGACACACCTCCGCGGTATTAACACACCGTACAACCGGCTGTGTCGATGACTGTGACATTATTTGCGAGAGATACGTGGAAAAAATTATTTTGTACAAGCACTGAACATTTATACGCGTATTTATCAACTATAGAATACCAAAGATCCTTTCGTTTATCTATAAAAGTAAATTCATTTAACCTATCATGCACATGACATCAGATGCCGAATCTGTTTTCGCTGACTTTCTACGCAGCCGGTTGTACGGTGTGTTCAATCTCGCTGAGCACAGATAACGTATCTCTGACGTAATCGATTTTTGAAGGTTGGACATATGTAGCCGTTACAAAACAAAAACAAGGACGCCAGCACGTTATTAATTGACTTGGATTTTAATACTTAATAAAGCTCAACGAGTGGTAACAATGGACATAAATGATCTACTGTACCCCTTCAGGTTGGTAATTTCACACGTTATTTCTGGTTTGTAATTATTGTGCCATTTGCATTTTCGACAGCCTAGCTTGCCCCGCTTTAATTAAATTATTGTGTACTTTACATGTTTTTAATTAGATACTAAATTAAAGCAAACATGTTGTTTATATTCGTTACGCAGATAGATATACATTATATTACATAGGTGGAGAAACAAAAATCATTGTTCCAAAGGATAAACATAATCCAAGAACGAATTCAAAACCAATCCAATGTTTGAATAAAACGTGAAATACGTCGAATGAAATCTGGATAAGCCAAGAGTGGTAACATATGTTTCCAAGTGTGATTTTTATGTTAATCGAGCGTGAAATAAGACAGCAAAAGTACTATTGATACATTTATATAGTCACAGGGCTGTCTTTTGACATATTTTTTGAGACTTGTATTCATGTTTTTATGTGTAATCAGTGTATATTTTTTGCACAAAGGATCTAGTGGAATACAGCTGAGACACGGTGGGTAATCATGTGGCACAACATCGTCAACAATCGAAGAAAATCCTCAACACAGTTGTTACTACGTGACCGATTTAATTGTGGTTTGAAGCAGATGCTTAAAGATGTCAGGGATGTGTTAAATGCAACAAATCAATGTCTATGTTTTTTTGTCTTCTCTGCTTCAAAACTGTTTCGTACGCGTCACGTATAAAAAGAGCACTAGGCAAGTTCTAATCAGGTTCTAATTCAGTGGAGGTCTCTGCTGGTAATATCAACAAAACAAATCTTGGCAAGAAAACATCTAAATAAGGTACTAATAGATAATTAGACTTAAAGGGACATTTCATTCCGATTTCAATTTTTTAAAGTATGTCTTGATGCCAAGATTGGTTATTCTTATGAGTATAAATACTATTAGTTTTTTTAAGTTGTTGCCAATAAGCGAGAAACACACATTTAAAGTTGAGACATAATCGATAAATTGCATATAAATCAGAACTGTTGTCCACAACAATTTGTTCAATTTTAACACAAAAATATAAATTTCTCGTAAACGGCGCAATATTTTGGCTTGAAATTTTCAGAATTTTCATAAGGAAATATGCTCTTTCAGATAATAATAAAAGTAAAATTTATGACAAAAAATTATGAAATGTCACTTTAAGTCATAGAGAATACCGTCTAACGTTAGCTCATATAAAACTTTGACAGACAGCATTTTGAATGATTTATTGGCATTTGTAGAAATTATATATCACTCGGTAGGAACAGGTGATTTTAACATGAAACGCACATGACGTGTCTATTAGGACAACAAAAAATAATTAACTCATTACCAAACGGCAAACTTTAAGACTCCTCCAAATTCAAAGATGTTGCAGACAACAATTAAAACTGAATGAAATTTTACATTTTTATGTCTTTTTGTGTAGAAAATATTGTGGGAAATGAAGAAATTGCTTGTAACAAGCAATTTCTTCATTTTCCACAATGTTTTCCCAAGCAAATTTTTTCTTGGGGAGTCAAAAAGAGTCACTGTGTGGTAATGGGTTAACTTTTACACTGTCTTTGTTGGAATCAGGACGAACATGATGTGGCATATTATAAAAGACATGGATATGTACATATGCCAATATTAAAACAATTTACAATTTTGAATAACCATGTACATACACATCTGGATATGTTTTGTAGTAAAAGTAACCGAAGCAGAAATTCAAGTTTAGATTATATTAATTTAGTCGACATACTCGAAGTACTACATGTGTCTAAGTGAACGTTACAACTCACCTAATAGCACGGTGAATAACCAACGTGCCTTTTTGGAAACGTTCACACCGACAAATCGTCCGCTTAAAGTATGCTTTGTTTCATTTTGTTGCTAATAATCTACGGATTTTGACGGGGTAAAGTGCACTGTACCCGCCTTTGAGAGTACCGTTCCCGATTTAAACCCACTCAGTATTGTAGCATATTTTTATTTCAAACATAACAATCTTTTTTGTATTTTAACATTCCTAGAATAGGCAAGGCATTATAATCATCATGTGATCTCATTAATAATGCATTATATCATCAAACATGATGTTACAATGACTGACGCCAGACATTTCTTATTTGTCGGAATCTGCTTTCTTTCTGTTTATTTTTCATTGACAATCCCAAGAAACGAAATGTCAGATATGCAGAAGCTCTTTTGACAATTGAAGAAGTGTGCAGTCTATTTTTTCTAATGCTATTGAACCATCCAATTTTAACGACAAAGATTCATATGGTTCGAATAAAAAATACACATTAGCAAAACATACATGTTTATTGATGATGTACTCGGAAAGAACGGGACACTCGAATATAGACAATGAATCTTATTTCTAAATGACTAATGAAAATTACTTTTTATGAAGTATCCTAATTCGAAATTGTGACAACTGTGTTTTGCTGTTAACCTTTGGACTTGATAACACCTATTCAATAATGCACATAATAAAAGACTAATGTTGTTTCTCGTCACTGACCGGTTCCAGAAAGTACGTGTCTAAAGTAATTACATATCATTCCTGTAATAAAGTAGTGTTGGCAGCTGCACCCCGGAAAATTGAACTGACATAATGATCTATTACTAAAGATTTCTCATAATTGTGATTGTTAAGGATGTAATACGTTACATAACGCTAATACCTTTTCAAGGAACTTTGTCTATTGATGTTGCCGACTAATTTGACATTTGAGATTGTATTACGACCTTTCTCTTTAGAACATAGTCTCTTTAATCATCACTTTCTGCAAATCACGAGCGGCTTAATTGAACTGACAAGAGTATCTATTAAAAGTAGTGATTACAAATATTTGTGATAGCTGGTGAGGTTATACATTAGTAACGTAAATATGGTATTTTCTTCTTGATGTGACCGACTTGTTTTAAAATAGAGATAGCGTTTTGACCATTTTCATTAGAATGTTGTTTTGGATATTGCTTGTAAACTTCATTATTATATACTTTGATATTCTCTCTGTGTATTTGAACGGGAGGAAAGTGTGCAATATTTTTTGATATTGCATACTTTGATATTGCATGGGAACTTTAACACGCGCAGTCGCCAAGGACGGAACTATAATTCCAGGCATCTCTCCCGCTTCACAAATTTCAAGCCTGATAATTCACTTATAAATCCATATTGTGCATAACGAACGCTAAGAGAGGTCAACAAAAGTTATTTGGAGAATAAAAAAAAATTCTTTCAAAATATCACGGATATTGACTTTGTAAAGAAAGTCAAATCTGATTGCAAATACGCAAAATTACCAAATTTTAACAAATGAAAATATACACAACGGCAAATGTACACATTTTTAGGAAAATTGATACCAAAAATATGTAACAAATATCTCAAATGCATTACCTTTTAAGGCTATTCCAGTCATAGTTGAAAATAACGGCCGCCGCCATTCAAAGTTGTTTATACTTCCATAGTGACGTCGACGTAATCATACGCTGACGTTACTTTTCCCGCGTAATTTACGTTCAACCGCAAGACGTTTTAAAACATTTTAGTAATTTCTACCCGAGAGGGTAAAAACTATTTTTTTATGAATTTGGTTAATGATATCTTGTCTAAGACAATATCAAAGTATATAATAAAAAGGTTATTACATTAATATGGGAATATATTGTGTCGAACTCGTTCTTTTGGCGTAGTAACCCTCGCAAGCTCGGGTTACTCTGCCAAAAGAACTCGTTCGACACAAAATATTCCCATATTAATGCAATAACCTATAATACATTATAATGTCTGTGAATATTGCAAAGTGGAGGATGAGTGCCATTTTGTACTTATCCGCGCATCTTTCACTTCGCACAGAGAAAATACATTTACAACCGTTATTACCAAAAGCCTAGCGTGTAAAATTTAGGGGCAATTTTGAAAAAAAGTAACACAAAGCACTTAAGCAGCTATATTGTATCAAATATTTCATTCATAGAAAAAATATTATTTATAACACTGGGAATACTTATACATAAAATAATTGCAAACGTCTGTAGTAACCATTTTTGTCATGAAACAGGGACAAAGATCATAAACCTTACACGGAACAATTTGTATTTAACCCAATGCATCTTTTTTTTATTTTTGCAAGCTCTACAAGCTCTATATTGTGTAATAAATAGTTTGATCAGCAAAAGACCTAATATATTAAGTTTGAAAATATCAGTATCAGAATAGAAAATATGAACTAGTGATAACAGCTGAAATACAGGTTTGTTGTTTTATCATAACACGGCACAGAAACCCTATACCTGTCATGGGACATGTTTTATTTAAATTGCAAGAACTGTATTTTTCATTCGTTTCTGTAACAATCCGTACAAAACGGCATTTATACTTAAAAGTATCCTGGGTGAGTAAAATAATATCTCTCTTGTTTCCCTGTTATCTTCTTGTTTTAAAATGAAGCTATTAAGGGCCAATAGTTGTACCAGTGTAGTCTCATGTGAAATATCGCAAGGTTCTCCTGGTTTTGTTTAAGCTTGAACATAACCATTCTGTTATTTGTAGAATTAAGAACCAATGCTAAATGTTCCACACTCCTTCGTCTCAGAGCTTTTGAGTTGATAATGATTCAGTTACGTTTATAAATTAAATCAATTCAATTGATGTTTTATCAGAAAAGGCCAATTTTGCGTATTTCGCACTGTATCATTTTTCCGAAGAATTATCAAACATTATTGCATAAAATGTGTGTTTTCAGTCTGTTATTAGCATTAAATAACGCGAAGAAATCTGTCCGATATCGTGAAAACCGGTCTATATTCAGTGCGATATCGGACCGGCTTTGCTCTCAAATATCCTCGATTTGACTCTTCAAAATAAACAATTGTCTCTTTTCGCGCAAAATTCTCAACGTCTTACGTTAAATAAGTGACGTTCGCCTTTTAGCGCCAAATTATGACGTAACGTCGTTTTACCGTCGTCAGCCATAACAAAAAAATCTCGGAAGGTTTGTCAGAACAATATAACAATGGCGGACATTATCTTATCTCACCTCGGTTCATCTTTTGCACATATCAAAGGGTTAAGGGGTAAGTAACCATTGGAACTTCATGCATTTTTGTGCAATAATAGCGTCAATTCACGTATATTTCGGTCGCTAACATTCGTAGAAGCCCGCAAAATACGAAAACGACCCTCGTACTTCGCACTCGGGCGTAAACGTATTTCTTGGGCCTCTGCGAATGTTAACGACCTCAAAAACGTTGTTTAACCCTATATTATGTAACTGTTTGGCATATCATTTTGGAAAATTCTATTTGAATTTTTTTTTGGAATTCACATAGGTATTGATGAATCTCGAGTATTTTAAATTTTCGAAAATGTTGTTTTTCCCCGACACGCATTTGTTTTGGAAACCCTTGCTACTTTCGTATAGGTTAAGTGTTCTCTTACAGTTAAATCTATAGGATGAAATTGATGAAGCAATCGGAATCAGATTACAATTTATGACTAATGAGTTTGCGAAAATAATGAGACAAATCAATTGTACCCACGGACTATTATATAATTTATTCGAGCTACTTGATTAATTACCAATGTCAAATTTGTGGACAGGTATTGTGTGAATTTTCATTTTCTTTTGTTAGACTAATCTTTTTCATTAATGATATAACCCGTGCGTTTCAGAATCTTCATTTCGAAAGAAGAATTTTTCACAAACTCTCCCAATCAAACGGAGATATTAAGGTGACAATAAAGCAGACAGGCTATAACCGCCAAAAGAAGACATATATTTGTGGAACACACGATATGTCATAGGATATATCGTGAATACCATAAGAGGCTATATACTTTAAAATACTTCCAAGAAACTTCTTTTAAGATTTACATGTTGCATTGATTGTTGGAAGATAAGATATCGGAAATAACTCGAGAACAACGATCCTTAACCTAAAAATAAAGAGTGTCGATCAAATATACAAATGTACGTTATTTTACAGGTGATTCCAATTAAATATTAAACATTAATCCGAATCAATATACATTAGTGTAGCCTGAAACAATTAATAGTAATAATTGATAATTAAACAAAACCTCGAATGAGTAATTAAAGGCGTTGCCATATGTTACGATGTGCAGTTTTATTGTATTCGGCGTGTGGATGCTGAATAATTTATACCCCTAAACACATAAAGAATCGTAGTAACATATTTAATGTATGACACTTGATGGCTTTAAAAGTCCGTAATAAAGTCCGAAACTATAGATCAATTCAATATAAAACCAGGACGTTGTCTTCCATTCTCTCTAGAAACACATGTTAACGTATGTCGCAAAAATGGTCTATTCATTAAACAAGAACCATGTGAATCCGTAAACATATTCAATCATTTAACTTTAATCAAGGTAAATGCAAAAGCGAGGAGCAATGTCATTATTGTTTGTGTGTTTTACAAAATGCATTATACCTCTCGGTTGATATAGTTAGTTAACAGGATTTATTGAAGTGTGTCATAGAGTTACTGGCACTTGATATTCTAAATAAATGTGACCCGTCACGCTAAAAAGGACCTTATCCGAACCCCAAAAAATCAAATTTTGACAAAATTGTCAGACTAAGCACAGGTAAACCAGATCCCGTATGCGTAAAATGAACACATGGTAAGATAGGGAAACCATTCTGGATTTAGAAAATTACATACAAGTGAAAAATGTCGGCCCTAGTCTGGCTGCGCGGATTGCGCAGACAGACTAGGGTTGATATTTTTCACACATCCGATAAGGTCCCATTTAGCATGACGGGTCACAAATTATATATTTCATGACATATAGTATGATCATTTCTCATTCATAAGCTGGAAACATTATCAAAAAGAAATAAAAACATCTTTTTTTTAAATTAACCATAAGCAACTCAATTATTTAATTAAGTTATACAATTATACAATCAAATTGTATTCCAGTTATAGTGTACATATTCATTTTGTACTTCAGAATTTGTAAGAAGATATAGTACATGTTGAAGACAACTAACACAGAGTACTACATTCAACGCGCAAAAATATGTTTTCTTATACATGTAATTATAATAAAGGCCGAATCTATATTTGAAGTGAATCTAGATAAATCAGGAGTGGTAACATATGTTTCTGGGTGTGATTTGATGTTAATCGAGCGTGAAATAAGACATTAAACATGTTATTGGTTTGCTTAAATAGCCACAGTTTGGTCCCCAAGACTATCATTTTCGTTATTATTTGAGACTTTTTGTACATTGCGTTCGTGTGTGACCAATGTGTGTGTACTTCAGCAAAATAATCTACATGAATACAGCTGAAACACGATAGTGAGCTACGTGCCACAAGATCATCCACGTTCGAAAAAAATCTTCAATAAATGTGTTAATACGCGACAGATAAAAATGCGGTTTTAAACAGATGTATACATGTGTCAGATATTTGTTAAATTCATCGAATCAGGTTTTGTTTAAAGGACCTGCTTCATCAAAAATCTATGTCGTCTTCCGTCTTCGCTGCTTCAAACTGTTTTCTTATGCATTACGTATCGAAAGAGTTTTAGAGAAATTCTAATCAGGTCCTTCTTGTCTGGAAATCTTTTTGATAATATAAGCAATGGTAACACTTATGAAATACAATCCTTGGATAAAAATGTTTCTAAACATGCCACTTATTTGCATTTAGGGTTTGATCAAAGAAGATACCGTCTAACGTGTGCTCGTTGAGTTTTGCAGCTCGTTTTACGTTGCATTTACGAGGTGTTCGATGAAAAGCAACGATATAAAACTTTGACAGACAACATATCATATGATTTATTGGCAACCGTAGTAATTATATACCACTCAGTAGGAACAAGTGATTTCAACATGATACGCACTTGGCGTATCTAGTAGGACAACAAAAAATAATTAACTTTAACGCCATCTCCGCAGGAATCAGTACGAACATGGTGGAGAATATTACATATCATATCCACAATTTTCCATAAACATCAGTACATACGTATGACAATATCAAACACCATTTTATTTTTTTGAATGACTACATAATGCATTGGCCATATGTGTTATTAATAAAACTCAATGAAGGCAGAAATGATTCGCGTTATGATGACACCCGTTTAGTCGATAGATTATTGTTTGTGTCTCAGTGGAAATTCAACTTTTGCCAATAAAGGTACTTCAAATGAAAAAAAGAAAGTTGATGCAACGCAGCAGATGGTTTCAATATCCTATCAATAATCCTAATTGTGTCCTACTTTAATGAACGGGAAGCCCACAGAGAATTTGAATCCGTAAGATGAAGATGTATAAAATAATACTAAAATCAAAAATTAAAATTACTAACCACTGACCAGTATCAAAACATGACTTGCGTTGTTTTAACTGATTGAATCAGTTGAATTCGTACTAACATTCTTAGAATAGTCAAGACACTATAAGTATCATTTGATCGCATTTATAATGCATTATATCGCCAAACATGATGTTACAATGACTTACGCCAGACATTTCTTATCTGTCGGAATCTGTTTATATAAATATTGGCAGTCCCACGAAACGGAAAGTCAAATATGCAGAAACTTTTTGACAGAACAAGAAGTGTGCTGTCTATTTTAAACTATTTAATTGTAATGAACATGATTTACAGGATTCGAATAAAATGATACGCATAAGCAAAGCATGGATGCTTATTGGTGATATTCTCAGAAGGAACGAGACACTCGTATTTGAAGAATGAATCTTATTTCTCAATGACAGATAAAAATATAGTATAGCATATACGTATGTACTGATGTTTATGGAAAATTGTGGATATGATATCATTCAAAATCTTAACAAGTTTCCATTGCTTATAACCAATCGAATTGATCATATCTATCAAAAATACATATAATAACAAAGCGAGGTTGTTCCTCGTCACTGACCGGTTCCAGACATTGCGCGTGTAAAGTAATCCAATAGCATTCTTGTAATAAAGTAGTGTTGACAATAACGCCAAGTGAAATTTAACTGACACAATAATCTATCACTAATGATTTCACATAATTGAGATTGTTGAAGAGGAAATACGTTGCATAACGCTAATATATTTTTCTGTGAGCCTTGTCTACTTGATGTCGCCGACTAATTTAAGAATAGAGATTGCATTGCGACCCTTTTCTTCAGGAACCAGACACAGTCTCTGTGATAAACAAATGTTGACAATAACGCGATAAGAGATTGAACTAACACACATATCTAGTGTTAATACAATTTGATGTAAAATGAAATTAATGGTGATAATCTGATTTGCCAATGAAACATGTAACAAATGGTCATAAGTGTAATGTGCTCTAGGCAAATATGTTAAAAATCACAAAACAGGTTACATTGTATACTGTATCTATATTATTGCACCTTGAAATGATTGCAATAATGGCTAGAAATTTTCTTACCAAAGTCATCAAAAACTTGTTCCACTACTTAATCTTAGATTTAATGTAACGTAATGAAGTTAGAGGCCTAAAATTACTGCTTTGAAAGGGTATATTAATAGATTCTAGTAGTAGATCTACCTACAAAACAAGAAACATTAATTATTGCAATAGAGTTACCGGAAACCACTATCTGCGTATATAAATAAAGTCAAGAAAACGGTACTACATGTACTTACACCTGAATGCTACTTTTCACTGCTTTCAACATAAATCTCGCACTGCCGCTTGAAAAGCGATGTTATATTGAAATAAGGATATACTTTACAAATAATATAAAATAAACGACTGCGTTAAAAGCGAAACAAACAGTGTGCGGTTCAATGACAATGGCCACACAGCTGACCGCAATTACTTGTTTCAACAAATCATTAATTGATATTGCGGAAATGGTGAGATTTCACTACAGTTAGCCAAGATTGTGATTTCATTGATGTTTTCACATAGTTTGTAAAACCATAATTATACCTATTCCTTATGCTGGTAGTACACAAAAGTATTATGAAAATGTACATCCGTGAGCAGTGTAATTATTTCTAAACCGGATTTCAGTTTATCGGAATCTTATTTGTTCCTCTTTATTAACAGCTATTGCTTAAGGGATGTCTTGACAACATAAAAGTGTGTAAATCAAGTCATGTCTCATACACATATTTCCATACTACCAAGTATCACATGTTTGTTAATACCTTTTCTTTGGTATTCTTTAGAGCAGAAAATCAGACATGATTACGTTTCATTCACCTGGCCCCTTTAACTGGTTCACCCTTTAAGCTGGTTTGACAGAGAATCCAACGTTTGGATAGAATGTTAAATACGCCATAAACCAGGAGTGGTAACATATGTTTCCAAGTGTGATTTGGTGTCAATCGAGCGTGAAATAAGACATTAAACATGTTATTGATATGTTTATACAGCCACTGTGTTGCGAATAGGAATACATTTTGTTTGACCAGAAATAAGGAGTGTGTTCTGGTTTCTTAATGTTTTGAGCTTTTGTCTTTGTGTCACTTATAATTTTGGGAATGTATTAAACGTTTTGAAAATTATATAATTTAAACTGCTGGTGACTTTTCAAGAAAGAATCGATAATATGTCACACGTGTAACGTTATTTGAAATTGAAACTTTTTTGAGGATTTGACTTAAAACGTTTACGTTTGATACAAAAATAATCTTTGTTTGATCGTTGTTAAGTATAAAATATGTAATGCCAATGTAATAACATATACATGTATTCACATATTGGCCCAAGGTTTGGCCACGAAAAATAACTATTGACACTTTACATACTTTAGAAATGCAAAATGATTCCCAAATGGCCAATCTTGTCGATAAATTTATTTTAAATTGTCAAAGTAAGGAGAAATATTTAGAAATACTGCATGTCCGCCTTGATTTTTGAAGATTTGACAATGTACAAAACGATTCATTATACATGTAGTGTTCCTAATTCTCTGTAGCTTATGTCTAGTGTTTGAGTAGCGAATATTACGGTGTATAATCACGTGATACAATATTTTCAAAAAAATCTTCAATAATTTTGTAAATACTGGACCGATTTGAATTCGGTTTAAAGCAGTGAATGTAGACATACGTCACGCATTAGATGGACGTGGTTGATTTTTGAAAAATCAACTAATAAAAAAAAATAATGAAGATAAACCAAAAAAACAAAACCGAATTCAAATTGGTCAAGCATTAAAAATATATTGGAGATTATATGAAATTCTGAGTCACGTGATTATACACCATGAATATGTTGCTACAAATTCTTTCAAAGATAGAAAACATCTAATTTGCCTACTGACCGTTTACAAAGAGTTTAATTGCACTTAAAGGGACATTTCATTCCAATTTCAATTTTTTTAAGTATGTCTTGATGCCAAGATTGGTTATTCTAATGAGTATAAATACTATTAGTTTTTTTTAAGTTGTTGCCGATAAGCGAGAAACACGCATTTAAAGTTGAGACATAATCGATAAATTGCATATAAATCCTAACTGTTGTCCACAACAATATGTTCAATTGTAACACAAAAATATAAATTTCTCGTAAACGGAGCAATATTTTGGCTAGAAATTTTCAGACTTTTCATAAGGAAATATGCTCTTTCAGATAAAAATAAAAGTAAAATTTATGAAAAAAACATTCTGAAATGTCATTTTAAGTATATAATAAAAAATACAAAAAAAAACCTTGAAATATTAGAGTCCCTATGAGTACCAAATGTTTCTGCCTCATCATAGAACAATCTGAATGGACAACAATGCTGTTTACAAACATTTACCGTAATTAACTTTGTGGTGATACGTTCAGAAGATAATAAAGCCGGATCCTAAAGCTGAGATTATGTTTAACGATAAGATCCCACCAGAGAATTATTAATTAGGCCCGGATTCCCTCAAAGTCTGTGTTGTTATTATCAACGATGTTACTTCTAACATGATACTAATGTTGTGGAACGGATTTAGCTAAACAAGCTTCTACTGGAGACAAGTAAAATACCACGGTTTTAAAGAAAACGTCCATGTTAAAGTGTTGCTGCATATTTGCGTCAGTGTCATTGTCAGATTACTTTTGGTGAATATTTCTGTGTGAATCAATTATTACACCTTAAAAAGTGTACACGACAATAAGGATGGCTATATGGCATACTTATTGTTTTTTTCTTTCGAACATTGACAGTACACATAAAGAAATGATGAATTGACAATCGTAGAAACTATATTTCAATCAATAAGTGCATGCAATTTCAAAATGATATCCTTATTGCATAACAAGAAGTGCGCCGGGAAATAACTATTTTAACACTATATCTGTAGGAAACATGCGGTGATGATTATTGTGTAACGTGTAACGTTATACCAACTATAACAAGTTTGTATTATAAATAATACGCGATGACAAGTTTTTGTCAGACATGTGGCAGTGCAAAGTGTGGAAAGATTCGCTAATCACTTGCAAAAGTAAAATGCGAACAGTGTACAACATCCTTTCTTGGATAATGTAACTAACGATAATATAGATTCAATTTTATAAACCTTTTCCGTTTGAACTGTTTTGTCCTATCTCAACGCTCAGTTATTATAATCGAGAAACATGCGTCTATCGATGGACATTACTAATCTTAGAATGATATACATACACCTTGTAAGACTATACTCTGTGTTTTATTCAGTCCCTCTAATGGGCACAATGTAGGCCTGTCAATAAATGTGTTATACTTTATGAGGTTTGCGGGTCAGCACAAGTTTTAAGAAGATTATTTCATACACGTTTATTAGTAATTCGTCATAAGTGAGACTCAGTCTTTGAGACTCGGATCTATAGGCTTGACACGGTTGCGTCACAGCAACTTTTTTACCAAGAAATTACTTGCAAAGTGTTTACAAAACGTATACTATATAGGCAAAGTCACATTTTTTTCTGACATCGAATTAACTTCAAATAAACGTTCATCCACTAAGATGAATCAGTCAACCATAACCTCTTATATTACATGTAGCTGTAAGATATATCTACTTGGTCAACCAAATGGACAGTTCAAAACGTAATAAGGGTTGTATTTGAACGATTATATTAATGATAAAACTATCTATCTTAGACGAAAGAAAGAACGGTATACAGTGCCTAACAACAGCCATCTTCGTAAGCCAAGGATTCTACTTCCACTTTGTTCCTTATAGTGGGGCGCACAACTCCGAAAATTTGACCTAATCGTTCACTTTGTGATACAAGCATGAATTTTGGTATGGTAAGTCATTGAGGGTCCCTGAATCAGAAAAAAAGTGCTAGCCACTTGAAATTCGCATCCGGTGGCCATTTTCCAAGATGGCCGCCATTCTGATAAATGTAGTCAATATATCAGATAGAAAGACATTCCAAATGCTGAAATCCGCCGAGATTTTTCTAATAAATCGTCCCAATAGAGTCAATTTTGTAATTAATTAATAAACTAACATGGCTTTTTTAAAACATTGTGGTCGTTTATCCGAGATGGCCGCCAAAATACTCCAAAAATGGCCGTTCTTCAATTAGATATTATTTTTTAATAAGATATTATCAATCCTTGTCATAAAATTTCAACCAGCATAATGGAATGAAACACAAACCGATTTAGCCACATGAAAATCGCATCCGGTGGCCAAAATAGCCGCCATTCTCATGTATTAATTAGACCTATATATGACAATATCAAATAGAAATGAATCCCAAATGATAAATTTGTCGGGATTTTTATACACCTTTCCTGCATAGTCTTTTTTGTAACCAATATAAACCAACTTGATGTCTTTATTACAAGGCTGCCTTTTTCCAAGATGGTCGCCAAAATATTCAAATGTTCATAGTTTCTTCAAGGAAATCTTATTACTTTTAACAAAAAAGATATCAACCCCTCTCTTTAATTATCAGATAATAAAATGAATGAGATACAAACAAAATTGTTCTAAGAGAATATATACTTTGCTATTGAAATGGCGACTATTTTTGTATTATCTTAACTGTCTTATTGGCCTCCATAATTAAATACCGATTATCGTCGATTACTTTAAAAAAAAACAGCAGCTTAATTAACATGGTTTAAAGCACTTTCGTGTGATTAGTCGCTTTGTGCTAAGTAAGTCAAAACCTAGTCTTGGAATCGTCCACACGAAATATCAGAAAACTCATGCATTCTACACCAAATATCAGAAAACTCATGCATTCTAAACCAGATAGTGTAAAAGGAAGTCTTTCTTACATTAATAATGGACGATTGTAAAACAAATCAACAAAAATATGTAAAGTAAATGTTATCCCTGCCAAGAGGACAAATCTAATGATTTGCTTATTTCTCTTCTGAGTAATTTACAGAAAGAGCAAGATCTTAGTGGATACAAATGTACAATAATACTGCAACAGATATTCCTTTATACCTTGCCTTCAATGATATACCAACTTCGTTCAATCCAGCTCTTTTAGATGATAATGAGGACAAAGAGAAAACTTTGACACTGCATAAGCCAAGTATCATAATAGATACCGTCTTTTATCTACTGTACAATATAAAGCTCAAACGGGCACAGAAACAAGGTTCCATTACAGATGGAGACAGCTGTAAAAGGTCTATAGAATCTGATTTGCAAAAGATGCCACGTTTCTTATGCATTCGTAGCACGATTCGCAAAATTTGGGACAAGCTTAATCAATGCGTTTAAATTATGGACAATGGGAAGTTACTTGTAAAACCAGCGCAGTTGTACGTGTTGTCGTTCAAGAGTTAAAGTATCGATTCACCAAAACAACTTAGTAGAGTTGTATAACTCGACGAGGTCTTAACAAAATTTGATACAACTATAGTTTTGTAAAAGATTTACAAGTATCATGTGGCTTTTTAAACTTGTTATATACCTGTATATCATGGAATTCGTGGCTTCTGAGAAAGTCCAGTTTTCAAACTTCATGACTTAGTCCTATTGTATTAGCACCATATCAATGCGCAAAACAGGCTGCCTACAAAGCTGGCCATATTTAGAGACTGTGTAATTTTCAGCAACCGAATTATTAATACCGGTCGAAATGGGGATTGCCAAAAGAAAATGAATGTTGGAGAGTTGTTTGGACCCAGTTTCGTAATGCTGCAGAGAGATGGCCACGAATGGGTGCAAAGTGGACGGTGTAAGTTCAAGAAAGCCGGGCTTTTCTGCACTTCACTCTATATCTGCGTCTGTGAAATATCATATGAAAGTTAAAATCATAAATAAGCAGTGGCGGCCATCTATGTTGTACAGCTTCTTCAGTGTTGATATGACTATGTTCACAAGCACTAAACCTTGCTTGTATTCGACATACCATCTCTTGTTGTCGAGGGACCCCATATGGGGTGAGGGCTAGTTTCCTTGTAAAGGCTGTTGATTTACAGAACTATTCTGGCCAAATAACGAATACACCGGACACATGGATGTTGAAAATAGGAATCAACTGAGACGGCGTTAAAACAATAATTAGCCTCAGTGGGTTTGGCTGCCATCTCTTGTAGGCATATTGTCAAAATTGAAAATCGTCTGCTACATTTTTTAGAGACCTTCTTTGAAAAAAGCCGGTTGGCTGCCATCTCTCATGGGGATCTTATCAAATTTGAAAACTATATTACTGGGGACTTGTTCCAGATGATTGCCATCTCGGGTCCACAAACACTATATCTCACTTGTATTCTACATACCATTTCTCTTTGTTGAGGGACCCAATCTTGTAGTCTACTTGTTACGGTAGGTTCTGTGGCTCTAAATTAATTGTCTCAACAAACTGATATACACTACATATTGCATTTGCAGATATCTATGGCAATCGATTAAAAGAGTAAGAAAATAATGCTTACACGGACTTGGTTGGCTGCCATATGTTATCAAGTCAGTCGAATTTTATATAATTCGTCAATGAAATAAGCCAGTGGGGCTTATAAGTCGATAAAGCAAATCAAAGATTTTTTCCAGTGGTAAAATCGCAATTTTCATATAAAAAATGAAGAACTTTATATTAAATGGCAGCCGTATGAGATTTTGGTTGCCATCTCAAGCACAAATATTGTCTTTTTTACATCTGGCATTTATGTCTGAGTGTTTGAAATGAACAATGCAAGTTTATATTAGTGCATCATATCATTACACAGGGAAGCTCTATAACGCCCAGATGGCGGCCATCTCAGAAAATGGCCTCCGTATTGAATTTCAAGGGGCTAGCACTTTTTTTCTGAAAATATACACTTGAAACTATATATATACTTATTATAGTAGGTTCTGTGGCTCTAAATTAATTGTCTCACCAAACTGATATATACTAGACTACATATAATTACATTTGCAGATATTTATGGCAATCAATTAAAAGAGTAAGAAAATAATGATTACACGGGCTTGGTTGGCTGCCATCTGTTATCAAGTTAGTTGATTTTTTTAAAATTTATTAATGAAATTAGCCAGTAGAGCTTATAAGTCGAAAAAGCACATCAAAGATTTTTTCCAGCGGTAAATTCGCAATTTTCATATAGAAATGAAGGACTTTACATTGTATGGCTGCCATATAAGATTCTGGTTGCCATCTCACGCACAAATATTGTCTTTTTTACATTTGGCATTTATGTCTGAGTGTTTGAAATGAAAAAATGCAAGTTTCTATTAGTTTTAGTGTGTCATATCATTGCACAGGGAAGCTCTATAATTCTCAGATGGCGGCCATCTCAGAAAATGGCCGCCATATTGAATTTCAAGTGGCTAGCACTTTTTTCTGAAAATATACACTTGAAACTATATATATGCCAAATTTCATGCTTGTATCACAAACTGAACGATTATATGAGTTATGCGCCCCACTATTACGAACCCATTGGCCGCTCGCTTCTATAGAAATCGAAAGTACCGCCGTGCCACCTTTCGGTGATAAATAGTCGCGGCCCTTTGCAGTTGCTATTTCTGGCCAATTAAACGCCTCGTACTAAAACGTGTTAGGCGATGCATCAAATGCGGCTATCGATTTTCACGTCGGCCGCGTTGTTTTCGCTTTGACAAAGAGGGCTTGTAAAGTGTGTTTTGATTGGATAATGGGAAAGTTATCGCGTCCAATGAAATCGCACGGCGGTACTTTCGATTTCCATAGAGGCGAGCGGCCAAGGGTTCGTAAGGAACAAAAAGGAGGTAGAACCCTTGGGTTGCGAAGTTGAACAACAGCATATTCATTATGATTATCAATTGATCTCATCAATAATTTATTGTCTACTCAACTTGAGGGCACATTTGGCCATTTCTTATCTGCCGGAATCGGCTGTCAGTCCATCTATATAATTTATTATAGGCAGACATCAGAAAAGAAATGTCAAATACACAAATCTTCTTTGGCCTTGCAGAATATACGACATACGCGTGTTTACTGCTTTCAATCAATTAAGGTGTAATTTTATCACGTGTACATTGTAAACGGTTCAAATCATGAATTTATTTATTTTTGCAGCTATACACACTATCATTCCAAACTTGCAATTATTTGTTGTACAGTGGTAGTGTACCGCTTACGTCTACTACAAGAAATTAGAAAAAATATATTCATGGCAGGAGATATCTTCGCAAGCTAAGGATTCTACCTACTCTCTGTTACTTACGAAGGAACAAAATGGAAGGACCATTGGCTTGTATAGATAAACAGGAGACGGTCTTATATAAACATTATTAATTGTTGTTCCAACATGCTTCTGCAAAGAATTGCACGAGCTGAATGTTTGCCAAGATAATGCGGTGGCTGTGTGATAGTGTGATAATATATCTGCGCCTAATACTTTCTGCCTCTCCGCCTAATTAGATAACCGCGGTTTCGTTAGATGAATCGAACAAAAAAACTTAAATCCTTGAACAAGATTAATGGGTGTTTTCTGATTCTGTTCAGAAGGTCAAATTATAGTGTGTATTATACGATAATCTTCATGCACAAGGCACTTTTCTTTGTAAATTACTATTGATTGTTTTAATATAATATAGAGAAAATGTTTTTCTACGATATAACCCCTTTTTAATTGACAAAAACATCTAACTATGGAAACACTTAGACAGAGTAAAGTGGCTTTAGCATACACGTATTATATAATAGTTTCAATGGCTGATTTACGGAAACGTTTTACTACATGTACTTGATAAAACATAGAGAATACAATAGATCATATGGAAATTATGTGTAATTGTCAGACTCTAGAGTTTATAAGGTGAAATATGTAAATTAATATTTATTCATACGAAATTTGAAAACTTTTAAAAGAAGGGGATTTCTTTCAGAAAAACTTAAGACAGGAATTACAAGGCCTTGTTGATAACAACAAAATGCGATTCCATGAAAATGATACAACACTATTTCTTTACAGAACTGTCTATTCGGAGTGTTCATCTACTGAAAATTGCAATAAAATATTTCCATTAATTTTCTGTATAGTATTTTTAAATAATCTCTATTTTCTAAATAAGGCGGTGACATTAATATGTCCATTTTTCAGAGAAAAATCTATTAGCATTATATAATGCATGACCTTCCCGGTAATTACAATTATGTGGAAACACTAATACTACATCACTGTGTCATTTCAATTTTCCCGGGCGTGACTGTCAACACTAGTTTATTATAAGGACTAGATTTGATTACTTAACACACGCTATGTCTGGAACTGGTCAGAGTAATACTTACAACTAGCTTGTCACCTATGGAATCGAGAATGAAATCTTGGCTGAAAATTTTAAAAGCATACTTACTAGAAACACTGATCAGGATCAATGTTGATTGCAAAACCTATATTATAACAGCGCATTCCAATATCCCGGTTTGTTTGTAAAATAGAACATATTTCGCCAGTTCATTAACTCTGATGTCTAACCACGTTAATAATTCAAAACCTGTCAACAGTAACCTTATGTTGACTGATTCCAGACTTTAGAGTAAGAACAGGGATCGCTGATCCAAATCTCTCAGGAGTGATCATATTCTTTAAAAATTGACGTAACATAGGTGTAATCGTGCTTGATAGACATTTTAAATGGCATGCTTTACATAAGGTTTAAAAATGGTTCCCAAACGGCAAAAAGTACACTGTTCGAATAAGAAAGCTGCTACAAATGCAAATATGGGTATTAATAACATGTTTGATGAGATGAGTGGATACAATGGATAGCACATTCAACTTGTAGCCCTGTGGTTACGAGTTAGAGACGCACTCAAGTAAAGTATGTCTTTTGGCAAGACACTTTATTGTCAGCCCCAGTCTTTTCTGCTGTATGGAGTGGGTAGCGGTGAGGTAAAACTCACTGCCTCCTCTCTAAACAAGAATTAAAGGGCCTATAGAAGCTAAAGTAGCTTATGTACATAGTACATCTGACCTCGATAACTGCTTTAACTATATGTATCAGATAGAGGCTGTATAGTAGATTCTACGCGATATAAACGTTCAAAAGGCGCAGCCTTTGAGCGTTTATGTCGCGTAGAATCTACTATACAGACTCTATCTGACTTACTGTTCGTCAACCAATGAAAACATATGCTTCTACTGTCATTCTTCAAACGACGCCTCCGACCAGAGCTACTATCGAGCGGATCTTACTGGAATTACACCATTTTCCAAAAAATTACATCATTTTCCCAAAAAAATACATAATTTTTCAATACTGTACAGGAAACGGGGGCGGGGCTATGCATATCCGTGACATAAACTGACCGGTAGTGTGTTTATGTGAAATATTGCGCCGAAATTTTCAAATATACTGCAATTTCATTGGTCCAAAAACTAGGACGAACACTAAGATTGCAACAAAGAAAAGATTGATAGAAAATTGGAAGATTGTTATGGGGTTTTGACTAATTGCTATGATGCTTTACCGAGCCTAAGAAATAGAGGAAGTGAAAACAGGTAATGTTTGAATCAACGTTTGCTGAAAGTGAGAAGTTCGACAGCGTGTGTTTTACATCGTCTTTTTGAATGTTTTTCCATCGGTAATACTGTAGCTTAATACATCGATTTGATATTTCTAACACACGGCCTAGTGAAAAATTATAAAATGAGAACGTGTGTTGTTTTAAAAACGTCATTACGAAACCGATTAGAACAAAACTGCACTTAAAGTTATTATAACTGTTTTTGTTGCTCCCAAAAGCACAATAGTTTTGAAATTCATAAAAAATTCAAGTTTATGGTATTATGGCAACGTGTTGTTCTTTAAATCCCAATCTTTATTTCTTGAATTTCTGAAATTAATTCTGGAATGCCCATGCATGTTCGTGCCCTAAAGCTGACATGTGTTAATGGAAAGTAAATCCAATATTTCTAATTCTAAGATTCCAATAATGATACGATAGACGGTCTTTATAGAGGAACTTAATAAATACCATTCCTATAATATTTGTTAGCAATATAAATATCGCGCAGAAAATTAAATGAATTGATTTGATTGGATGGAGTTTTGCGTCCCACTCAACAGCTAAGGTCATATGGAGACGGGACTTCGGTTTAAAGTCCCACCCGAAAGACTGAGAAAATTAAATGAAAGAGGACCAAATACGAACTATACAAACAAATCTCTTGCAAGTGCTTAATTTCGTTAATGTATAAGATATCGGCAATCGAATTCAAACAAAAAAGTTAAAACAAACATGAAGAATATCAGCGTCCCGTATATCTCGAATCTTTTTAATAATTTACGCCTTGATTGAACGTATTTAAAAAACAACATCGACAATCATTGCATGTAACAAGTCATTCACCAGGTAACTTTTGATGTGGTTCCTCCTCCGGGTCGAGGTAGAACACACCTAATTAACCTTTACCGAAACGACAAACAATTTTGGCAGGTCCAAGTTGAAAGACGTTCCAGACAACAGCTAAAAGTTTTTGAAATTTTAAAGTTTATGATTTTCTTGGTATAAAACAATGCGAAAAAAATGAGAAGCTGCTTTTGGCAAGCAATCTCGTCATATTAAACAGTTTTTACCAGTCCTTTTTCCTGCAGGCGCCAAAAATTATATTTGTTTGGAATGAAAATTTATATTGAATCATGCTAAGTCAAGTGATGAAGTTTATCGTCCATTATCCTATTCTAAACTTTCTTAGATGTTGGCATTACTTCTAGCATGTCCCGTGGAAGATCAATTAAGCATCAGACCAACGTCGGTCTGTCTTTGACTTTGCATTTGTGTAGTTCACTGTGTTATATGAGACCAAAAATGAAAGAAAATATAGTATGGGTATTACGTTGTTAACCCTTCTATCGACAACCGACTCCACGTGATCTTTACCTGAACATATCAAAATGTGTTAGATTGTCCGTTAAAATATGTCATTTAAATCTTCATTTATTATCAATAGTTACGAACGCTCTTCTCATATTTTTTTCTTAATCAAGTTTGCTTCATTACAGTTATTATTAAGAATAAAGATTTAATCTATCCCAGATTTCTGGACAGTATCTAGATTGCAAAAAATGACATTCAGTTCAATACTACCATGTTTAATAACTCGAACTGATATCTTCAAATTGTGTTAAACCATAAATCATCATAATTGTAGTCCACACAAATATTAAGTACATGCACGTTAGGTTTTTAACATTTTTTTTTAAAAAGGTTTCACTTTTGTTTTAAAAAAATGATTTTAGAAGCTACAATGTATTTGACTTTCTTTATTCCTGTAATTGCTTAGAAAATTCTTATGACGAAGTAACACATGTTTGTCTATACATTTTTCTTTTGGTATTTTTAGTGCAAAATATCGGACACGATTACATGTATGTTTATACCTATTCTAAGACATATATATTTATTGAATGTTTAAGAATGCAACATGGAATACATATGAATAAAGTGTACGATGGTGATACGTTCAAGATACCAAGTTCATTGCCGTAAACATTGTCCTGCGTTCAGATTAATTCTATGCATCACTTTATCAAATTCACCTGGCTACTCTACATAAAATGAAAAAGAGAAAATAAATATATCATAAATTCATATTGCACACCACAGGTAAAAATAATTGCCAAAGCATGATACCGCAGCCATGTCAATTAAGGGAGAGTCCTAACTATTTTGTGGGTTACACCGTTTTAATTGAACACACTAAATAAAGATATACTTCCCCCAACAACTACATGACTATTACCGACAAAGCATGATACCACAGCCATGACAATTCAAAGAGAGTCCTTATTACTTTCGTTGGTTACACTGTTTAATGTGAACAGACAAGATAACGACATGCTTCCCCCAACAACCACATGAGTATTGCCCCTGATGGCAACCCTTTCAGAAACCACCATAAACACGAACACAACATACAAACAATAGAAAATGGTGATGGATTATGACGGTTCAGTTTACAATACAAATACAGTTAATGCATTTCTGACTCAATTAACAAAACCATTTTTGAATAATAATGAATGGGGTCGATCCACCTTCATTGCAGCCATTAGAAATTGTAACTGTTGCTTAAACATATCTAAGTCGAAATAATAATTATAATGAATAATCTGAAAGGTTTGACAACATAATAGTTATTTTCATCAATGTCCTGGAAAGACCTAAGCTGAATCATTTAATACATAATTATACTTTAACTTTGATGTGCATATTATTTGAAAAAAAAAAAAAAAAAACAGCAGGCATTCAGTTTAATGATTTGCAGTCTCTGTCTTTGAATGGAATCAAAATAGTCTGTGTTCCGCTAAGAGTTAGCAGTACTGGCCTTAAACATTTCCGATGTTTGGATAAACCAAGAGTGGTAACATATGTTTCCAGTGTGATTTTATGTCAATCGAGCGTGAAATAAGATATTAAACATTATATTGATACGTTTATACAGCCAGCATGTGATGACAAGAACTAAGTTGTGCGCGATTTCTTAATGTTATTGAGCTTTGGAATATATGTTGTCGTGTCAATTATCAGTTCAGAAGGTGTATATTTTTTTCAATGATATAGAAAATGATTCGGTTGAATTTCTCAATTTCTCATTTTTTTCAATATATTATTGCTTTGGGGATTGCAATAAAATCATAACGTCCACCACAATTACAACGCTTGAAAAATACCCTTTACACGCTTTCCACTTCACTATCATGTTTTGATCAGAGCTTTGGCAGGGTGTAAAGACTAGATTTGACTGTACAAACATTCAATCTGATCTTAGCATATTCTACCTGCTTTATACTCAATTATTGTAGCATAGAAAGGTTAGACAAAGCGATAGAAAAGGCACTAGAATTGACGGTTTGCTTGAAAAAAATAGGTTAAACGGGACAAGGATTAATACGAAAAAGGAAACAATAGTGCCAAATTACGGTAACATTAATCTTTTCTCACAGAGTGTCTGTGCCAACTAGCTGTATTTTTAAAAATAGCGCCATTTGAGTATACAATACGGATTGTGTCAAGCCTAGAAAATTCTTTAAAAATCTTTTAAAAATCACCATATGAATTCGGGACAGGTGCATGTGTGGCAGGGATTATCACTCAGAATCCTTCCGCGGAGCGATGAGTCATTGTTGTGAACCGTTTGGTATATCAAACTTTTTCTAAAATCGTTCGGTCAAATCTGCAATGGGTATCTCTATTTAGTTTTTGGTATCATTACGGTACTACATAATGCGTCCGGTAGAGTTAATTCTTTCAAAAAACATTTTTGTGTGGAATTTTTAGAATCATTGCAATTAACGGGTTGATGATATCAAATTGTTTTGCAAATGCATATAAAGGGTATTAGTACAACTTACACTTAAAATTACCGGTTTCTTTCTTCTTCTTATCTTGCAATAAACACCGGCATATTTGGGCGGAATGTTTATGTAAATTCTAAATGTTAACAAAAACTTGAATTGGGTGAAATAAAGAATCTAATTTTGTCAAAATATTCAAAGCTAAGTATTTTGGCTATGATTTTTATATAAAAAAATGTATTTATGGGCCAATATATACGACTTAGGCTTATACATGATATGAAACTATTAGACATCATTTTGGGCAAAATTTTACCAGAAAACAAAAAAGTAAGAGTGCATATGTCATCATTTAACTAGGGCATCCCCTTTTGTTAAAAAGAAAACTATTTTCAAGGGCACACTCTGTGCCAAAGACATAGTTTTGACAACCCTAATGAAAATACTATGGAAAATATTGAGAAGCAAAAGAAAACATGACAAATATTTTCTTATTATGCCTAAAAATGAAAAATGCCCGTTTAAATACTACTACTGCATATCGACATCAACTATTTCGTCTGCTGTAGTATTAATCGTCTTTGCTTCAAGGAACGTCCACCGCCAGTACAACGGTGCTTTGATTGCTGGTTGTTTTTCTGTTTCAGTAAATCAGCTTTCGTTATCAGGTCTTCTAGAAATGGTGTTTTGATTGATTTCTTGTTATAAAATCGTACTGTAAATTCTAAAGATCGAAAGCAAGAATAGTCTCTTTAAAGTACAGGGTGTCCCAAAAGTAAGGTAACACTTATAAATGGTTCTAGCTCTGCTATTTCTTAGCCAATTTATTTCGGAAAACTATCAATATCTGCAGAATTCATTGGAATTTTGTTCACCATATACTTCAATGATATGCACATATCAAAATTGCGTCATTTTTTACGTAATTTGTACCACTATCAAAATGACGTCACGACCTACGTTCTCAAAACGTATGTATGCGGTAAAGCATATTATTTATCTAAATGTCCAATATGTGTGCAAATAAAATTTAAATTCTAATTCAAAATAGAAGATTCACCAAGAGGAATACCCATCCACTCAATTATAGATAAATTTGAACGACCTTGGTCAGATTTTGATGAACATGGAAACAAAAGCCCGAAAACATGCCTTAGCACAGAAAGCATCTAAGCTTTGAATAAGACTGCATATAAAAGCCCAGGAAAGTCAATGAAAAAAAATGTCCGATCAAGATTCATTGAAATCATTAGTACAGTGTATTTAGAATTGTTATTTGAAATTTTCCCATACCATATTTAAATTACGATTTTGGAAGATCGAGTTGAACGCTAAGAATGTTGTCGGTGGACACATGCCGGATTTGAATTCACTTTTTGTGGAGACACATGTTGTCTAAAGTGTAATTCCCACAGCAAGAGCATATTAAATTAAACATGTTCAATGTTGCTATAAAACATTCATGGAGAATGCAGGAACTTTTCTATGGACATAAATGAGGCAGTTATTAGCCTAAAACTTGAAGCAAAAGAATAACCCAAGGAAAGTGACAGAAGGGAGTAATCTAGAGAACGTCATTTACTATGAAAATAACGTCATTGATAAAATAGGGTGTGTTTGGTTCATCACATATAAAATATACAAATTATGATAATTTGATGAAATTTCTTTTATTCATTTTTACACATAACCTTTTGTACTGTCAGCGATACAAGGAATATGTAAGTGATATATTGGCCGAGATATGTTAGATTTTAAGTGATACCTTACTTTTGGGACACCCTGTACATCATGTGTAATGATTGCCAATGTCATAACATTACAAAAGACACATTTACATGATTGGCATTTATCATGGGTTGGGCTGCATCTAAATAGATCACAAAGAACATTGAAATATTATAATCCAAATGAGTATCAAATATCTCTCTCATATCACTGAACAATTTGAATTAACAAAAACGCTGTTTACAAACATTTACCATTATTAAACTTAAAGATGATATGTGTCAGGTAGTCATCAGACGGGCACGCTGGTGACTCTTCCAATCAGCCCTGTTTGTCATGCACGATCCTACTATATGCTATCTTGTCTGTGAGTCTAGGGATTTCTTGGTAAAGTTTGTCATTCCCAATGCGCTTACTTTTGGTTGATGTTCAAGACTTGTCCATGCAATCTCGTACAATCTCGTGTAGCATACAAATTGCATTAGCAATATATCAAAATATTTGATTGGTTTAACAGCAAAACACAGTGCCGATGTCACAATTGATAGAAAAAATACATGCAAAGAGACAATCTCAAAAACTAAATATTGTTTCAACATGCTTTCTGCACAGAATAGCACGGGCTGAATGTTTGCCAAGATAATGCGATGACTGTGTGATAAAATCTACGCGTCTAATACTTTCTGCCACTCCGCCTAATTAGATAACCGCGGTTTTGTTAGATGAATCGAATAAAAACTGAAACACGTGAACAAGAATAATTTGTGTTTTCTGATTCGGTTTAATAGGGCAAATTGTGTTGTTTATTTCAGGATTGTGTGTTTATGATATTTGAAAATAATTATCTGTCGGTATGAAATCTTGCTGAAAGGATGTCTGCAAAGATATAGCCCTTTTTCGTTGGTGAAAACAGCAATATTTTGACATTTCATGTAAATTTGATTAGTTTTTGCGTTATATTAAATGTAATTTACTATTTTCGTATATCAACGGCTATATCTTCTTTTAAATAATTATATTCAACTGAAAGAACAAACGTATATGTGACCCGTCGCGCTGAAAGGGACCTTATCGGGTTTGTGAAAAATATCGACCCTAGTCAGTCTGCGCAGTCCGCGCAGCCAGACTAGGGCCGACACTTTTCACTGTTATTTAATTTCTAAATCCGAAATGTTTTCCCTATCTCACTTTATGTTCATTTTTCTCATGCGGGATCTGGTTGACCTGTGCTGGGTCTGACAAGTCTGTAAAAATTTGGATTTTTTATTCGGATAATGTCCATTTTAGCGTGACGGATCACATATGTGTATGGTATGCATAATTATTATAATTATCTCTTGGTCTCATTAATAATGTATTGTCTAGCATGAGGATACATCCAGACATTTCTTATCAACCGGAATCTGATGTCAGTCCATTTATAAAATATTGTCAGAAAATAAAAAAAACTAAATGTCAAAAACACATAACCTCTTTTTGTCCACGCATGTCAAATGATGTGGGCACGTGTTTACTTAGTTCAACATTTTTTAGCACACATTAAATTAGCTATAAATCAAAAGTTTTGATTGGTTTAACAGCGACACACAGTGCCGATGTGAAAAATGATAAAAAACAATACATGGAAAGAGATAACCCTATCGTATGGAACGCCGGCACTGTCTTATGATGACTTGCACATGCATTCATATGGCTATTTGTCTTTATATGTAGTGGAAACTACTTTATATGTAGTGCAAACAACTTTATATGTAGTGCAAACAACTTTATATGATGTGCAAACACCTTTATATGTTGTGCAAACACCTTTATATGTTGTGCATTTTTCTTTATATGATGTGCATTTTTCTTTATATGTAGTGGAAACACCTTTATATGTGGTGGAAACGCCTTTATGTGTAGTGGAAACATCTTTATATGATGTACATTTTTCGTTATATGTAGTAGAAACGTCTTTATATGTAGTGGAAACTACTTTATATGTAGTGGAAACTACTTTATATGTAGTGGAAATATCTTTATATGTTGTCCAAACACCTTTATATGTTGTGCAAATTACTTTATAAGTTGTGCAAACATCTTTTTATGTTGTGGACACACCTTTATATGTAGTGGAAACATCTTTATATGTAGTGGAAATATCTTTATATGTAGTGGACACACCTTTATATGTAGTGGAAACAACTTTATATGTAGTGGACTTTTCTTTATGTTATGAGGATAATTCTGCATTGGATATTTTTACCGAGCACCGTTTCATTAAGCGGGAAACTTTCGACCAGAGCTACAGATAACAGGGAGTGATAGCTTTTTAAAATGGAATATTTTACTAATTGATAATCAAATCCGATGTTTTGGGTACACATTTTAATTGACTCATCGAGACAATTCAAATGAGTACTCACAACATAGGGTTTAGATTTAGAATAAAAATTGAAGAAAGTCTTCAATCCCTCTTATATGTTGCTCTGCTTCCGTCTATCGTCATTATGGTCTGGTCTAAAGTAAAGAGTCCCTGGGGGATTTTACCAACCGGCGATTTGAACTCAAATATTCTCATGTATGTCTCAAAATCTCATAACTAAAGGCTGTTTTAAGCAGCAGTTACGAGGTTTTGAGGAAAAATGACGATAGCATCACTAAATTTTGGCATGCAATACTTTTTCGGAAACCTTGGTGGTCTTTTTGTTTCTATATCAAACATGTCATTCTGTTTTTACTAACGGTTTTCCTACAATACGGTGGATAACCCATGTGACTTTTGGGCAGCGTTCACACCGATAAATCGTGCGCTTCAATTATGTTTTGTTTAAATTCTCAGGTTATACCCTTCGGATTTTTGCACGATAATATGGAGTACCAAATGGGTCAAAAGTCTATTTAGAGCGTGCACGCATAAAATATACGCGTCGACGCGTAAATTTTATGCGTCGACGCGTATATTTACGCGTCGACGCATAAGATTTACGCGAGCAGTTGAAAATTTATGCGTCGACGCGTAATTTTTCAACTGCTCGCGTAAATATACGCGTCGACGCGTATTTTATCTATTAACCAATCATATCCTTCGTTTCATCCATCAATTTTCTGGTATAAAGGGAAAGGTTTGTAACCGCCTCTCCCATTGGCCAGCCTCGGTTTCACATCTTTTATTACTGCTCGCGCAAAATTTACGCGTCGACGCATATATTTTCAACTGCTCGCGTAAATTTTATGCGTCGACGCGTAAATATACGCGTCGACGCATAAAATTTATGCGTCGACGCGTATGTTTTATGCGTGCACGCTCTATATAGACTTTCGACCCATTTAGTACGTCATACGATAAAGTGTACCGTACTCGCTTTGGAGAGGTCCATTTCCGATTCTAACTCACTCTACACCGACTGCCATGGTTTCTTAAAACGTTCAAGCGAAAGCATTAATTTTGAAGTAATTAGACATATAACTCATCGGTTATAAAAGTAGAGTTGTATACAAACACTAAAAACCAAACATATAGTTTTAACATTTACCAAACCATTTATCGTAAGCTATACGAGCTAATTAATGTCCTAATTATTTTATTCCCAAAAGAGGAAGTGTTTGTGTTGGGCCATTTATCAACAACAAGGCGTAAAGTGTTTGTATACAACTACCACTTTATAGCCGATGAGTTATACGTATACATAAGGACACGGTAAAAAGAATGGTTGAACGGCGTATCAATAACACATCATTTTTTTTTTTCTTTATCGAAACAAAACAATTTTGTCTGTTCTTACTTGAATAATTGACAAAGGCTATGTCTTGATTCTTAGAGTTGTTATCTGATTGGCTTTTGAATTCGAATACGGTCCTCCCACTTTATACCATCCGATGTCAAGGTGGGTCGTAAATTCTGACCCCCGTGATGGGATTGCCTAATTGATAACACATTAGGGGACTATTTATTACCATGTAGACCCATTAGTGTAGAACTGTAAAGCCATCTCTTGTTTTCTGAGATTTTTCTTTTACTTAAAATCTAAATCCTTCAAACTTTTTTTATGAATTGTTAAATTGTCAAAAATAAACGAATAAATCAAAATAAAGATGGTGCAATAAACAATTCTTAAGAGATGTTTTGAAATGTATCATGGAATCATAAAAAGGTGAGAAGCCGGTGATTATTAAACATTTATTTCTTCGTCTCAATATTTTCGCTTGCAGTAATCATTATAACCATTCAGATGTTACGATGCATATATCAGTCGACACATATTTAGACTGGCAATGACGGGGTATAGAAAATGTTATTTTCATAACACTCTACTTCTTGTTTAATGACGTCTAATGCAGACCACACAATTGTTAATGTAGAAAGAAAAAGCAAGTGTGGACAATATCCCAAAACATTTAGGCTAAAAGAGTAAATGCTGGTAGAATAAGATTAGATTGAATTATATGACGAGCGATATTTTCATTTCCAACAATGTTTCCTTCTCAGAAAGACCAAAAGACCTGAAATTCATTCGATTCTATTCAATTTATTAATGTCACATTATGTCACATTAAGCGTCTTTAGAAAGACTGCTCATCAATGTTGGTATCTTTTCAGATTAGGCTTTCTTTGTCAGGAAATCATGTTTATTTTTCAACAAAATATATTGTATACTGAATATTTGTTATGTCGAATTATCATTATAAATAAATCCAATGTAACTTGTCCAGACAAATTTTCAAATACAGCAATCAGATTTAGAACACGTGATCATTAGTTTATTTTAATATTTTTTTTTAATTCATATTTTATGACTTTTAACTATGCAAAATTTTGTCAATTAATGTTTGTTTGGCTCAGTTTAGTTAAGCTCAGTTCACTTGAAACATTAAGACAGAATAAATCGCAAATGAGTAGGTATAAATTTGTACTTTTTCTGTTTACAATATAGGCTACAATGCATTTCAACTAGATTGTAGCAGTTTACACAACAATGTTTACAGCAAACAAACAATTTAACAGAGCACAAGAAGTGAAAATAACTTTGACGAAAGAAGAACATAATTATTTTAAAAAACACCTGGATGAAAGTTTGATTTCTGTAAAGAAAACAAAAAAATAAATTATTTCTTTACATTAATAACAATGGTCTAGACTTTTTTGTTAGGAAAAAAGTGAAAAAAATAACTGTGGGCCAAAAGTGATAAAAGTGTATTAGATTTTTTCATAATTTCATTAAATTCCGGGCAAACCAGTAGGAAAATACATTCGATTTTTATGTTTTTTTCAATTTCCAGATTATGTGACGACAGTCTTAATTCTATACATGAATCCATAACTTGGTCCAATCTAAGAAAAGAACTTGTTCATGCACTCTTACAGGGTACCGCTCTTACAACCCCAGAATAAAAGTTATTGTACATGACCTGGTAATAGAGTGATAATGTGGGGTCAAGTCAACAGGTCAATTTTCTCCACATGATTAAGAATCAGATCTTATTGTTTTGGCCGTGATCCAATGTAAATGCTCTCAATTTAAAAAAGAAAAAGTTCAGGTGAAATTGGATGTAATCAATGCAAAACGAACAAATTCCTGACCGGGAACATGAGAATATTTGAGTTCAAATCGCCGGTTGGTAAAATCCCCCAGGGACTCTTTAGACCAGACCATAATGACGATAGACGGAATCAGAGCAACAGATAAGAGGGGTTGAAGACTTTCTTCAATTTTTATTCTAAATCTAAATCCTATGTTGTGAGTACTCATTTGAATTGTCTCGATGAGTCAATTAAAATGTGTACCCAAAACATCGGATTTGATTATCAATTAGTAAAATATTCCATTTTAAAAAGCTATCACTCCCTGTTATCTGTAGCCCTGGTCGAAAGTTTCCCGCTTAATGAAACGGTGCTCGGTAAAAATATCCAATGCAGAATTATCCTCATAACATAAAGAAAAGTCCACTACATATAAAGTTGTTTCCACTACATATAAAGGTGTGTCCACTACATATAAAGATATTTCCACAACATATAAAGATGTTTCCACTACATATAAAGGTGTGTCCACAACATAAAAAGATGTTTGCACAACTTATAAAGTAATTTGCACAACATATAAAGGTGTTTGGACAACATATAAAGATATTTCCACTACATATAAAGAACAATACACTACATATAAAGTAGGTTGCACTACATATAATGGTATTTGCACTACATATAAAGGTATTTGCACTACATATAAAGATGTTTCCACAACATATAATGATGTTTCCACTAAATATAAAGATGTTTCCACTACATATAAAGACGTTTCTACTACATATAACGAAAAATGTACATCATATAAAGATGTTTCCACTACATATAAAGGCGTTTCCACTACATATAAAGGTGTTTCGACTACATATAAAGAAAAATGCACATCATATAAAGAAAAATGCACAACATATAAAGGTGTTTGCACAACATATAAAGGTGTTTGCACATCATATAAAGTTGTTTGCACGACATATAAAGTAGTTTCCACTACATATAAAGACAAATAGCCATATGAATGCATGTGGAAGTCATCATAAGACAGTGCCGGCGTTCCATACTATCGCTAGTGATACTTATTATTGTTTCAACATGATTCTGCACAGAATTGCACGGGCTGAATGTTTGCCAAGATAATACGATGACTGTGTGATAAAATCTCCGCGCCTTATACTTTCTGCCACTCCGCCTAATTAGATAACCGCGGTTTTGTTAGATGAATCGTACAAAAACTGAAACCTTTGAACAAGATTAATGTGTGTTTTCTGATTCGGTTTAATAGGCGAAATTGCAGTGTTTATTGCATGGTTGTGTCTTTATGCATAAGACGCTGGTATTTGTAAATATTCATCGATTGGTGTAATGTAATGCTGAAAGAAAGTTTGCAAAGATAAAACCTCTTGTCATTGGCGAAAACAGCAGTCTTTCGACATTCCATGTAATGTTAATTAGTTAGTGACATATTAAATGTAATTTCAAAATTCTGTGTAATTCAATCTAACGTTACACTTCTTTATAACCCACATTTACATCCAAACAATCAACGGATGGGTTGCGACAAGGGTTAAAAAATTAGATTTACTTTGAATTCTGTGAATCAATAGGGTTTCATAATTCCTTTAATGTGTATGTGTACAAAAATCTGATGAGAGCTTATTTTTGAAGAAAATGGCTTACAAAGTGGGTGCGGTAAATTGACAATGAGAAGCAAATTTTAATTTGAAGTTAAATAACTTTTTCTGTATAGATTAGATCGAATTGAAATTATGCATGTAATTTCAATATACTAAGGACAGAACATTTTTGAAATCATTACTTTTTAGTTCGTTGATTTTCTGTATTTTTCCTTCTGTCAAATATATACAGCTTTTATTTTTGTATAAATTGACATGATATTTTGTGAACATAATCCTATGTAATGTAACTAAATAATTATGTGTAAACTTTAGGTCAAAATTATTTCACAGAACCAAAGTTATTTGACCTTGGCCTTCAAAAGTTAATCTAAAATATCATATTTTAATATTTTGACCTAAATTTTATCATGGTTCTGTGAAAAGGCTTTAACCCAAAGTTTACATATACTCACCGTCATAAAAAGTAGCCACTTTTCAAATAACCCTAATGTTCACAATTCTAAATTTCTTTTTGTTTTTATATATCCATTCGCATTCCCAACCGTTCCTTTTTACACATCAATGGTTAAATGCTTTAAACATGCCCGGAAACATGTTTTGTTGCAATATGGGTTCATAACAGTGTTTTAGGATACAAAGTTCAATTTTGTTTACTTACAGCTGTCATTTTCTGCATATGTTGACGCTGTTGAAACGCAAACAGAAGTCCCATTTCAATCTTACAGACAATCATTCCGTTAAAGTGATAAAGGTCTGTGAAAATTTAGCACTACCAGTATAGCATGTCTCAATGTCAAATGTTTGATGATAACCGGAAGTGGTTGGTGGATAAAGTGAAGGAAACATTTTCTTAATTTGGAACTTGGCAAAGACCAAACAGAAAAAAAAAATTCAATGAAAAGAGCATTTGAGAAGAAATTGGGGGTTGGTTGGGCTAAAACCGGAAACCGCCATTTTGCAAGGGTCTTGGGTGTAACGAAAATCACTTATTAGTCACTAATCATTTCGAATAGAACCAGTATCATAAACAAATATCATTATTCATTTTCGGTCCGTTTCATGCCCTATATATGGCCGTTATTTTCAGTAGTGTGTTCCGTATCAGTTACGGATTTCCTGGAACTACCACCAAGCTACCATAGCTAATGGGGTAATTCGACTGTTTTCGATACTTTCACGAAGGTGCTTTTACCTGCCATGCTTCAATGTTTTGTATTTATTTCAGTACGTTTATGAATAATCATCAAATTGTCGACCATATGCATTAGACAAGTGGCAACTTTCTTATGACGGGGAGTATATATTTAGTTACATCAAATTGAATCATGTTTGCAAAAAATCATACAAAAAGTAAAAACTTTAGAGATAGTTTCGTAAAGTTTGTACGTCAAAAAATATGCGAAATCTGAGATTGACAGAAGGACAAATATAGAAAATTAACAAACTGATATACATGATTAATGATTCCAAAAATCTTCTGTTCTTAGTACATTGAAAGTACATAGAAATTTTCAATTCGTTCGGACCAGTTATTTAACTTCAAAGTAAAAATTTGCTTCTCATGCCAATTTACCTCACCCTGTTTATTAGCCATTTCCTCCAAAAATAAGGCCTTATCCTTTTTAACACTTACAAATTAAATATATTTTGTTACTCTATCAATTCACAGAATGTTAAGAAAATCTATTCTTTGAGCAATTTTGAGCTCTTGTTGCAACCCATCCTTTGATATAGTGTTTATTCCTACCTAAATAAACGTTTCAGAAAGGATACTTCTGATAAACTATCAAAGCCAAGAAAAAATAAAGGATTAGAGATAGGGTTTGATAGTCTTGGTGCAAAATCTGATTTATGAACAAGAACAATTCTTTACAGCTGATACATCAAGTTAATGATAGCTCATTATGGAATAGTGTTAAATCCGGTTTGTTTAGTGATTAGGTGTGGAATAAAATATGTCCACGTGAGTCGTAGTAATTTTCTAACAAACTCAATTTTTTAAATAAAGCGACAACAGTAAAGTCAGATGTCGTATTTTCTACAAGAAACCTATTACTGTTTTGTAATATATGACATTATACATCACAATTATGTGGGTTCTTTGGTTTTAGATGATAATGCCATTGTAATTTCAACGGGCATGACTGTCAACACTGGTTTATTAAGGTACCGTATCTGATTATTCAACACACGCAATGTCTGGAACTGGTCAGAGTGATAATAAACCAGCTTATGTATGGAGTCGACACGGGAAATCCGGCTTGCAATATTTACAACATAAATGTGTTACAAGTTATTATGTATACCTTTTCCAATTTTACAAGGGTGAAGCATATATACATGTATAGCAATCCATCAGGGCCTACGACTGACTTTTTTATTATTTCAATAAAAACGTAAAGTTGCGATCTGTACGAATGCCTTTTTAGTGCTAGAAACCTATATAAAGCAATTTAATAAGGAATCTGATATTTGTTAAAGATGATTAAGAAACTGTTTCGATACATTATAGATCCTTACCAGGCTCTGTGTGTGTACATTTTGATAGCATAGTCAACTTCCCTTTTTCGAGGCCCAAGCTTATTTGAAAAATAAAACATATTTCACCAATTCATTAACTCTGACGTCTAACCATGTTAATAATTCACGACCTGTCAACTGTTGACTGGTTCCAGACTTTACAATTCGAACAAGAATCGCTGATCCAAATCTCCCGGGTGTAATCATGCTTGTTTGAAATCCAAATGACTGATTCTCGCATCTTGGAAATTCAGATAGCACATTTTGCATAATTGACTAAAAATCGTTAAACATTTCAAGAACGGCAAAAGTATGCTCATTCTGTTTAAATTGGAAAGCTGCTTCAAATGTGTATGCTAGATAGGCTATGTTATACTATATAGCAATGCAAGGCTGTAACGAAAACAAAAAAAAACTCAATTTCAAGATAATGTTTTCTATTGGATGTTTTGCCGAGCCTTAATTTGGAGACAGAGCAAAGTAGCTCTTTTTCGGATCAACATTAGCTTTTTTCGGACTAACTTTAGCTGAAAGCCAAAAGTCAGATTTCATGTGTTCGTTTATTATGCGTTTGATTATTTTACCATGGGTTTATGTAGCTCATTCATGTATTTGGTATAAATTCTAACACTAGGTTATGTAAGAAATAAATAAGGAACGTGTATTGTTTAATAAAGGTATCATTACGAAACTGATTAAAATGAAACTTCACCTTAAGGTATCCTAAATGTGTTAGTGGCCCCCAAAGGCATAATATTTTCTTTGAAAGATAACGTTTATGGCAGTATGGAAACGTGTGTGTGTGTCTTTTTTAAGCTTCTACCTTTTAAGTTAGGTATCGGGGAAAAAAGGCAATATACCGAGCAGAAAGTGTAATAGACTGTTATAGGGGAAGTTCGCTATTACCGTTGCTGCAATATTTGTTAACAATATCAATATCGCGTGAAAATGTAATAAAAGGGGCCACAAATACGCAATACCCTCTCGCACGTGCTTAATGTCGTTAATACATTAGATATCGACCAGTGGACGCAAACAAAAGAATTAAAAACAAACATGGAGAATATCAGCGTCCCGTAAACGTCGAATCTTGTTAATAATTCACGCCTTGTTCGACTGTAATGTTCAAGAAGACCATCGACAGCCATCGCATGCTTTAAGCCATTCATCTAGTCAATATTGGTTTGCCTTTAGCCCGAGGTTGATCATCCCTAATCAGCCCTTTTCGATACTTTACATGTAATATTTAAGGCCCCTCCAAAATGAAAGACGATGCAAACAACATGTTTCAAGTTGTCGAAATTTTGAAATCTAAGATTTTCTAGCTAGAACACGAGAAATTGTTTGAAACAAAACTATATTCCTTTTTCACATTGTTGATCCTTTTCATGGTTGACGTCAAAAAGCGTCAGACCGCGGAATTGTGCATCAATACTGAATTATAGTTAGTCATGTGCTATCCTATTCTCTGAAGAGCGAAATGAATCTGCATTTTACTGAATAAGAATTGGATGTACATGTATTAGACGTTATTCAATATTGTGCATGTCTCAGCACATCTACGGGTATGTTCAGTTGCGTGGTTTGCCGAATAGTGTAAGGCCAAGAAGATCACATACAGCCCTCGCATGAATATATCCACTTTTGATTGAGAAATGATATGACCGTTACTTGACAGAGTAAAAAAATGGATAAAAATACATAGCAGACAAGACGTGAACATTCCACAAAAGAGGCAGGCCAACATCTTATACAAGTCTTACCAAATATATGTGAACGTTTCAATGTTTTTACAAACCGTTATAGGTCTCGATAAATGACCTCTCAGAGCATCTCTAGATATTATCTAGAAATATTCTTTCAGGTCTTCAATTGTGAGCTATACATCAAATCATCGAAAGTGTTTTTTTTTAAATACAAGTACCTATTTCATCCAATAGTTAATCTGTGCCCTTCAAATAAGGGTCACTTAGCACAGCAAATAAAAGCGAAGTAAATTTAGGAAAGAAAGATCAGGCACTTGGAGTACTAAACAATTCTCATAAATGTTCAAGGGAATACGGAAGTATCTTATAGAGGAACGCAGTGTTATGACTGAGAAAAAAACAACGCGGCAAACTTTCTCCGATACTTGGCTTGTCCAAGAGCCCTTAACTACCGTGATAACAGCTTCGCAAACACTGGAGTCTATATGTTTTGACAGTAAAGGATTCCAATAAAAAAAGGTGTGTGGATTCCGGACGATTTGTTTGTTTTTGTGTCGGCATACCGGCGAGGATTACAAAGTGCATATTTATTTTTTTTCTGTGCATAATGTGTAAATATTTTGGATATATTGGTAATATGAAATACTTTAAAGTGCGTGGCGACAAAATGGGATATTTCTAAGAAATGTTGTATTAGAAAGTTCTGATAGGGATTAACATAAAATTTGTTGAATTCGCGTGATTATCGTTAATTTCTTGTGGTATAAAATTAAAATTGGATGATACAGAATCCGGCTAAAATTTGATTATTGTTGATTGCGCGTTTTATTCAGGCTCGAAATGTATTTCAACTTTGATTAACATCAGTTTGATAATTTCACATTTTCTTGCAATTTAAACAATTATTTATTAATGGTTGATAATAAAATACCCGGATGTTCAAATGTCATTGTGTGTCAAATGGATCTATTGAAACTGGATTAGTTAAAAATTACTGGTATAAAAGTAAGTCTTATATTGTCATGGCACTGAACCTGCTTTGTTATAAATACTTAAATTACCTCGTTCATACATTATATAAATTATTTTCTTTGTTTTCCCTCACAATTGTTTAATATTACCTCTTTATTGATACTGTCGAACTTTGCATTTTAAACGATGGACTTAAAACAGGTAAATATATCTAATGCATGTTTTTATCAAAGACTTTTACAATAAACCTTTGCTTTCACACTTACAAAACTTAAGTACTATTAAGTCTTTCGGATAACAATAAGCACTATTTTCTCAGTACTTATGAATCAGAATCTGGATAAATATAATTAGTGCGTTTTAGGCCAACATTGTTCCGACCCAGTCTGTGCATACGCACAGTCTGAGCAAGATCAACGTAGTTATTGTCTTACTACATTATTTTCTTTATAATCCTTATGAAATGTGAACGATGATTAAGAAACATAAGACGAAACTTCTAAGGCGCATGTTAATCTGTAACAAATATTGTCTGATAAGCTTTAAGGTAGTCTATCCCTAATGAGATTCGTGCGACGTCGGAATTGTTCGGGCAACGACGAAAATATTTGGCGGTGGATCTTTCCACCGCCGAATATTTACGACCGCGCCCGAATAAGTTCGGATACGTAACAACGACGCTCGAAAAATTCCGATGTTTATTGAATCTCAAATTGGCCACATTACGGGTATTCTACCTTAAGGACCCTTTCCAAACAAAGGCTTAGATTCAGGTCATTCAACAGATGGTGTTATGATGAGTTTATAGGTGAACAAAAAGCGCTTATCTTAACCTTTTCGAGAGCAATGCTTAATTGTCGCTAATACAAACCGTTTTGGAAATTTTGAGAAAAACGAAGAAAATGCTTGTAACCAGCATTATTATTCTCATTTTGCCTGGATATTTCCTAAGCTGCATTGTTAAAAGATCATTTCTTTATCAGCACGAATTCTGTTATCAACCACAGCTTTTGAATATGACTCGTCTGAAGAAATCACCGTTTGAGAATGGGTAAAAAGAAAGAGTGCTTATCTTAAACGAAGATTTTCAATTTAGTATCCATTTCGTACATCTGTTTTACATATAGATTATCGCTTTTGCTTAGATATTTCACACGTCAAAATACAAAAGTAATTAGTAAAGCCTGCTTATTTTAGCACATTACCAGACGGAATAATTCTAGGCTGGTCCAATTTTAAAGATGGTGCAAATGGCAATTTCAAGTTAATAAAATTTGACATATTTAGGTGCTTTTTTCAGGGTAGAAAACATCATAAGAAATGGAGAAAATGCTTGCAACAAGCAATATCCTCATTTTACGTAAACATTTCCCCTAGCTTTTTAACTGAGGACGGCAAAACCATGCCTTGTTTGGGAAAGGATTACACACGAAATTAGGAGATTTTCTTGGAATTAACTGTTTCACAAATCCATTGTGCATTTCGTTTGCAATAACGTCTTTTGTATTATATTATCCCAGAAAGACAAATAGAGTCTCTATTTATACACTTATTGAAAAGTATTTCTGAAACATAGTAACATATATACATGTATATTAACATTGTATAACATTCCGTCAATTTAGTAATTTTGCTTTTCGTTTAGATACGTTTTTGATATGTATTGATAAATGCTTTTACGCACTCTAATAAAATTTTAGTCATGTTAACAAAATTTTTGTAGTAGATTTTATTTTACTAAATCATACGCATTCTGACATTAAAATCATCGCAAGTTAGGTATGTCATCAAAACACAGCCACTTTAATGATATGTTGTCGTTTTTCAAAAAACAAAAAACGCATAACTACAGCTTGGTTTAAGCTGCAGTTACGAGGTTTTTGTTTGTTGAAAAGCAGCGATATATTGCATGCATGCGGAATTGCCAGCAAAGTATTATATGAGTGCCCAATACATAATAAAATGAAAATTTGAATATTCATCGAATGATTTTGTTTTATCTTATTAGCTAAATTCTGAACAATTTTAGAAAAAAATATATCAAACAATTACTCATTTCGAATAAGACTGTATTAGCGCAGCTAGATCTAATGTCGTTTTTATAAAGGTGAAATTACTTGCAAACTACTGATACCTAAATCAAAGTGGTCTACTTGGAAAATATGCAGTTATTCGGATATGCCATTCAGATTTAAAACCGTTATGTGTGATATTGGGTATAATTATCATTCATTCAGTTTGTTGGTTGAGCTCTTGGATATGTGACATCAGGATAAGTGAGTTATGTTAACTCTATTGGAGTCTTAAATGTGTGATGTCAAATAAATGACTTCATTCAACATGCGTATCGTCACAAAATAGCGATGTCGGATAAGAATAAATTCATCAAACATATGATTGTATGGCGTCACATGTATGTGATATGGGATAAGTAACCAGATATTAAAATGTGTGACTTTTAATAAGCAGTTCATTCACAATTTTTGATATCATCAATGTGCGATACTGGATTTAATTTAGTGATTTGTGTAAAGCTGATGTGCGATTTTGGATAAAGCATTGATATAAATCTGAAATGTGAGTTTGGATAAGGTGAAATTTCATTCAAGGTGAAATCCGTGATAAATGTGTGATTTTGGATGGGCACTATATTCGGAACCCACAATGTACTGTGAATGCAATTTTGGACCTATTATCACGTGGTATTCCGTGGTGATTTGTGGATTTTATATCATACTGTGCCTTGCTCAGTCTTCAGGTAGGTCCATTTTATTTTCCTTTTCCATTTGAAAGGAAAAAAAACAAACACCAAGTAAAACGATATCATTTAGTTTTATTTTTTTCTTGATAAGCATTATTTTGAAATCCCATAAACCATAAACTCTTGTAGTACTAGAAACCCTTGCAGGGAAAAAGACAATGCAGATTATAAGCGTTATCACCTTCCTTACAGAATGGTTTTCTTTGCTTTCAATATTCAATTGTTTGTTTGAATCAGTAACAATCATTTCGTTTTACCTCAAAACAAACAATGCTGTGGTGTTGTCGTTAAAAGTGAAATGTTGGACCTTATTTTGTGCATCAGCAGAAATATTTACTCATTATTTCGTTGCTTTTCTTCGAGAACCTCATAACTGCAGCTTAAGCAAAGTTGCAGTTACGAGGTTCTCAAAGAAAAGCGACATTGATCTCAAAACTATTCGTGTTGTATTCTATACGTTCTAGACGCAGACAATTTTGGTAATTCTGTTCATCTCACTCATCTTAATTATACATCATATTTGTGCAACAAAAATGCCGTGGTAATCGAATTTTGTTATCAGATGTAGATATTGAATTTACTGTTGTAGCGTAGTGGTATGTTGGCAAAACTGTCTAATTCTGTTCCCACCAGTTTTTTGTCAACAGATCAATTTAGTCGAATAACTTTTGAAGCGCATAACCCGGTCAGATCCTTACCAAATGGATAGGGAAACTCTATAACGAAAGTGTTTCCATAAAAATATGACGACTCGAATTTGGTGATATAAAAAAAGGGAATATTGTTGTTTATTGCAATTAATTGATGATGATCACTAATAGAATATGGGTACCATTTTAGTAAACGCTGAGCATAATCCGAGTACATGGAACTTTGGTTACCGCTGTGTAATATGACAAATACACTCAGTCTGTATGATGATAAAAAGTATCATTTTTAGTTATTCTCGCTTGATCATACACGTAGCTGCTAAGATATCATTTTGTTATATTTTACACCCATAAATGAAATAGGTGTATAATTTACACGTTTCAAAGGAAACTTACAATGTTATATTTCCTTTTGACGCAAATAAAAAATATTGAAAAATATTTTTTGTATTAAACGATTATCCGGTGATGTATATTTCGGTTTGTCGTTTTACCATTATCTCTTTTCGGGTACGTTTTCTCCAAGCATTCTTTTTAGTAAGAAAATATATTTCACCAGTCCCAGGCTATGCATTTTAGATCGTCTTTCAATTTTTGAACAATTTATTCCATTAAGAAAGACAAGGTTGCAACATATAATTAATCTGAGTGCAACAGGCGTTCGTCTGGGAGATTATGATGCCTTAATTACAATTCAAGTGGTATGTTTCAGTGTTTTAAAGTACATCATGCAGGGATGTGCATGCTGAAAAAATAAATCCCAGTTGTGATATGTAGAAATACATTATTGAAATGTGTGGATCCATAACTATCTGTAGTCACTGTAAGAAATCAGTATAGATCACAATAACGTTTCTTTCAGCTTTAAAACCATCCATCCCATCCATCCTTCCATCCATCCTATGGTGGTTGCCGTTTGGGCACTTTAGATGACCTGCCAACCAGCTCTCTGAATCTGTCTCTGTCTTATGCGGATGTGACCGTCGTTCATCTTCAATCCCGTCCATTCAGAGACATTGTCCTTCCATCTCTTCTTCAGTCTTCCCCTCTTCCTTCCACCTCTAACCGTTCCCTGTAACACTGTATTGGCTTGTCTTTCTCCTCTCGTAACATGGTCGAACCATTTGAGACGGTAGTGAGTAAATCTTCATAAGGACCATTATTTATCTTTATTATGTTTTTATCTCTTCGTTGCTTATGTGGTGTACTCTTTATATGAGATGTCAACTTGGAATTATAAGGTCATATTAAACACTTTTCGAGACTCCTGTGCAGTTTGTCGCTCTTCTCCGAATACCTCATAACTGCAGCTTGTTTTACACTGCAGATATGGTGTTTATTAAGAAAAGCGACGGTATGCATATTGAGCTAGGAATCTTTATGTAAGACAATTTACCAAAATTGTGAGCCAATAGTGATAGTAGTTGCTCTAAGTTTATTATCCATTGAATAGCATCACACATTCTAGCACAATGAGAAACGCGTGTAGAAATACTTTTATAATTTATATAGAAATCACTATATTCCAGCAAAGGTTTCTTTTTTTTTCATAATTATGATAAATGCGATTTAATCATGAAACACTTCATTGGATTTGTAATGTACAAATCTTACAAGTTGTAATTTCTCGTTTGATAATGCAGACGGAATGCACTCGAATTCAATGTCATCCGGTGCATAAAAATGAAACATGAAAAACAGAAATTGAAGGAATAATTTTCATCTCAACTAATTAATACAATAGCCCAACCCGTATTTAGATGAATTTGCAATCTTTTAATCGAATTTTAATATCCTGTTTTTCGATTACAAATCCAGAACTTTGATTCAACAATCAGATATTCTATTGAATAAGGTTTGGCGATTAATAGATAACCAATTTTCTCTTGTAGTGTGCAGTTTTACCTTTCCAAGACAGATATCGTTTGAGCGTCTCTGGAGTCATTAACAACACTAAAACAACTAAATGCTGACAAAAAAATGACCCCTTCTCTTTTTTGCTGTCTTTTGCAAAATATTAGTTTTATGTTATGCAAAGATTCCACCTGATATATGTTCGATTGGACAATTATTGAATTGTATCATTTTGTAAAGATTTTAAACTGACTTTACTGAGAAACCAGTTTACATATTAAAGCAAAAGCTTACCCTGCTGACCTAAGACGATTTTGAAGAATACGTTGTTAGCTTACAGTGTGTTAACTTTTTAAAGTAATCTCATATTCGTAATTCACATGACTGGCATTCGACATGGCAAATTAATAAGCATTTCAACGTATATAAACCTTTTAAACATTTGTTACATTGTACATCGGTTCATTGCATGAATCTATCTACTGTCCGTATAAAGTATGTCGTTCTCCGAAAAGGATAAAATTATTCCCAAGGAAATGAAACAAAAAACATCGTCCAATTTCGTACGTAACAGCCTCTATACTGGGAAATTCTCCTAATCTGATGAAAGGTTCCGTATATATATTGCCCAAATAATTTGTGTATTCAATAAAATTGTGTATTGAAAGAAGACATATATCTGTTCGCATTCTCCAGATAAACATTTTCTTGGTTTATTTTGTTGATGCGATTTTCCTATTATATCTGATTTTAAACAAAAACCTCGTTCCTACAGCTTGTTTAAAGCTGTAGATACGAAGTTTTAGTTTAAAAGCGACGATATACATTCTCTTGAAGAAAATGTCGAAGTACGGAAAATTATCAGAGTAACGGATAGGCGAGGATAGAGTCATCGATTCCTAAATTTGTTGATTCCATTTTAAAACCACTGATGTGGGTATTTATTCGAACTCGATTAAGAAGCCAATATTTATATCACAACTTGTATAAAACACAAAAAATAGCATTTCATGTTTTTCGGTATATTAAGCATTAGTCCCCTCTTGAATATCCATTTTGTTGTCTGTAGCAACCCACCAATTAGACTAGCGTAATGCATGTACATTGTTATTTCTCATCAGAATTTCAGATTACAATGGGTATCAAGTTTGTATAGCAAAGGACCTCTTGTCCTCATATAAGTAGAAAATCTGTATTCGGTGGCGTGGATTTAGAACCTGCATTTGCCCTTCTGTTCATAGTTCGTTCAAAGCGGTATCTCAAGTGAAAAAGATACATTCTCTCGTTATTTACACAAGAAATACAATTACACTAACAGGGTGTAATTTCATCTCGCAAATTGAGAGATATGCATTGAGTATCATTTAATTTGTCCAATACAGACTCAGGGACTCTCCTGTCTATACATTTGCCTTGGTGTGTAGTTTAAGGTAGTCCATCCCTAATGAGATTCGCGAGACGTCGGAATTATTCGGACGACGTCGAAAACATTCGGCAGTGGAACTTTCCACCGCCGAATGTTTACGACCGCGCCCGACTAGGTTTCGATACGTATTGACGTCGCTCGAAATGATCCGATCGTTCATTTGTCTCAGAATGGCCACATCACGGGTATTCTACCCTAAAGATGTGTTGATTGGGACAGACAATTCAAGACGTTGGGAAAGGACAACTGCGGCACATTACGTATGCATACGTTGATGATATAATACAAATATCTTACTTACTTACCTAACAAATGACAACTGTCTATAATATCAGTTTTATTGAACGGGAAAGGCTTATCTGTTTTTACCTATTTTGCAATGAATTGGTAAATTATATGTCGAAAACTCTATTGCATAGACCAACATAACGTTATATTTTGTCAGTAAATATCTTTCCTTCAATAAGAACGAATTGAAGCCATATAAGAAGAAAGTGTGGACATATAAGAAGAATCCGAACTTAATTTACCCCGGACATGCTTAGGGCAAATATAGTTTCTAGCCATTAAGGTCACCATTTCAAGTCGACCGGAATTAGGCAAATGGGAAAATAATGAAATTGAGCTTACAGGAGGACACACTGCTTTGTATTTTGGAATAATGGAAACATTAACTAGATCAGTTGACAATATTTCTCTTTTTGCTCAGAAGCACGGACAGTCAATATTATATGCAAAATTTTACTATGTCCAAAAAATCCACTGTCATAGATTTATGTGTTTATCCTTTCTAATCCAATTGTCTTTCCGACCAATTGTGTGATAAAAAGTCGATATATAAAAAGTTTCTCTAAATCCTATATGGGTTTCTTTTAGCCCATATAAAACAGTAATTTAACTATAGAAAAATACTTGTATTTTACTTAGAAAACGTCTGTTCTTGTTTGGTTTACAAAACGTAAATAAGTAGATCCTGATCTGAAATCACATCCACATAGCAAAACACGCAATTTGTGTATTTGCTGATTTCATTGTCAAAATAAAGGCAATGAAGTCACCAATCTCAGTTTTTGTCACCACGCCTCTTTAAAAGAACGTACAAACTTGTTTTCTTTGTTACAATTTAGAAATCCCCATCCTCGATATCGTGTAAATATGAGAGCTCTGTATGAACATGATGTTAACCGGTAAAAAATCCCTTAAACAGTTAGGCACAATTATTGGTAAAAATGAAATTAAATGGCAAATATTCAAGAGGGTAATTTCTTGGTTATTCGTTTTCCTCTGGGCAATGCTAAATTGAAATTCCGCATTAAGTGGCTCATTGTAAAAATAATAATAGACTTGACAGGTATTGCATTTGGTGAAGTAACATTTACAAGCATCAAGAATGTATAAGACCGCCTAACATGTGACCTTTTTGTGTCGGACTATGCTAATTCTTGGTGTTAAGGCAATGTTTTAGAAATATGGACTTAAATGAACGTTTTCCAGTGCCATTGTTCAAAATTGTTTACAATACAGCATTTGACAAGTAATACAAGTTCAAATAGTTCGAGTTAATTTTACAAACGGAGAATGGCGCCAAAAATTATAGCGAACTTGCAAATTCTATAACTTAACAAAATGCAGACTTTCTCATTTTGACAAATTCTGTCAAAACAAACGTCGATGACGTTTTAAATCATGTTTTATTACGATAAAAGTCAGAACCGCTTTAAACATTTCAAGAAGGTTTCTGGAGTTTAAGCCTTGAAATTACTTCTCATTGTAAATGTACCCCTTCACAACTTAATTGAATGAATCGGTATCTGTTAAACGAATTACTACATGTATATGAGTACATGTACATCTATGCAGGTACAATCAGATTGTAATTTATTATTAATTCGAGTACATCGTGCTTAGATATAAACCAATGTATGTTTGGGAATTAAGTCATGGAAACAACTATATAATTTGGGTTTAAAAGGTACTGTGAAAACAGCAACGTTTCTTCGATATTTAGACACTCAAGAAATACAATTACCCTAATAACTGTGTAATTCTGTCACACAAATTTAGAGACCTGTGTTGGGTATCATTTAATTTGTTTGTTACAGACGCAGGGTCTCCTGAATTTGCTGCTTAGGATTTCTTATCAACGTTATCTCACTTGCGTATCGTACTTTCTATGTTAAGAGATCGTTCTATTCAAAAACTTCTCGAGATTTTTAGGCTGGTCTAATCTGCTGCAGATGATATTTTTATGTTTAATTTGACAAGGACAGTGTTGAGACAAAAGGAGAATGCTTGTTACCAACACATTATTCTTTCATCTTAACATTTGCAAAGTTTGTTTCATCCAGGACGCCCAAGCTAGGACTTGTTTTGGAAAAGATTCACTGTTTCAAGAGGTTTGCATTAAAAAGATGGGTAATACATTCATGACATATCATTGACCTTAGTTATTTACGTGTATCTGCCTTATCATTTGATATAAGTCACATGCATATATTTAAATAAGGGTTTGAAAACAGACATGAAGAATTGATCTGAATCGCAGCACATGCCCTGTTATGTTGATTGTAATTGTTTTTTTCTGATACGAATAAGAAATCACATACCTCTAAATAGGAAATACCGGGATCTTTATTTTGATAAGAATGAAATGAGGTCATATTAGAAGAAAAAAAATGACATCTAAGAAAAAAAATCCGTAATTTACTCCTGACATGCTTAGGGCAAATATAGTTTCTAGTCATTAAGGTCACCATTCCTAGTCGACCGGAATTAGGCAAGTGAGAAAATAATGAAATTGAGCTTACAGGAGGACAAACTGCTTTATATTCTGGAATAATAGAAACCAGGGGACAGTTTCGTCAAAGCATTAACCCATTACCAAACGACAAAATTGTGGGCTGTTCCAAATTCAAAGATGTGTACAGACGACATTCAAAGTGAATGAAATTTTACATTTTTGGGGCTTTTTGTGTAGAAACTATTGTGGGAAATGAAGAAATTGTTTGTAAAAAGCAAATTTCTTCATTTTTCACTATGTTTTCCAAAGCCATCATCTTATGAGGAGTCAAAAAGAGTCACTGTGTGGTTAAGGGTTAATGGTGGTTCGATACCATCGACGCGAAATTTACAATAGACTTGCATGAAAGTATGGGTATTGTTGTTCTATGAATGTCCCACAACAACAACAACAACAAAAGACAGGATAATTGTTCTTGGTATGTTTCTTAGGACATTCGTACGACAAGATTACGTCTTTAATTCTTTTATGAAACTTGCACCTGTACATTGACTTTTATGTCTAAAAGTATGTCTTTGTGAATATGAATAACATTTACAAAAACGACTAATCCTTAAAACATAACTACATGTAAAATAAGTTTGAAAATTGTTATTTGGTTAGCTTGTTTATGGACTATAATAAAGGAAAGAAAGTTTCTGTACCACACATTGCGTAAATATTACCCAATAATTGAGGTGAATAAAAACGGGAAATCAACAGTGTGTTACATTCTTTTATTTACACCCTTAGAAAGAAACGCGTGTTCTGTTTGCCTTCTTATGTCAAGTTTCTGAAATCACCATCCTCATTCTAGTGTGAAAATGAGGAGAACGAACACGATTTAATCCAGTTAAAACATCCTGACAATGTTAGGAGCAATTATTGATGAAAAAATGGAATTAAATGGAAAATGTTCAAGAGGGTAATTTCTTGGTTATTCGTTTTCCTTTGGGCAATTAGAAATTGAAATTTCTCAATAAGTATCACATTTATTTAAACCAGTATGTATAAGAAAAGCAATACAAAATATGTTCACACCTATACATGTATAAGGGCGAATATCTATGCGGCTTTTGCCGAATGACCATATTTAGAAATACTTATATGCCTAAACTCATTTTTAGTTTATTTAAGATATTACGTACTTGGCCAACAAGGGTGAACAACTAGATTTGAATATACGTATTTAGGACCACAACTGTCAGATGAAAACAAGTAAACCTCATACGTATATATCACAACTATGCTTACAACTTACGAGAACATATTTTATGATAAATCAAGACCCGTCTTTTGATATGCTTTCTTTTAAGTGTCTTAAGACGCTCAAACAATGTGCTTTGCCTACGAAAACAAACCCGTCCGGGGTTGGTGCTCAAATTCCATTATTTATTTCTTTAAATCAATGGAATTATTTAAATAATAACAATATCATGCCGCTGCTTTTCTTCGAACACCTCGTTTATGCAGATCAGAATATTTTGCAGTTACGAGAATTTCGATGAAAAGCGACGATGTATTTTCAAATGTATAACCGTTTTTGCATTACGCTTCAGCAATAATTATCGTGTTAAAACTGCATCAGATGGTTTGGAGATACTTCGACTGTTTTGTTTAATCATCGAAACTACTCATCAATAGATAATTGTCTCTTATCGGAGTAGAAGGATCATATTCCATTTTCTAGCTTAATGAACCATTTATTCCATGAAAAGAATATGAGAGGCTTCTTTAACATTTTCCAAACAAATCCTGGGTTTGACGTTCCTAAAAGAAAGCCTTTGGAAACATTAAGACAGAAAAATAAAAAAAATAACTGCTGTTAACCAGCACCTTATCATGTTGCTTCAATATTTTCTTTTGTTATATTATGCACTAATCCACTCTTTATCAACACAAATTTTGTTATCAACAACAGCTTTTAATGGGAACATGTCAAAAAATTGTGGTTTTCGGAAAGGGTTACGGTGCTGGAGGTTATGAATTGGCGTTGACATTTTTTAGCTTGGAAAGGGTCAATGGGTTCATCTCCTGTCTGTCTCGAACTTACCCAGAAAAGGACAAGTATTCTCTTTAAGAACGAATGTCCTTAAACTTCGGAACACCTCGCAATTCACCAACAGAATCTGTAATCGTACCGTTTTCCATTGCCCGTGTACTGTTATCAATATTAGGAACAGAAAGGACCAAAATGTGTTCGGTAAATCAAATGAGTGATTACCACCCGTTGTGCAAGTATCGGAGCTTTAGATTAATTTCAATTTGTGTCTTTAGGTGGATATCAAAATATGACAGAAGAAACCCTCTCCTGAATAGACATTTTTCTTTAGAAACCAAAACAAGTATTGCACAGCAGATTGTTTTCCACTGATAATATGGATAACAGTATACATTTGTCACATTGTTCTAAGACGTTACTAAATCTACTTAGATGTACAGTGTACGTTTGGCTTCAACTAGTTGTCTAAATGCCATTTCCCAAAATCAGTTTAGAATTTTGTGATTCATAGAACAAAAGTAAGAATTCATACATGCATAATCTGTATCTATGCTGCTTTGAAGTCACTTGAGTTCAACATGGATCTCGGTCAGATTGCGCATACGTACTGTCTGATCAGGATCTAATTTTGCTTTTATCAATTCCCACACATTGACTATTTTGACTCCCTAAAAGATAACTGCATTGCAAAACACTGTGGAATTGAAGAAAATGTTTGCACAATCACTTTCTTTATTTCGATCAAGGTTTAAAGCTACAAAAAGACAAAAAAAGATAAATTTCGCTAACTTGAAATTGTCGTCTGCAACATCTTTGCATATATGCACGAGTCTTTAATTTTCAGTCTGGTAATGGGCTAAATTCATCGAAATCTATTCTTCTGAATCGCAACTGATATACTTAATTATTAACCCCTTCCCAAAAAAGACCTGGTTTTGACGTCTCTAATAGAAAGGTCTTGGGAAAACAATGAAACAAAAGAAGAAACTGCTGATAACCAGCAGTTTCTCCTTTTGTCTCAATATTTTCTTTGCCGTATTTTACACAATCATATCTTTAATAACATCCATTTTGTCTTTTGTGGCAGTTTTTGAAGTGGATCACCCTAAAATCTTGTCGTTTGGGAAAGGGTTAAAATATACATTGACGTCGTATCTCTTGTCAATGAATAAAGGGACAGAACGCTGTCGGCCAGAAAAATCAATTATCTCTCAAAAAGGCAGATGACACCATCAGAGAAGCTTCAGCCAAACTATTTCCTTGGGAGAAATAAAACTATTGTCCTGGACGTTTGTCTATTCTGAGATTTTCTCTTAATGTTAATAGCTATCCCTTTATTAGAATAAAACCTGTGTTCAGCACATTCCCGATATCGAGATCTGAATTTCTTGTCACGGAGAATAGTTTCAATACGATGATACTGTGAAAGAGAAATATTTTGTAAAAAAATCCTTTGCATGAATGCGGCAAGACAAATCAAACTGAAGTTGAAAAACGGGACAATTGATGCAAAATATAACAATGCTGATTTTCTGAGTATAAATCATCTTTATTTCAATGTTTCATGAAGTATTTTATCAGGGACTGTAAAATCGGGTTTTGTTTGGGGAACGATAAATAACGACTAATTGATATATCAGCTATTTCATGTTCCGTCCACAAACTACATTGTATAAAACTATAATAAGAAATAAGAACAGACAAAAACGCTTCTAAAAGCCTGTTATCATGGCAAAAATTGCAGGATACACCTGTTGCTATCACAAGACCAAAGCTTTGATATCTTAAGCTGAACTTTCGTTCATCTGTTTTCTTTGGCATTAAGGTTTACGAACTGAGAATGAAATGCAGAGCATGAGGCGAAATTTGAAAAGTGCCCGTAATTCCTAAACTGTGTTAAATTTCCATTCCAAATACAAACATAAGCATTTTGTATGGTTTAGAATTTTGAATTAATGCATACTTATGGAAATATTTGACAAAAATGTTCAAAATTACCTCCCTTGCATATGAACAAAGAGTAAAATGATATTTGTAAATTATTTTCTTCTTGGAGCATAATCTTGAAATACGGCCTGGTGAATCAACTTATGTGAAGTGTATTTACAAGTGCGTGTAATTTGGTGCACTTCGTATGACTAGAAAGTGGTGTTTTCATTCTCAGTTCGTAAACCTTAAAGACACATTCAAGCTTCTATATGAGATGGAAACTCTATAAATGTTTGTACACACAGGCTGATCTATTGCTAGTTTCAACAAAGCTTCTAGCTTTTGTCTAAGTGAAAGTGAAATAAATGAATTTTAACTAAAATGCTTATAAGACTGTAACATTTGATCAAATTCGAAATTGCTTAATTTCGAAATTGGTTATAACAAAAACGGAGAGAAAAAAAACATGTTGGGGAACTCCTTCTTCTGCCAAGACCGAACATTGAATGAGGTTGCGTGTTTGAAAATGCTTCGTATTTCTTACAATTGGCTATAAATCACATAATTATTGTTATAAAAGAGAATTTATTCTGGATACAGAAAAAAGAAGACAAAATACTCATCGATTTAACTCTTATCCAAGCTTAGTTTTATACCAGGCAATGTTTAAAGCTTTTGCAAACGACAAACTGGATGTGATTGCTATAGAGTTTGAGTGTGTTACAAAAAGAATATATCGATATAATCTAGGACAAGAAAATGCTGAGCTTCTCCTTTTCTCTTAATGTTTTCTTAAGTCAGTCGGTATTGGACATTTCAAGGGAAAACGTTAAAACGTTTTCGAACCCACCGTAACAAATATTCTATTAATTCTAGGGATGAACAGCTTACGGCAAATTAAGTAAGAGTTTATCGCTGCTTTTCAACGAAATCCTCGTAACTGCAGCTTATTTTAAGCTGCGGTTACGAGGTTTTCGTTGAAATGCGACGTTATACAAAATCAATTTAGGAGCGGAGAAAACGCATGGTTCTTTTGTGGAGTTTTCCATTTTATAAGCTCATTATTCTTTCTTAAATAGCATTTTAATAACATTTATCTTCTTATAAATGTATCTTGTGTAATGTAAAAAGGAAAGTTATAGAAAACCAAACGGACGGGGATCTTATGCGACCAACATGGATCCAGATTTTGATGATGTGAAAACACTTTTGTCATGTTGGCTTATGTCGTCATAGGTTGGATACATGTACCAAATTCGTATTTCCTTCACCGAATTCCGTCAAATTAATTTGTTATATGAATTGAATTTTGAGTATATAAACGCTAGACTGTTTTCAATTTTAGAGGGTTACTTATGTAACATTTTCCCATGCATTGCTTTGGAAAATCATACTTGAATAAAGAAAATATTGATGCAGGTCTAATTTCTCCCATTCATTCAATATTTTCTGTGCATGTGTATACGAAATCGTTCAGCATGAATTTGCATCTAATTATGAAATGATCTTATAGCTGAATTTGAAGCAACCAGATTCTGATCTCAATTTCATTTTCCTATAACCATTGCGGCATGAGCAAAGACACTCTGTACTATGATTTCGAGAAGCGAAACATACTGACATAGTTTATTGCTCCTAAAATATTCAGCAAGGTCAGGTCTTCTATTGTAAACAATATATCTGTCATAGATAATTAGTTTTATTACAGCAAGTACATTAAGTAATAAAGATGTTGTTATCGAAACACAGCTTGGTGGAAAATTCCGAGTCCACAGACGTTAACATGTTAGGAACTACTATCCGACAGCGTGAACAGCAGTTTGAACATACTGAATTATTTACAAAGATTAACCAAAATAGCAGGAAAACAAGCATCCTTTATCTTTTAGACGTAACGATTCATTAACAAGAGGGATCACTAGATAGCGAAAATGTCCTAATTCAGTAACGGAAAGGCGGATAATTTTCCTTGTTTTCATTATCGATTGTTTATAGCTGTATCCAAAAGTCATTTGTCTTTCACCAAAGGTTATGCATCGTTCACCTGAGATGGGCCTTTGGTGACTCAAATTGGATGATGTGTTTGTATTGTTTGGAAAAATGACAGGAACACAGGGCCAGGAGCGCCAAACAACGCACGCAAATTGATAATGTGTTGAACGCAGTGTTAAACATCATTGAAACAATTAAATTCTAACATGTTTTGTCCTACTTGCACATTAAACCACGAAATCACTCAAGGTTATTTCTATACCAAAAAGGTAATGCGAATTGTTCATTTATTCTTTTAAATCAAATACAAGCATACCAAAGCCTGTGTCAGGGAAAACAGCAGCCAGTGTGCTTTTAGAATAGTCCAAATTCAAAGGTGTTGTAGACGACGATTTCAAGTACATGAATGGTAAATAAAGATATTTATTGTCACAAGCGATTTTTTCAATTCAGCATTATTTCCTGAAACCATTATCTTGTTTGTCCTTAAAATCCGCCAAGATGCGTGGATGGGTTAACATTTATTTTTGGAAGAAGAATGTCAAAACTCTCTTAAGACATTATCTCTGTTAAGAGTATACTATCATTAAAACAGATAAGAAATTGGTACGAGAGTATTACACTGAAAGTATAAGACAAGGTTTTAAGTAGGTAAAGTGTATCAATTGTGCGAGTATATTTTCCAAAGGCAATAAAATACCACCCCGTGATCAACATCTCTTACGATTGCAATACAGACGGCATTTAACTTAAGTAGATAGAAGCATAATCTTGGTAATATAGCAGATAGACTATTTGATACAGAACATTTTGTTAAACTTCAAATAATGAACATGGTTTGTTGTTATATGTTTCGTTGCAAAAGAATAAAGAAACTAATGCAGACAAACGGATTAATACCTATAAATTCGATCCGCGCCCACACATGATTCATACGGTGGCACTAAGGTGACATATGAGTTTTTCTTTTTTGGAAGAAAAAAGAAAAACGCGATTAACAATGTTGGTGGGCGTTTTTCTTTTTTTAGAGAAAAAAAAAGAAAAACGCGACAACCTATTTGGTGTTGCGTTTTTCTTTTTTTTTTACCCGGAAGTCGTGACCACGTGACTCAATAGAGTAATTAGTTTTCGCGTTTTTAGAGGTGTTACCTCCCTTGCAATTCGAATTGGATGGAATAAAATGCCTACCAGAATTTTAAAACTATAGGCCTTGAAAAACATTAACTTGACTGTATATTTCACAAAGAATTTTCTAATATCTTTTTCGAAGACATTTGACATTGACCAAAGAAATATTCTGCTTGTAAAGTTGTCTTATAAATGATTAAAACAGGGTTGGCCTAAACTAGGGAAATGGAACTGTTGTGGTAAAATGGGGCGAAATGTGAAGGACGGCGGCGAAATGGAGATTATCCAAAACTATAGGCTAATTAATTTTATAATTTGATGATTTGATTTCATTTGAAATTGAACTCTTTAGTGATATATACCGTTACGGCACGGTTTCTAGAAAGCTAGTATATTTACTTACGGTTATAAATGCTTTTATATGATCTTTACATGTAATAATGTAGATCTACACCATTTAGGCACGATCCCTAAAACGCTGATAAGCCTATACAAGAGAGTTGACAGTTTTAAATGATTATCAACGATTTATAATGATGTACACCGTTCAGAAACGGTCCAAGAACGATGATCTGGGTCTATACTTAAAATTTGAAATGCTTGTTTACGAGTTATAACGATATACACCGTTTAGGCACGGCCCCTAGAACGCTGATCTGAGTCTATGCGTACAGTTGTAAATGCTTATTTACGATTTATAATGATGTACACCGTTTAGGCACGGTCCCTAGAACGCTTATCTTGGTCTATATTTACAGTATTAAATGCTTATTTACGTTTTATAATGATTTTTTATTCTGATCTGTGTCTATACTTACATTTGTAAATGTTAGAAATTTACTATTTATACTGATGTACACCGTTTAGGCACGGTCTCTAGAATGTTTACCTGGATCTATACTTACAGATTTTAATGCTTATTTTACCATTTATAGTAATGTACAGCGTTATATACACGGTATCTTAAACGCTGATTTAAGTCTAAACTTACTGTTGTAAATACTTATTTACGATATCATGATGGACACCATTTAGGCACGGTCCTTAGAACACTGGTCTGGGTCTATATTCTCAGTTAGAAATGCTTCTTTATATTTTGATATAATGTGCATCGTTTAGGCACGGTCCCTAGAACGCTAATCTGGGTCTATACTTTCAGTTGTAAATGCTTATTTAGGATTTCAATGATGTACACCGTTAAGGTACTATCCCTGGAACAATTACCCAAATGAAAATAGACAGTGAAAATTGTTTAATGTAGAAACTTTTTTTAAAGTATAGAATTGGATTTAATTTTCGGAAGTCGTCTTTGAAAACGTAATGCGCGTTAAAAATGGACCGTATATAGGCAATATGTTTGCTTATCGGGATCATGTCTTACCGGTTTTTATGATAAAATATAGTTGACAAGCATTAATTAATATGAATAAAGACTGAAAATTTAAATAAATCGATATCATTCTACAAGAACATTGTAATTGCAGCTGTTCTTAGGCTGCAGTTACGAGGTTTTTGTTGAAAGCGACGATGTAGAGATTTTGCCTGGAACGGTTCATAGACGTAGAAAGGTTTATAATATTGGGGGGGGGAATGTTTAAGTGAATGTAACCTGACCGAGTATAGCGTTGCTTGGGTGGGTGGGTCTGGGGCAGGGCGATTCAAAAGAAGTAATTTCCTGCAATCTGGGCACTTTCAGACAGCATTTCATACCTGGTCCTTTCTCGAGGGAAAATATGGGTGTATTATTGGGGGCATGGGTTATGCTGCCCCCCTTCTAAATTATTGGGGGCCTGGCCCCCTGGCCCCCCACTACCCCAGTGCGGTTACGTATCATAATATTCTTTGAAAAGAGTTTTCGGTTTGGGTATACGTAGACTTAGATCCACGTTCAAAAGACAGTGCTTAAAGAGTACACATAAAACGTCAATACTCATTTTTAAAAGACGATAGGTTAAGACCAAAAATCAGCTTTCTACAAGCCGTGCCCAATCGATGTACAAAATAAGCACTTCGACTGTCAGTATGGACTAGGGCCTTCTGATATAGCGTGTACAAACGGTTTCATCATTAAAAATGGTCAAAAAGCACATTCAACTGTAAATATAGATACGGATGCAGACCGTGCCTATACGGTGTGTATCATTCAAACTTGTAATCAAGCATTCATAATTGCAAGTATAGACTCCGAAAGGGTAACTGAATTACTATGAATCGTAAATATAAAAAAGGATCAGCGTTCAAGAGACCATTCCTTAACGGTGTAAATTAAAACAAATCGTAAATAAGTATTTCATACTGTAAGTATAGACCCAGCTCAGTGTTTTAGGGACCGTGCCTAAACGGTTTACTTCATATTACATCGCAGATTAGCATTAAATTTTACAACTATAAGTATAGACTCAGATTAGCGTTCTAGGGATATGCCTAAACGGTGTACATTATAACAAATCATAAATAAGCATGTACAACTGTAAGTAGATACTCAGATCAGCATTCGAGCAACCGTGGCTAAACGGTGTACATCACACTGGCGTAAAAAGGGAGGCAGGGGGAGCCAGATCCCCAAATAATTTTATTTGGGCAGCATATCTTATGCCCCCCCAATAATGCACCCATGTTTTCCCTCAAGAAAGGTCCAGGTATAAAATGCTGTCTGAAAGTGCTCAGATTGCAGGGAATGGCTTCTAACAATTCAAAATTTTCTGGGGGGGGGGGGTGGATGCCCAAAGTCCCTCTAGGAACGATACGCTCGGTCGGGTTCCATTCGCTTTAACATTCCCCCACCCCCAAATATTATAAACCTTCCTTTGCCTTTGTTTCATGTCGAATCTTCGAAAAGTATTTAAAACTGTACGTATCGATCCAGATCAGCGTTCTAGGGACTGTGCCTAAACGGTGAACACCACTATAAATCAAACATAAGCATTTAAACTGCAAGTATAGACCCAGATCAGCGTTTTAGGGACCTTACCTAAACGGTGTACATCATATTTAATCGAAAAAAATCTTTTAAGGCTGTAATTCTAGAGCATGAGCGGCGTTCTAGGGACCGTGCATAAAAACAGTACATCATATTAAATTGTAAATAAAGATTTACAACTGTAAGTATAGACCCAGATCAGCATTCTATAGGACCGTGCCTAAACGAGGTACATCAAAATAAATCGAAATTAAGCATTGGACACTGTAAGTACAGACCCAGATCAACTTTTTAGAGACCATGCCTGTATGGTGTACATCACATCAAATCGCAAATTATATAAGCAATTGAAGCTGTAAGTTTACATCCAGATCAGCTTTCTACGGACCGTGCCTAAACGGTGTACATAATATCAAATTGTAAATAAGTAAAAACTGTAAAAAAATACACCCATATCAGCGTTCTAGGGACCGTGTACAAAACGCCGTATTTCAAATTTAATCGTTAAAACTGTAATATTAGACCCAGAACAGTGTTGTAGGGACCGTGCCTAAACGGTGTACATCGTTATAAATCGTAAATAAGCATTTAGTCGGCGGAGGATCAAAACCTCGTAACTCCAGCTTTGTCAAGCTGTAGTTACGAGGTTTTGACTCCCCACCAGCGTTGTAAGTATAGACCTAGATCAGCTTTCTACGGACCGTGCCTAAACGGTGTACATAATATCAAATTGTAAATAAGTAAAAACTGTAAAAAATACACCCATATCAGCGTTCTAGGGACCGTGTACAAAACGCCGTATTTCAAATTTAATCGTTAAAACTGTAATATTAGACCCAGAACAGTGTTGTAGGGACCGTGCCTAAACGGTGTACATCGTTATAAATCGTAAATAAGCATTTAGTCGGCGGAGGATCAAAACCTCGTAACTCCAGCTTTGTCAAGCTGTAGTTACGAGGTTTTGACTCCCCACCAGCGTTGTAAGTATAGACCTAGATCAGCGTTCTAGGGACCGTGCGTAAACGGTATACATCATTATAAATGATCGTAAATAAGCATTTTACACTGTAAGAATGGACCGAGATCAGCGTTCTATGGACCGTGCCTAAACGGAGTACATCATTATCAATATTAAATAAGCATTGGACACTGGAAGTATAGACCCAGATCAACTTTTTAGAGACCATGCCTGTATGGTGTACATCACATCAAATCGCAAATAAGCAATTGAAGCTGTAAGTTTACATCCAGATCAGCTTTCTACGGACCGTGCCTAAACGGTGTACATAATATCAAATTGTAAATAAGTATTTAAAACTGTAAAAAATACACACATATCAGCGTTCTAGGGACCGTGTACAAAACGCCGTATTTCAAATTTAATCGTTAAAACTGTAATATTAGACCCAGAACAGTGTTGTAGGGACCGTGCCTAAACGGTGTACATCGTTATAAATCGTAAATAAGCATTTAGTCGGCGGAGGATCAAAACCTCGTAACTCCAGCTTTGTCAAGCTGTAGTTACGAGGTTTTGACTCCCCACCAGCGTTGTAAGTATAGACCTAGATCAGCTTTCTACGGACCGTGCCTAAACGGTGTACATAATATCAAATTGTAAATAAGTAAAAACTGTAAAAAATACACCCATATCAGCGTTCTAGGGACCGTGTACAAAACGCCGTATTTCAAATTTAATCGTTAAAACTGTAATATTAGACCCAGAACAGTGTTGTAGGGACCGTGCCTAAACGGTGTACATCGTTATAAATCGTAAATAAGCATTTAGTCGGCGGAGGATCAAAACCTCGTAACTCCAGCTTTGTCAAGCTGTAGTTACGAGGTTTTGACTCCCCACCAGCGTTGTAAGTATAGACCTAGATCAGCGTTCTAGGGACCGTGCGTAAACGGTATACATCATTATAAATGATCGTAAATAAGCATTTTACACTGTAAGAATGGACCGAGATCAGCGTTCTATGGACCGTGCCTAAACGGAGTACATCATTATCAATATTAAATAAGCATTGGACACTGGAAGTATAGACCCAGATCAACTTTTTAGAGACCATGCCTGTATGGTGTACATCACATCAAATCGCAAATAAGCAATTGAAGCTGTAAGTTTACATCCAGATCAGCTTTCTACGGACCGTGCCTAAACGGTGTACATAATATCAAATTGTAAATAAGTATTTAAAACTGTAATAAAATACACACATATCAGCGTTCTAGGGACCGTGTACAAAACGCCGTATTTCAAATTTAATCGTTAAAACTGTAATATTAGACCCAGAACAGTGTTGTAGGGACCGTGCATAAACGGTGTACATCATTATAAATCGTAAATAAGCATTTAGTCGGCGGGGATCGAAACCTCTTAACTCCAGCTTTGTCAAGCTCTAGTTACGAGGTTTTGACTACCCACCAACGATTTTACACTGTAAGTATAAACCTAGATCAGCGTTCTGGGGACCGTGCGTAAACCGTATAAATCATTATAAATGGTCGTAAATTAAGCATTTACACTGTAAGAATAGACCGAGATCAGCGTTCTAGGGACTGTGCCTAAACGGAGTACAGTATTATCAATATTAATAAAAAGCATTTAACACCGTGCCTAAACGATGTACATTATTATGAATCGTAAATAAGCATTTAAAACTGTAAGTATAGACCTGCATCAACTGTCTTGGGACCGTGCTAACGATGTAGGCCTACATCACTTATGAAATAAGTATAGAGGTATACACGAGAAAATCGTTCATATGCATGAAATGCAGACTTAAATCAGCTATCTGACAACATACCGAAACCCTATGTTTTGGATATTCATTGAATTCTTTTCGAAGAGATAATTCCATTGAGGTCGCACAATATAGGGTTTGACGAACAATGACCTAGATTAATTTTGTATCCTAAAAAATATCTATTCCAACTCTTAGACCGATCGATTGGTATGTTAAGGTTGTGGGTAGGCTAATTGTCTGACTTACACAATAATGAATGATTTTACCGGGTTAACAGTGACGTAATTTCTAGTAAATCGAGGGTGTGGTTATAAAATCTCGTGACTACGGCTTGAATCAAGCCGTAGTTATACCTCATGATAAATGACCTGGCAGAGCAGCCCATGCTAATCGAATGGAATGCTCTGCCAGGTCAATTCTCGTCCGCTATACGAGTTTTTATAACAACACCGACGGTGAATGCCTATATCAAAACACAATGATAAACCAAGTCTATTTTTAGCACAAAATTTATTGCCATTGAAGTATGTACCGACAACACTGGACAAGGAAAAGTTTCTATTCAAGTTAAAAACGTTTTTGACAGTGTTAAATACATTCGATGTTGGTGTCTACATTTCGCTCTTATCTGCCTTTATACTATCCCTGCGATAAAATAATGGGGCGGGGCATAGCGATAATTGACATCGTGCGCAAATGGTGTACATGCCATAAGCGGTGTACGTCTAGCGATAATCTTCACCCATTGGAAAAATGGCGGGAGCGCGACAAGGTTGCACAGTTTTGATTGGCTTATCAAGTCACGTGGCCACGACTTCCGGGTAAAAAAAAGAAAAACGCAAAACCAAATAGGTTGTCGCGTTTTTCTTTTTTCTCTAAAAAAAGAAAAACGCTCGCCAACATTGTTTTTAGCGTTTTTCTTTTTTCTTCGAAAAAAGAAAAACGCTCACCAATATTGTGTTTGCGTTTTTCTTTTTTCTCTAAAAAAAAGAAAAACGCTCACCAACATTGTTATTGCGTTTTTCTTTTTTCTTCAAAAAAAGAAAAACTCACATGTCACCTTAGTGCCACCGTAGATTCATCCGTCGAAAATCTGCAATGTCATTATACCTAATGTTACATCTTAAACCATTACCAGTGACGCTTTTTGACGCTCCTCAAGAATAATGCTTGGGAAAACATTTTGGAAAACGAAGAAGCAATTTCTTCATTTTCCACAATGTTTTCTAACCCGCAATTGTAATATCTTTACAGTTTCACCAACTTTGCATTGTCGTCTGCAACACCTTTCTATTTGGTCCAGTCTAACATTTTACCGTCTGGTAACGGGTTAAAATGGTTTCTAAATAGGCAATGCATATTTGAGAAAAAATGCTCATCTTGATTGTATTTGTGTTTCAAAGCGCTTCTAAGAACTTTCGGTTAAAAGAAACCGCGTTTTAGATAGAATATTTTTTCTCAAAACAAAGCACAGGAAGCACCTGTTTCTATGACAACACCAAAGCTTTGATTTCTTAAGCTTAACCTTTGTTCGGCTTCTTTAGTGTGGATTAAAGACACTTTGAACAAGATTTATATAGGTACCGACATACTAGCTCTAAATTGTAAGGTCGATTAGATGACTTTCGTCATTCGTGGGAAAGAAAATATTCGTTGTTTTTTCTTTAATATTCTTGAGTTGATTTAAATAGTATGCAAAAGAATGTGCAAGAGATTTCACTTTCCAAGGAAGCTGCATGTGAATGGATTGGCATGTTTCCAAAGAATACTGCTTTAATTCGGCTATAAATCACACAATTATCGTAATGAAATATGTAAATATCTTATTAAACAAAATGCAACAGAATGTAAGTAATCATCACTAACATTAAAATCGTTCTTTTAAAACCGTAGTAAAAATCCGCGATCAAATATTAGGGATGAAGCAGCAAAGGCAACTTATATTTTAAGTATTTGCAAAACCATGTTATGAGTAAAGAAAAACGCAATGTTTCTTTTACAGGAATTAAGATTACGATTGAATTATGACATTACTCCTCGACAATTCCATGGTTATGTCATTTATCTTCTTGGATAAATGACCTCTTTATATATGATATACGATAGAATAACAGGTAATGTTTCAGTCAATGGTTAAGCCAATCACATATTTTCAATAGATGTATTCAAGCCAATTTGCAGCAGTTTGATCGAATATGGAAAATATCTTGAAATACATTGAGGCATTGTATGCTTATTAGCCTACTGATTTGTCAGACTTGCTAGATCATAAACGTACTCACGGCGACTAACTAGACTGGCCGATTATATTTGCCATGAAAGACAAAACCATATTGCTGGTACTTGTGAAGTTCACTGAAAGAAATGACAAAGCATAGTTAGTAAATGCTTCTCGAAAATTATCAGCTATGTATTAAACCTCAAATATACAAACAGAGAGACTTTTGTCTTGCAAAACTACCAACTGCAGTACCCTCGGCCTCTACAATGTGGCAGGATAAATAATGTATACTGGTCCCACAGTCTCCAAGGAACGCAAGACGTCTGGAAGGTTTCCTGTATTAGCAAACCAACAAGGCCTAACATAATTGGCATATCCTTAGTTGTATAGCAAAGCCTCGTAACAACTTCATTGATTCAATTAAGAAATCTTACGTCAAAATGCATATATATTGCAGTTTTATTATGATACAATCAAATGTAAGTCTGAAATGACATATTTAAAAAGAGGCATTCCGCATGGAAGAAAACATGACTTATGATAACACACGTGTTTGTTTGTGGATGCCTGTTTGTTCTCACGTAACCTTTTAAGACATGTCCAAATGTAGTACCTTTTTAATGCCTCATGTTGACAGTGTATATAGAAACATGTGACACAAAATACGTAAACCAATCAGACAAACCTATTGTTCATTGGACCAATTACGACGTCTGTCTATGAAAAGCATCTTGCGAATGTAACTACATTCTTTATGGCTCTACTAAACGATTTCAAAAGATATTTTAAGAATCTATTCCTCTCTTCAACCTTTTAAAGCTCAATATCATTGAGATAAAAAGACAGGTAAAATGGGCGTTAGATGAAATAGTACTATTACATATAGACATATGGTATAATTACCGCAACGGTTATTATCATTGTTTGTAATGGCAGATATGGTATGTGATCTCTGTTCTTTGTGAACTGAGTGGAGACGAAATATTTTTAAAAATCCCAACCTGTCAAATCTCATTTTTCATGTTTTTAGTAGGAACAGTATTCGAAAGAATTAAACGATTAAATATGGAAAACTTTAAGCGAGTAAATATATTGCCATTCTTGCTGTCTATTGCAACGTTTATCGTCTCAAATAGTTGATGTTTACGGTACATAGAATACATATCGTCGTTGTAAATGCAAAACATCGTATCTCGTTTTTGAAAAAATTTAAAGGGGAGGGAAAAAGTGTAATAACGTTTCCCAAATTTAAATGTTTAACTTGAAATTTGGACAAATGATTTGTCAGTAATACTGATCAGTAAAAATATTTCAAAACCTGCAAGAATGTTTTTAACTGGGCACGCGAGTTTGTACTTTGAACATCGCAAGAATCGACGATATAACACTGACGATATAACAAACTCAAACTATGATGCCTACTTAAAAGCTATAAGTATTACCTCATAAACAGCCATGGTATATTTGTGTAATTCCAAGTAAGAAAACCTACTGACATAGTTTATTGCCCCTTAAATATATAGAAAGGCCTGGTCTACAGTTGTAAATAATATATCTGTCATAGCTTATTAGTTCTATAACCACAAGTACATTAAGTAATAAAGAGTTTATTTTTTGAAACACAGCTTGGTGAAAATACCGATTCCACTGAGGCTTACATAAGTGTTGTTGTCCAAACAGTTTGACTGAAATTTTCTCTCTGGCAAACTGTTTCTCTGTATTACAAAATGACGTAACAATGTAAAGTACAGGTTGGTTTACATTCTAAAATATACGAAGACGTACATATTCAAGCGACGTCCACTTATACTTGGGCAAGTTTAAAAAAAAATGTGACCAAAGTGTGACATTTAAATGTTAAGAATAACAGCTAATTTTACAGAATATCATCCAGATTTCTTAATTAGTGTGGCTAAAAACTATTCTAAATTGTTAAGCAGTGCCCAAATTATATTTTAAATTTATGTTCACTACTTTTTAGCTAAAATTGTGTGCACAATCTTGCAAAATGACAACAAAAAAGCGTTTCACTCCTGACAGCATATATATTGCACAATATGAGAAATTGTAACCCATGAATCACTAAAAAGTAGAGTGCAGAATGCCCACAAGGTTGATGGCTTCCTAAAAATTTTTGAGTGGTAGATTTCTGGCTGAATAGACAAAAATGAGAACACATTTTGAAAAATAAAAGTGTTTCACTCCTGACATAAATTTCAGAGGGGTATTGTATAAAACAGGCTCCACATCCTAAACCACTGAAGATAAGATAAAAAAGTAAATTTAAGATGATGATGCACATGTTGTTTTATGAATTACAAGTGCTTATTGTAGTATCCTGTCTCTGTCTTTTATGTAACATAGCATAGAAACTTGGCAAAAGTGTTAAGTGTCACACAAAAACGTTTCACTCCTGACATTTTTGACATGTTTCAATGGCATATCTTTTTTATTTGTGAAGCGATTTTCTTTAAACTTGGTACCCAGTATATAGACACAATAACACAACTTTTTAGCTTTGATTGGGTTGAATATGTTTCTCTGTAAAAGCCGTGGCACGTAAAAAGTGAGTGGTCACATTTTTTTAAACTTGCCCACTTTTTAATTCTTTATACAGCTGGTTGAAAAGGAGCAACGTGGGGTAACTTTTTTGGCACAGGCGGGATTTGAACTCAGGACCTTTCGGTCCCGAAGCCCGCTTCATAACACTAGACCACGACAACCCACAATTTTAAAGAGTAAATTATTTAACAGCCTTTGACAGACTTTGCCTTGAATAGACTCTAAAGAATAAACACGTCTATACCTTTTTTCCACGTCTTTCAACAGTCAAACGTCTAGCAGGGCATGAACAAACAAACTCGTCTGTAATAACGCCTCATTTATAGTTGATTGTTAACGATCCTAACATGTATGTATGTCTTTCATCTTTCCGCCTTTTTGTCAAAATTGTCGAGAGTTTTTGTTCTTAATGAATTATATTTAGCAGAATTTCAAAGTAACAAAGCTGCAATTATAATTATAATGTCACTTTGAGCATTAAAGCGATGTCAGCCTGACCAAATTATGATATATAAAGCAGTCTGCGCTATAAGCATAAATCTTAAGCAATTAATTCTTATAAAACATGTTTTTTAACATAGTCATTTTTCCGGAACGCTATATACTTCAATCAAGCATTCTGTATGACTTTTATAACTGATCTCTTGCGAAAGTCTCCGTTGTGAAGAAGTTACATGTAGTGTGAATGTTTGCGGGAATGCACCATCAAGCACTAAATTTCAATTCAGCAAAATCTCAAAAATACACAAAGAATATTTTTTCGAAGAAATAAATAATTCGTTTCTTATTCAAATGGTAATAAATTCGTAATATCATTGAAGACAAATGCTTTGCTTAGTAAGCAAATTGCTCACATTATTACTGTAAACAGTGAAATCCCGACATATTTTATTGCTCTGAAAACTGTTTATTCCGAGGCTAAACATTTTATGTTTTTCCTGCCAAGCGTAATTTGTTTTATGGGCGGTTCAATAGAAACATAAGTGTAATAAAAGTGAAATAGCAAATTTTTGTTTTAGATATTTCATAATATGAAATAATATGTCAAGACATAATTCACTCTCTATATAATTCTTGCTGCTGATAGCTGCTACATAGTACGAAAGGGATATTACAGACCCCAATATATCTTGATTGGACTACATATGTACGTGCATTCTGACCCGGATCAAATGATCAAAAAACTTATCCCGATCCTGACGCAAAAATTATGTTCATGTTCAATGGTTTGTTTTTGAAATAAACATATTAAGAATAGTTCAATCGACTTTCCCTTTTTCTCGTGCTAAGTATAATACGTATAGTTCAACAAACTGTAAAACGGGTAAAATGCTAGAATTATGCAATCGTTTAAAAATTGTTTTGTTAAAACAATGAGTTATATACGAAGAGTTTTCTTAATCATTGCTTTCCACCATCTATATTTCAGATTGTATGTGACATATTTAGGCACACCTCCAGTACAAAAACATGCTGTATTTACCTATATACAGAGAGACTTCCAAACGTCAATTAGTTCAATTAGAATTAAGTGCTCAGAGGTTCAGTGGTAAATATCTAGATTATAATGCAAAACCGACATTCAAGCTATGCAAGTTCAGATAGATGTTCAAGCTGATTTAAATGACAGATGATCAAACTGCCGTATTTAATTGAAGTTGTTTATGGATAGAGGGAGGTCTTTATTCTTCTTTATGTACTTTCTCGTTTAGCATCGATACTTGGTCTACATTTATTCCTTTGATGTTGATAAATGCACATGTGTTGTCTTTCGGGAAATGCCACGTGAAAGTCACTATCAGTTTCTGAAACATGTTCTAAGACACGACGAGCATAATCTAAAACTGATTCTACAGATTTTGAGTAATCCGTCTATTTTCTGATTTCAGTCTTAAACGTAACGTATAAGAACGTATAAGAATTAAAATCATAAGCTAATTCACTCGTTTTAAAAACACAGACATTTCAGATTTTATCTAGATAATGCATGGTGCAGATATATCAGACTTTTCCCGACATAATGAGCTTATAACATGGAACAATGCACATTTCAGAAGTCTGAAAATTTTGGAATAACTTCAAAAAGTAAATCATGTCATTTGGCAAGGCTATACCTCTCTCCAATATATATCCTGCTATAGAATATTTAAAATGCCAATTCAGTACAAATGTTACTTTTGTGGATGCATATTTTATAGCGATATACAATATATTCAATTTAACAATAACACAATGTAGTTTTTGATAAATGTTGTGCATATATGTTACTGCGTTCTAAATCCTATGTCTTTTTTGTAGTTTCCGGATAAACAAAATGTAAATCCATGTCTGGGCAGCTTCTCGTTCGCGTTTGCTTGTCTGAGCATTTGTATGTTTTATATCGAGACAAACGGTACGGCGTAAGTTTCACAAGTACTGTTTTGTCTCTGTCTTTATTATCGAAAACAGCGACGAATTCAATACAAAAAAACACAATTTACAATTTGAGAATGTCAAGAAAAAATTTACAAAACAGCCATTCATTTTTAGATAATGCTTGCGTAATAATCCATGAAAAATTTCAAGAATAACAACCGAAAACAACAAGAAAGCATGGAAAAATGTTGTTCTCCAGTATTTAATAACATAATACGCCAAAATTACCTTTCCATCATTTAAAGGGATCTATTGTATTTCTAAATTGAAAAGATTCCATTCTAGGGCAAATATCACAGCAATACATCATAATCCGGTTCTTTTGTAACGACTTACGTCTGATAGCATCTCGAATCATACATCATGTATGTGACCCAGATTTCTACAGATTCGATATTGTGTAATATTGAAAGGAGTTCCATTATTTACGACGACTCTTGGAAAGCTTAAAAGTTCTGATGTATAGAGTAAATTGTCCATGTTGATAAAATGTGTCTTTATTTCACTTTGGATGTATTGCCAACATGATTAAGCGCAAATGACATGTATGGCTGCTACTTCGAGATTCCTTTATTTTAAATGGTCGCAATTTGTACGGCAGGCACAAAGGCAAATTTGCCTAGACTCTAATAATAGACAATTACATTCAGGTTATTTGCGACAGTTCACCGGTATTGGGCTTTCGAAATTCCTTTCTAATGCGTTCTGCGCACGATTTTACCAAAAAAGGATATCCAAATTCAGTATCTGGAAAGTCGAAAGATTATATATTAGTATTGAAGACCAAATGAATGTGAAAATTGGAATACAAAGGAAAATTGAACCAAATTGATTTAAGGAGATGATTTTGTTACAAACACTACTGTGTGACAATTCGGCTTAACAACGTCTTGGAATGTATTGCAATGTTTATTATTAATTTTCTTTACATCCGATTCTGTGAACAAAGAGAATACAAATATTGAATTTTGAATAAATTTCTTAAAGGGAGACATGCTAGGTTCTTCATGGAGGGATAAGAGCAACATGGGGCCATTCAGGTTGCACTTTTGTGTGGTAATTTTCATTATCTGTTTCTTTTGTATGTCCGACATGGGTTCTTTTAAGCTATGTACGTGTTTATCTGCAAAGAGCTTTAATTGATGGTACTTTGCACTTATACGGATTATTGCCATTCTGCGTATACATGCAATATGATCAAAATTTGTGTTGTTGTGTACTATATCATTCGCGACATTTAGCAAATCTAAAAAAAACACTACCTTTCTTAACTGTGTATAACCACAGGAATCTAAGGACATGGTGTTATTGAACGTGACAATGACCATTTTCAATATTTCCTCTCATAAAGAGTATCTTTATTCACGAATGCACTAAAACGTAAGTTTGTGGTGTGCACAAATCGATTTCTCACAAAAGCTATGATTTATGTGGCGCTAATTTCTGGTCCTAAACGTTTGTTACCAAAAAACAAGTTCGTGTCTACCTCAAAAGAAGGCACAACGACGACGAAAATGTCTAAGTAGATGCATAAATAGGAACAGCAAGACACGTACTCGTAAACAAGGAGAAAGTGTAATACTTTAGTAGTCTAGAATTTACTTATATAGTCTGAGCTTCTGTTATAAATTGTAGGTTTTGCTACAATAGGACAATATTTATGAGGCAAATATGGACAAAATATTTGATAAAAACTGGATTTTAACTGTGTTTGAATACCATGCAACACTAAATTCAGTTCACTTTGAGAGAATTCTTTGATTATATGTTATGTGCTTGTCTGTCGATGTGTCCACATTGTTCTTTCTTCAGTAGCATTTAAAAAATAGTTAAATCTATCTTCTTAAAAATGTATCGTATGTACAGTAAAAGGGAAGGTGATATAAAACCAAATGAAGGTTCATCTTATGAGACAAACATGGATCCAGATTTTGATGAAATGAAAACACATTTGTCATGTTGGCTCATTTCGTCATATATTAAAAACCAAATATCTCTTTTCTTTACAAATGCCATTAGATTAAGTAGTTTCCTGAATTGAATTGTGGGAATCTAAGCCCTGGACTGTTTAACTGTTAACTTTTTGCCATGCATAGTTTTCGGGAAATAATTCATACTAAAATGAAAGAAAATGTTGACATAAGAGCATTTTGCATATTCCTTCAATATTTTCCGTGCATGTGCATAGGGAATCGTTTAACATGGATATTATTATATCGAATGATGAAATGGTCAAATAGCTGAAATGAAAGCGGCCATATTCTGATGTCCACTGCGTTATTCCAATAATCATTACGACCTGAGCAAAGACACTAAACTAAATTTTGAGAACTGGAACATACTGATATAGTTTATTGCTCCTAAAATATTCAGAAAGGTCGGGTCGTCCGTTGTAAACAATATATCTGTCATAGACAATTAGTTTTATTAGAACAAGATCAATAGGTAATAAAGAGGTTGTTATTGAAACACAGATTGGAGAAAATTCCGAACCCACGGACGTTAACGTGCTAGGTACTGCTGTCAGACAGCGTAAACAGTAGTTTAAACATACTGAATTATTTACCATGGTTTACCAAAATAGCAGGAAAAAAGAAGTGTCTTAAGACGAAACAATTCATTCACAAGAGAGATCATCTGATACCAAAGTTGGCTTAATTAAGTAATGGAAAGAAGGAATACTTTCCTTGTCAATGAATAAACACGTAAATTGTTGCAGAATAAACATGTTTTCAACTTGTCAACAAATGAAATGTCTAAATGTTTTCACTATCGATTGTATATCTCTGTACCCAAAAGTCATTTGTCTTTTCGTAATGTTTATGTATCATTCACCTGATACGAGCTTTTGGTGGTTGGACTTGGATATAGTATTTGTATCGTTGGGGAAAATCACAGGAACACAGGGTCAGGGGCGCTAGCCAACGCGCTTTGACTGGTTATTTGTTGAACGCGGTGTTAAAAATCATTCAAGCAATCTAATTCTAACATGTTTTCGTACTTGCAAGTAGCCTTACTCTAGACTTCTTTTAATTAAAAAAATGTTGTGGAAGACGATTTCAAGTGAATGATATCATACACTTCTTGGTCGATTTGGATGGTAAATACAGTGGTGAGTGAGTGAAGACATTGCTTTTCACAAGCGATTTCTTCCTGTTCCGTATTGTTTCCTGAAACCGTCCGTTATCTTGTCTGTCGCTAAAAAGTACCAAGATGCGCGAAGGGGTTAAAATTATTTTTTGAATTAGAAAGTCAAAACTCTCTTAAAACACTATCTTTGTTAAGAGTACACCATCTTAAATATACAGTAAATAATAAATTGATACGAACATATTACAATGAAAGTATAAGACAAGTTTTAAAGTAGATAAAGTATATTAAATGTGCAAATAGATTTTACAAAGGCAATAAAATACCACCCATGATCAAAATCTCTTACGATTGCATTACAGGAGATATTTAACTAAAGTAGATGCGAAGAAGAATCTTTGTTATTTAGCAAATAGTGGATGGAAAATAGTTGTTAAACTTCAAATTAAGAACAAGTTTTGTTGTAGTATGTTTGCCTCATCTAATTTCTTGGATGTTTGATAATATAATGTAATAAAATGACAGACATTATACAAACTAGTAATAAACTACTATAAACTAGTATCAACATCAGTGTAAATTTAATTCGAAACTCCACATTATTTAACCGTCGAAAATCTACAATGCCGTTATAAATTTAGTTACCTTTTAGCAAGGTATCTATATAGGTAATGAACAAAATACTCACATTGAATGTATTTGTGTTTCAAAACGCTTCAAAGGACTTTGAGGTAAAAAGCGCCTTTTGAATAGATTATTATTTCTCAAAATGAAGCACAGGAAGCACCTGTTTCTTTGACAACGCCAGAGCTTTGATTTCTTAAGCTTAACCTTTGTTCGTCTTTTTTAGTTCTGATTAAAGACACTTTGAACAAGATTTTTATAGGTACCGACATACTAGCTCTAAATAGTAAGGTCGATTAGATGACTTTCGGCATTCGTGGGAAAGGGAATATTCCATTATTCGTTGTTTTTTCTTCAATATTCTTGAGTTGTTTTAAATAGTATACGAAAAAATGTGCAAGAGATTTCACTTCCCAAGGAAGCTGCATGTGAATGGATTGGCATGTTTCCTAAGAATACAGCTTTAATGCGGCTATAAATCACACAATTATCGTAATGAAATATGTAAATATCTTATTAAACAACATGCAACAGAAAATGAATAATCGTCAATAACATTGATATCGTTCTTATAAAAGCGAAGTAAAAATCCGCGATCAAATATAAGGGATGAAGCCGCTAAGGCAACTTTTATATTAAGTGTTTGCAAAATCATGTTATGAGAAAAGAAAAACGCAATGTTTCTTTTTCCGGAACTACGATTGAATTATGACATTACTCCTCGACAATTCCCTTTTTATGCCATTCATCTTCTTGGATAAATGACCTCTTTATATATGATATATGATATATGATGAGAATAACAAGTGATGTTTCAGTCATTTGTTTAACCAATCCTATATTTCAATAGATGTATTTCATTTCATTTTCAGCAGTTTGATAAAATGGAAAAAAGTTTTCAGCTACATTGAAGCATTTTATGAATAGCCTACTGATTTGTTAAATTGGCTAGGTAGTACTCATACTCGCGGCGACTAAATACAAGTACCATTAATATGGCTTTGTCTTTCAATGCAAATATGGTCGGCCATCCTAATTAGTCGCCGTAGGACAAATATATTTCCCACAGAATTTACTTTTAAAGAAAAAGAGCTAATGCTACGAAATCCATCCTAAGAAACGACAAAGCGAGTAACTGCTACCAGAAAATTATCAAACATGTGCTTTACCTCAAATATACAAATGACTCTTGTATTGCAAAAATACCGACTGCAGGAACAGTGACCTCTAGCAAGAAAATTTATGTATGCTGGGCACATAGTCCCGTGGGAGAACAAGACGTCTGGAAGGCTTCCTAGATGACTGTACCAACACTGCCTTACATAAGTGACATATCTGTACTAGGATAACAAACCTTGTTACAACTTCGTTGATTCAATATCTAAATGTAACGTCAAACATGTTTGATACAAATATATTGGAGTTTTACGACGATGCTGCCAAAATGTAGTAAGAAATGCAATATTTATAAAGAGATATTCCGCTTGGAAGAATAAATGGTTTATTATAACAAACATGTTTCGATGTGGTGGCCAATCTCACGTAACCTGTTAATAAACGTGAATATGTGCAACCACTTTATTACGTTATGTCAATAATGTAGAAACATGCGGCAGAAAATACGTAAAGCAATTAAACAAACCTATTGTTCATTGGACCCATTATGACGTCTGTCTATGATAAGCATCTTGCGAATGAAACAACATTCTTTAGGGCTCTACTAGACGAGATATTCAACGATTCCACAAGATCTTTTGACATTCTATTCCTCTCTTCAACCTTTAAAGTATCATTGCGATAATAAGACGAGTAAATTGGGCCTAGATGAAATAGTACTATTACATATAGACATATGGTATAATTACCGCAACGGTTATTATCATAGCTTGTAATGGTAGATATGGTATGTGATCTCTGCTCTTTGTGAACTTTGTAGAGACGAAATATGTTCACCAATCCCAACCTATCAAATCTCATTTTTCTTGTTTTAAGTAGGAACAGTATTCGAAAGCATTAAACGATTATATAGAAAACTTGTGGCGAGGCAATTATATTGTCACTCTTGTTGTCTATTGCAACGATTATCGGCTCAAATAGTTGATATATAAGGTATATAGAATACACGTAACAAATGAAAAGTATAATGCCTACTCAAGATTATAGTTATTGCCTCATAAACAAAGACATGGTATATTGGTGTAATTTCGAGTAAGCTAACCTACTGACATAGTTTCTTGCCCCTAAAATGTATAGAAAGGCCTGGTCTACCGTTGAAAACAATATATCTGTCATAACATGTTAGTTCTATAACCACACGTACATTAAGTAATAAAGAGTTGTTTTTGAAACCTAGCTTGATAAAAATACCGAGCCCACAGACGCTTACATATGTGTTAGTTTCCAAACAGTTTGAATGATATTTTCTCTCGCAAACTGTTTCTCTATATTACAAAGTAATGTAAAAATGTAAAGTACAGGTTGGTTTACATTCAAAAATAAACGACGACGTTCATATTCAAGCGACGTCCACTTATACTTTTTAACTCTTTATACACCTGGTTGAAGCAAGCAACGTGGGGTAACTTATTTTGGCACAGGCGGGATTTGATCACAGGACATTTTGATCACGAAGCCCGCTTCATGCTTCATAACACTAGACCACGGCGCCCCACAATTTTAAAGAGTACATTATTTGACAGCATTGTCACATAGCGAATGTACTTTGCCTTGCGTAGACGCCACAGAATAAACACGTCTCTACCTTTTCCCACTTCTTTTACCAGTCAAACGTCTAGCAGGGCATTAACAAACAAACTCGTCTATAATAAAGCCTCATTTATAGTTGATTGTTAACGATCCTAACAGGTATGTCTTTCATCTTTCCGCGATTTTGTCAAAACAGTCGGGAGTATTTGTTATTAATAAATTATATTAAGCTGAATTTCAAAGTTACAAAGCTGCAATTATAATTATAATGCCACTTTGAGCATTAATGCGATGTCAGCGTGACCAAATTATGATATATACAGCAGTCTGCGTTATAAGCATACATCTAAATCTTAAGCAATTAAATTTTATAAAACATGTTTTTTAACATAGTCATTTTTCTGGAACGCAGTATACTTCAATCAAGCATTCTGTGTGACTCTTTTGTGAAGAAGTTAGTGTGAATGTTTGCAGGAATGCACCATCAAGCACTAAACTTCCATTCAGCAAAATTTAAAAAAAAAAAACAAAGAATAAGTGGGGTTTTATTTTCGAAAAAATATATATTTCGTTTCTTATTCAAATGGTAATAAATTCGTAATATCATTGAAGACAAATACTTTGCTTAGTAAGCAAATTGCTCACATTATTACGGTAAACAGAGAAATCCTGACATATTTTATTGCTCTGAAAACTGTTTATTCCGAGGCTAAACATTTTATGTCTTTTCCTGCCAAACGTAATTTGTTTTATGGGCGGTTCAATAGAAACAAAAGTGTAATAATAGTGAAATAGCAAAGTTTTGTTCGAGATATTTCATTATATGAAATAATATGTCAATACATAATTCACTCTCTATATAATCATTGCTCCTGATAACTGCTACATAGTACTAACGGGATATTACAGACCCCCAATATATCTTGATTGGACTACATATGTACATTCTGATCCGGATCAATGTTGATTTCATAAATTTCAAATTTCAAAAAACTTATCCCGATTCGACGCAAAAATTATGTTCATATTCAATCGTTTGTATTTGAAATAAACATAAGAATAGTTCCATCGACCTTCCCTTTTTCTCATGCTAAGTATAATACTTTAAGTTCAACAAACTGTAAAACGGGTAAAATGCTAGAATTATGCAATCGTTTAAAGATTGTTTTGTAACAACAATAAGTAATATACGAATAGGTTGTTTTACATTGCTTTCCACCATCAACATTCCAGATTCTATCAGTTGTATTGACACAATTATGCACAACCCAGTTAAAGGAAAGCAAACAGTATTTACATAGATACATGGATACCGTATAGCACTTTATTTCTGCGGGGACTTTATTTCTGCTATTTCTGCGGTTGTGGACGGCACCGCAGAAATAAAATCCGCAGAATATTAATCCAGAATGTAGAGATTGTTGTCATCCAGTAATTTTAGCCAGTATACATGGACAAGTTAAACAGTTACCACCATATGGAAAGAACAATATCATTACAATGGACTGCTTTCCTATTCAAAAATGGTGTAACTACGACTTTAACTTAGGTATAGATAAGACATTTTAGTCCATCAATAAACAATGATTTAACAAGTTTGACTGAATGGTAACAGTTTGACACGTCTGTCTTTTCACACCTATCTGTTTCGGCATTGTTTCCCTTAACGCCTTTATAGATACTGGTAAATGAGTGGGATTATCGTCTTTCAAATGCCAATTAGTTCAATTAGAATTAAGTGTCAAGACGTTCAGTGGTAAATATCTCAGATTATGATGCAAAATCGACATCCAAGTTTTGCAAGTTGAGATAGATAATTATCGACATGTTCCCGCTGATTTAAATGACAGATGATCAAACTGCCGTATTTAATTGAAGTTGTTTATGGATAGAGGGAGGTCTTTATTCTTCTTTGTGTACTTTCTTGTTTAGCATCGATACCTGCATTGTTTGGTCTACATTAATTTCTTTGATGTTGATATAATGTGCGTGTATTGTCACTACCAGTCTATGAAACCTATCAAGCATAATCTATTACCTGTTTCTATAGATGTTTACCAACCAGTGTATATTCTGGTTTAAGTCTTAAACGTAAACACCAACAACTGAACTTATAAGAATTAGAATCAAAACTTAAATCGATCCTGTTAAAAACCTAGACAGTTCAGATTTTATCTAGATAATGCCTGGTGTGGAAAGGTGATATATCAGTCTTTTCCCGACATAATGAGCTTATAACATGGAACGATGCACATTTCAGAAGTCTAGAAATTTTGGAATAACTTCAAAAAGTGAATCATGTCATTTGGCAAGGCAATACCTCTGTCAAATATATGCTACTAAAGAAAATTTGAAATGCCAATTCAGTGAAACTGTTACTTTTGTAGATAAATATTTTTATAAAGATTGTCACAAGCAATTTCTTCATTTTTCAAAATGTTTTCCAAAACCATTATCCTGTGGGGAGTCAAAAAGAGTCGATGTATGAAAATGGGTTCAATCAAGTCTTCCATTTGAATGGCGGGCATAAAAGCTGATTTTCTTAGACTTTGAATATAGAAAAGTATATTCAGTGCATTTGCTATAATGGGACATTCGAAGTATCTTTATGACACATCTTTGTGTACTTATCAGCTAAAATGGAGATTACAATTACATATAGGGATGGGATATTCGAAGTACAGTCTAAACTGAACAATAGAAATATTAGTTATTAGAATAGATGACTCATGGGTATATCAACATGTGTTTAAAACCGTTCATATATTATGAACGGAAATTGAATCTAATTAAATTAAAGAGATGAAATGATTGAGTTTGTTTAACACATCACTGTGTGACAACAGAGTCATAGAAGATATTGCAATAAACATTATTATTTTTCTTCAATGAACAAAGAAAATACAGAAAATATTTATTTTTTATGGTAATTTTGTAAACCTGAACTTTGATATTATGCATGTTTTGAATCTAAAATGGTCTTTAACAACCCGCACTTGTAAAACTTCGAAGATCTAATTATATTCGATGGTATTATATACTAATGGTATAATGGTATTATTTCCATTCTGTGTATACATGCAGTATGGTAAAAAATGGTGTTGTTCTGTACTTTATTATTCGTGACATGAAGCAAATCTAAAAGAACACTATGTTTTTTGATTGCACATAGCCACAATAATCCAGACACATGGTGTTATTGAACGTGGTAATAGCCATTTTCAAGATTTCCTCTCTTAAAGTGTATCTTTATTTCACGAATCCACTAAAATGTAAGTTTGTGGGGTACAGACATCGATTTCTCACAAAGGCTATGATTTATGTGGCGCTAATTCCTGGTCCGAAACGTTTGTTACCAAAAAAAGTTCGTGTCTACCTCAAAAGAAGGCACAACGACGCCAAAAATGTCTAAGTAGATGCATAAATAAGAACAGCAAGACACGTACTCGTAAACAAGGAGAAATTGTAATACTTTAATAGTCTAGAATTTACTTATATAGTCTTAGCTTCTGTTATAAATTGTAGGTTTTGTTACAATAGGACAATATTTATGAGGCAAATATGGACAAAACATTTGATAAAAACTGGATTTTAACTGTGTTTGAATACCATGCAACACTTAATTCAGTTCACTTTGAGAGAAGTTATTTGATTATATGTTATATGTTTGTCTGTCGATGTGTCCACATTGTTCTTTCTTCAGTAGCATTTTAAAAATAGTTTTTTTCTTAAAAATGTATCGTATGTACCCTAAAATGGAAGGTAATATAAAACCAAATGAAGGTACATCTTATGAGACAAACATGGATCCAGATTTTGATGAAGTGAAAACATATTTGTCATGTTGGCTCATTTCGTCATATATTAAAAACCAAATATCTCTCTTCTTTACAAATGCCATTAGATTAAGTAGTTTCCTGAATTGAATTGTGGGAAATCTAAGCCCTGGACTGTTTAACTGTTAACTCTTTGCCATGCATAGGTACCGGGAAATAATTCATACTAAAATGAAAGAAAATGTTGACATAAGAGCATTTTGCATATTCCTTCAATATTCTCCGTGCATGTGCATAGGGAATTGTTTAGCATGGATATTATTATATCTATCGAATGATGAAATGGTCAAATAGCTGAAATGAAAGCGGCCATATTCTGATGTCCACTGCGTTATTCCAATAATCATTACGACCTGAGCAAAGACACTAAACTAAATTTCGAGAACCGGAACATACCGATATAGTTTATTGCTCCTAAAATATTCAGAAAGGTCGGGTTGTCCGTTGTAAACAATATATCTGTCATAGACTATTAGTTTTATTAGAGCAAGATCATTAGGTAATAAAGAGGTTGTTATTGAAACACAGCTTGGAAAAAATTCCGAACCCACCGACGTTAACGTGCTAGGTACTGCTGTCCGACAGCGTAAACAGTAGTTTAAACATACTTAATTATTAACCATGGTTTACCAAAAAAGCAGGAAAAAAGCACCATCTTTAGACGACACAATTCACTCACAAGAGAGATCATCTGATACCAAAGTTGTCTTAATTAAGCAATTGAACAAGGAATACATTCCTTGTCAATGAAACACGTAAATCTTTGCAGAATAGACATGTCTTCAACTTGTTCACAAATGAAACTACCTGTTTTCACTATCGATTGTATATCAATGTACCCAAAAGTCATTTGTCTTTAACTAATGGTCATGCACCATTCACCTGAAGAGAGCTTTTGGTGACTGTACTAAGATGTATTATTTGTATCGTTTGGGAAAATCACAGGAACAGAAGGTCAGGGGCGCCGGTCAACGCACTTTGAGCGGTTATTTGTTGAAAGCGGTGTTAAATATCTTTCAAGCAATCTAAGTCTGACATGTTTTAGTACTTGCACTTAAAACTATGAAATGTCTCAATGTTATTTTATATCATAAAGGGTAAGGTGTCATGTTTTTTTTGTAAATCAAATACATGTTTACCAAAGCTTTTGTCATTGAACCCTTTACAAGATGCCTTACTTTAAACTAGTCTTAATTCAAATATGTTGCAGACGACGATTTCAAGTGAATGATATTATACATTTCTTCATCGATGTGGATAGCAAATAGTATGGTAAATGAAGACTGCTTTTCACAAGTGATGTCTTCCTTCGCCGAATTGTTTCCTGAAGCCGTTATCTTGTCTATCGCTATACACTCTTAAAACATTATCTCTGTTAAGAGTAGAGTAGATCATCTTTAAAATAGATAAGAAATTCCTACGAACATATTACATTAAACGTATAAGACAAGTTTTAAAGTAGATAAAGTGCAATATATAATGTGATAATGTGCAAATATATTTTACAAAGGCAATAAAATACCACCCCATGATCAACATCTCTTACTATTGTATTACAGGAGATATTTAACTAAAGTAGATACGTAGAAGAGGAATCTCTGTAATTTAGCAGATATTGGATGCAAAATATTTTGTTAAACTTCAAATAATTAGTACGTTTGTTGTTATATAATATTCTATTGCAGAAAAATGGATTATTACCTCAAAGGGACCCATGCTAGGTTGTCGGAGGTAAAAATATATTCAAGAAATATCGTATGGAATTGTCAACCTGCATAGCTAGATAGTTTCTGTCCAAGGAAATTTCAAATGAAGTTCATTGAATCCCCTAGACCAAATCTATAAATAATTGACTGTCCGCCATTCATTTTTATATTTTCATTTATTGGAAACTGGATCTTGCTAGATAGTTTAAAAATTGGTATCTGCGCTAAAATGTCATTCTTTTCGACCCTAGATAATGTATTCCCCCACATTACAATGCAAACTCTGACTGTCTCAATGTTGATCTGATCCCTGAAAAACCTATTATGTGCCCCTTTAAGTTTGCCTGATCCATTTTCCAAACAAGAACTGGTTTTGATGTCCCTAATAGAAAAGGTTTGGAAAAACATTGAAACCTTTGGTCTCAATGTTTTCTGTGCTAAAATATACATAAATTATGTGTTTATCAACCACTATTTTGTCATTTGCAGCGGCTTTCAAATTGGACTACCCTAAAATTTTATCGTTTGGGAAAGGTTTACCTAATTGCTTGTTTGTTTGGTAATATAACGTGATAAAAAGTCTGACATTATGAACATAACTAGTATCATCATCAGTATAATTCGAAACTCCACATTATTTAACCGTCGAAAATCTACAATGCCGTTATATTTAGTTACCTTTTAGCAAGGTATCTATATAGGTAATGAACAAAATACTCACCTTGATTTTTTTTGTGTTTCAAAACACTTCTAAGGACTTTGAGATAAAAAGCGCGTTTTGAATAGATTATTTTTTCTCAAAACGAAGAACAGGAAGCACCTGTTTCTTTGACATCCCAAAGCTTTGATTTTTTTAAGCTTAACCTTTGTTCGTCTTCTTTAATGTTGATTAAAGACACTTTGAACAAGATTTTTATAGGTACCGACATACGAGCGCTAAATTGTAAGGTCGATAAGATGACTTTCGTCAAAGAAAATATTTCGAAAGAAAGTATTCGGTGTTTATTCTTCGATATTCATGAGTTGTTTTAAATGGTATGCAAAAGAATGTGCAAGATATTTCTCTTCCCAAGCAAGCTGCATGTCAATGGGTTGGCATGTTTCCAAAGAATTCCGATTTAATGATGATGTAAATCACAAAATTATCGTAATGAAATAATTATTATATTATGTAAATATCTTATCAAACAAAATGCAACCGAAAACGAGTAATTGCCACTAACATTAAAATCATTCTTATAAAACCGCAGTAAAGAAAACCCGCGATCGAATATGAGGGATGAAGCAAAAAAAGTCAACTTTTAAAAATAGATTATAAAGTATTTGTAAAATCATTTTATGAGAAAAGAAAAACGCAATGTTTCTTATGCAGAGATTACGATTGAATTATGGCATTGCTCTTCGAGAACTTCCCTTTTTATGCTATTCATCTTCTTGGATAAATGACATCTTTATATATGATGTATGATAAAATAACAAGTGATGTATTAGTCATTTGTTTAACCAATCCTATATTTTCAATACCTTCAATCCAACCCATTTTCAACAGTTTGATGAAATGGGAAATGTCTTGAGCTACATTACAGCATGCTATGCTTATTTGCCTACTGATTTGTCAAACTTACTTTATCATACACGTACTTACGATGCCTAACTAGACTGGCCGATTATATTTGCCATGAAGGAACACAAGTACCAGCAATATGATTTTGTCTTTAATGACAAATATAGTTGGCAATTTGTACATCTCCCACAGAATTTACTTTTAACGTATATAACCCATCATTAGCACCTAAGAGCCAGAGGCGAAATTTGAAAAGTGCCAGTAATTCCTAAACTGTGTTATATTTCCATTCCAAATACAAACAAAAGCATTTTGAAGGGTTAAGAATTTTGAATTAAAGCATACTTATGGAAAAAAAATTACCTCCCTTACATATGAATATAGAGTAAATAAATATTTGTAAATCATTTTCTTCTCGAAGGATAATCTTTAAATCCGGTACGGTGAGTCGACTTGTTTGAAGTGTATTTTCAAGTGTGTGTAACTTGATGTTTGTCGCATGGCTGGAAATGGTGTTTTTAATGATGGGTTATATACCTTAAAGGAAATGAGAGAGTTCTGATGCTACGAAGTTCACTGTTAGTCTGTAAAAATGACAAAGGGGATAACTGCTACCAGAAAATTATCAAATATGTTATTAACTTCAAATATACAAAAGACTCTTGTATTGAAAAAATAACGACTGCAGAACCAGTGACCTCTAGCAGGATAATTTATGTATGCTGGTCCCATAGTCCCACGGGAACGCAAGACGTCTGGATGGCTTCCTGTATTTGTGTACCAACACCGCCTTACATACGTGACATAGCTTTACTAGGATAACAAAACGTCGTTACAACTTCATTTTTGCAATTTGTAAATGTAACGTCTAACATGCACATACAGTGTATATTGGTGTTTTATAATGATTGAGAACAACCCGCCACTACACAAAATTTTGTTTTTCGCAAATGTGTGACTCTATAGATTGTGACAGATACATCATCTTGATGAATGTTTTACTAGAGGTTCCACTTTACGAATGTTTTTTATTCAGATAATTCAACGATGAATGTACATACATTGTGTCGGTGCTACTTTAATCTGTGTTACTTGCTCGGCTATATTGACAACATTATGTAATGTATTTCTTTATTGGATCAAACTAGAAATGTATCGTCAAACACGCATATGTATTGTCACTGTATTTACGCGTTAGTCTATGTGACGTTTCTATAATCCTTCATAGAAGATTTTTTACATAGATACCACCAAATGTAAGTCAGAAATTCAATATTGTTAACAACATGTGTTTGTGAAACACCAATGCCCCCGAAAATGCTAATGTTAAGTCTTCCGTTACGTTTTCGGAAAGGGAGACGGACAGACATATAGACAGACGGTTGGATTGACAACGGTAAAATAATATGCCCCCATCTTTCTATGCAGGGACATAAAAAGATACCCCGTCCGGAAGAAAACATGGTTTATGTTAACTCAAACGTTTGTTTGTGGTGGCCTTTTTGATCTCTTGTGTTAATAAATGTTTAAATGTGCAACCACTTTATTACGTCATGTCAATAATGAAGAAACATGCGACAGAAAATACGTAAAGCTATCAGACCAACCTATTGTTCATTGGACCCATTACGACCTCTATCTATGAAAAGCATCTTGCGAATGTAACAACATTCTTTAGGGCTCTACTAAACGAGAGATTCAACGATTTCACAAGATCGTTTGAGAATGTATTCCTCTCTTCAACTTTTTGAAGCTCTATATCATTGAAGATAATAAGACAAGTAAAATGGGCGTAGATGAAATAGTACTATTACATATAGACATATGGTATAATTACCGCAACTGTACCGTAATGGTAGAAATGGTATGTGATCTCTGCTCTTTGTGAACTGAGTGGAGACGAAATGTGTTCACCAACCTCCAACCTGTCAAATCTCAGTTTTTAGTAGAAACATTTATCGAATATATAGAAAACTTGCAGCGAGGCAATTACATTGCCATTCCTGATTGCAACGTTTGTCGTCTCATATAGTTGTTCTATAAGGTATGTGGGTTGTTCGGAAAGTTTTGAGACAAACACCATATCATCATTATTTTTTTGCGAATTTCTTATAAATTTTGTGTCTACACAAAGTTTAAAACATAATGAGTTTAATGCAAGTAAATTTTTAAGACTTAGGTTATCCCGTTGCTGCTAGTAGTAACCATAGCAACACAACCATCGTGTGGCCGGCGCACGGCTAGCAAATAAGAAATATTCTTTTATTAATGTTGGTATAAACACACTATTTTCGTGAGAAACTTTGATAAAGCGTATTTAACATCATTTATGATTCATTAACTTATTTTCTCTTTAGATTCAAACGTTTGACGTCGTGACAAAATTTCATTTTATCGATGACAGGAGTGTATTCTAGGGTGACGCCGTCAAAGGCAGAACAGCGAATTTTCAAAAAAAGTTTTCCGTAAATACAAGAAAATCACCAATTTAACTAAAATGTTTTGGAAGATGTCATTATGGGAAAGAAAGGCAAGTCAGTACTTTTCTTCCGCTAGCACAATAAGTTTCAGGAGGTAATGACCATATCTGAAGGTAAAAAGAGATGCTACCACCTTCCGTTAATAACGTAAACATTGATTTACGCCACGTTCTATCGATGAATGTGACCGCATCACTCTTGGAGATTTACAACAACTCCGTATTCTTGTATGGAAAATTGAATCACCGTTTTCATGTATTTATATTATGAGGATTCAACATATGGACAGGGAGACATGAAATATACGTTCAGTGTAAAGGATGGTGCTTTGAGAAATAACTACCTCTTCCGTTATAGTCAAATGACGTGGCGTTCTTGTACGGCGGCGTGCGCCGCCTATATGTCAGTAGCTATTTTTGATATTCATGTTTTATGTGAAGACGGTGCACGATTTACACGAAATTTTAAATAGGTATAGATCGACGATTACAAAAAACGTATGTCAAAAATTGTGTGAATATGCCTTGTTTTAAACGATTAATCAAGTTTGTCTCAAAACTTTCCGAACAACCCTCGTATGTAGATTACATGTTACAAATGCAAAGTATAATGTCTACTTAAGATTATAGCTATGCCTCATAAACAAAAACATGGTATATTCGTGTAATTTCGAGTAAGCAAACCTACTGACATAGTTTATTGCCCCTAAAATGTATAGAAAGGCCTGGTCTACCGTTGTAAAAAATATATCTGCCATAGCTTGTTAGTTCTATAACCACACGTACATTAAGTAATAAAGAGTTGTTATTGAAACACAGCTTGATAAAATACCGAACCCACAGACGCTTACATATGTGTTGTTGTCCAAACAGTTTGACTGATATTTTCTCTCTCGCAAACTGTTTCTCTATATTACAAAGTAAAGTAAAAATGTAAAGTACAGGTCGGTTATACATTCTTAAATCTACGACGACGTTCATATTCAAGCGACGTCCACTTATACTTTTTAAATCTTTATACACCTGGTTGAAGAGAAGTATCGTGGGGTAACTTCTTTTGGCACTGGCGGGATTTGAACACATGACATTTCGATCACGAAGCCCGTTTCATAACACCAGACAGAACACGGCGCCCCACAATTTTAAAGAGTAAATTATTTGACAACATTACCACATAGCGAAGGTACTTTGCCTTGCGTAGACGCCACAAAATAAACACGTCTCTACCTTTGTCCACGTCTTTTACCAGTCAAATGTCTAGCAGGGCATAAACAAACAAACTCGTCTGTAATAAAGCCTCACTCATAGTTGATTGTTAACGATCCTAACAGGTTTGTATGTGTTTCATCTTTCCGCGTTTTTGTCAAAAAAGTCGGGAGTTTTTGTTATAAATGAATTATATTAAGCTGGATTTCAAAGTTACAAAGCTGCAATTATAATTATAATGTCACTTTGGGCATTAAAGCGATGTCAGCCTGACCACATTATGATATATACAGCAGTCTGCGTTATAAGCATAAATCTTAAGCAATCAATCTTTATAAAGCATGTTCTTTAACATAGTCATTTATCTGGAACGCAGTATACTTCAAACAAGCATTCTGTGTGACTCCTTTGTGAAGACGTTAGTGTGAATGTTTGCGGGAATGCGCCATCAAGCACTAAACTTCCATTCAGCAAAATCTCAAAAATACACAAAGAATAAGAGAATAAGTGGAGTTTTATTTTCGAAGAAATAAATATTTCGTTTCTCATTCAAATAGTAATAAATTCTTAATATTATTGAAGACAAATACTTTGCTTAGTAGGCAAATTGCTTACATTATTACTGTAAACAGAGAAATCCTGACATATTTTATTGCTCTGAAAACTGTTTATTCCGAGGCTAAATATTTTATGTCTTTTCCTGCCAAACGTAATTTGTTTTAAAGTGTAATAAAAGTGAAATAGCAAAATTTTGTTTTAGATATTTCATAATATGAAATAATATGTCAAGACATAATTCACTCTCTATATAATCCTTACTGCTGATAGCTCCTACATAGTACGGACGGGATATTACAGACCCCCAATAATCTTAAATGGACTACATATGTACATTCTGATCCGGATCAATGTTGATTTCAAATAATCAAAAACCTTGTCCCGATCCGACGCAAAAAATATGTTCATGTTTAATGGTTTGTATTTGAAATAAACATAAAAATAGTTCCATTGACCTTCCCTTTTTCTCGTGCTAAGTATAATACTTTAAGTTCAACAAACTGTTAAACGGGTTAAATGATAGAATAATGCAATCGTTTAAAGATTGTTTTGTTACAACAATAAGAAATATACGAAGAGACTGTTTTACATTGGTTTCCACCATTAACATTCCGGATTCTATCAATTGTATTGACACAATAATGCACAACCCAGTAAAAGAAAAGCAAGCTTTATTTACGTAGATACAGGGATACTTCCAAATGTCAATTAGTTCAATTAGAATTAAATGCCAAGAAGTTCAGTAGTAAACATCTCAGATTATAATGCAAAATCGACATCCAAGTTTTGAAAGTTGAGATAGATAAGTAAAGACATGTTCCCGCTGATTTAAATGACAGATGATCAAACTGCCGTATTTAATTGAAGTTGTTTATAGATAAAGGGAGGTCTTTATTCTTCTTTATGTACTTTCTTGTTTAGCATCGATACCTGCAATGTTTGGTCTACATTAATTTCTTTGATGTTGATATAATGTGCGTGTATTGTCAATACCAGTCTATGAAACATATCAAGCATAATATATACCTGTTTCTATAGATGTTTACCAACCAGCCTATACTCTGGTTTTAGTCTTAAACGTAAACAACAACTGAACTTATAAGAATAAGAATCAAAACTTAAATCAATCCTGTTAAAAACCCAGACAATTCAGATTTTATCTAGATAACGCCTGGTGTGGAAAGGTGATATATCAGGCTTTTTTCCGACATAATGAGCTTATAACACGGAACGATGCACATTTTAGAAGTCTAGAAATTTTGGAATAGCTTCAAAAAGTAAATCATGTCATTTGGCGAGGCAATAACTCTGTATACTACTAAAGAATATTTGAAATGCCAATTCAGTGAAACTGTTACTTTTGTAGATGAATATTTTTATAGAGATAGAAAATATATTTCACGATAAAATGAAAAAAAATGCAAAATGAAAGATATGCTAAGAATATAAGACGCTTCCTTGTAAATCATATCTTTAGTGGTAACGCGAATACAAAATGTTATGCATATCCAGATGTTCTTCACGAACACGTTTCTTGTCTGATCAGTTTTATTATACCGTTATATGGTGACAAACATCACGGATATAGGCCTACAATTGACGTTTTCTCTGTCTGTCTTATTATCGAAATACCGATGAAACAAATTTACAAAAAATAACAAAATACAAAATTACGATTTGGAAATTTCAAGAAACCATTCAGTAAAGTGCCACTCATTCTTGAATGCCACATGTGTAATAGTTCCTAAAAAACAACAAAAAAAACAACAACAACGAAAAACCGACAAGAAAGTATGGGAACAATCTTGTTCTCCGGTTTATAATACAATAATACCCCAAAATTGCCTATCCATCATTATAAGTGATCTATTGTATTTCTAAATTGAAAAGATTCCATTCTAGGGCAAATATCAAAGCAATACATTATAATCCGGTTCTTTTGTAAAGACTTACGTCTGATAGCATCTCGAATCATACGTCATGTATGTTACTTAGATTTCTACAGATTCAATAGTGTGTGATATTGAAAGGGGTCCCATTTTTACGACGACTTTTGGAAAGCTTAAAAGCTTTATTGTATAGAGTTAATCGTCTACATGGTTATAAGAAGTATAGCCGATAAGATGAAGCGGGGAGCGCAAAAATGAGTGTTACTTTTAAATGTCTTAAACCGAGTTTTCCAAAGGATGGGTTGCAACAAGCGCTCAAAATTGCTCAACGAATAAGTTTTCTTTTAATTGTGTGAATTTATAGGGTTAATAACTTTTGTTCTATGCAATGGATTTAACCCAAATTTTACATCATACAACATCATGTTTACAAAATATCATGTCAATTCATATAAAAATAAAAGCTGTAGAGATGGTTTCGTAAAGTTGGTACATCAAAAATAAGCAAAGTCTGAGACTGACAGAAGGACGGATACAGAAAATCAAGAAATTTATATACATGATTAATAATTCCAAAAATCTTCTGTCTCTAATACATTGAAAACACATGCAAAGTTTCAATTCGATCTGATCTATACAGAAAAAAAAATATTTAACTTCAAAGTAAAAATTTTCTTCTCATGTCAATTTACCCCACCCACTTTGTGAGCCGTTATCTCCAAAATAAGCCATAATCAGATTTTTTACACATATAAATTTAAGATATTATGTAACCCTATCTAATCAGAGAATTGAAAGCAAATCTATTTTTTGAACCCTTGTTGCAACCCATCCTTTGACTGGCGGGCAAAAAAGCAGACCTTCATAGACTTTTAATTTAAATATGATATAGAAAACTTCATTAAGGTTATTTGCTATAATGGATATACATTGACCATTTAAAGTTCCCTGATAACGCCTCTTTGTGTTTTCTATCCACTAGAATGGAGATTAGAACTTCATATAGGGATAGGATATCCGAAGTACAGTCTCAACTGAAAAATATTATTTTTAGTTATTAGTTTTGAAGACTCATTGATATATAAAAATGTGCGTTAAATCCATTCATAAGATACAAAGGTAAATTTAATTCAATTAAACTAAAGAAATGTAATAATTGAGTATGTTAAAAAATTGAGTATGTTAAAAACATAGCTGCGTAACAAAGTATAAGAAGGTATTGCAATGTCGATTAATGATTTCTTTACAACATCTTCAGAAAAAATGAATACTACTTAATTTCAGGATGGTTTCGTAAAGCCGAACGTTAATGTTGTGTATTTTAAATCTAAAATGGTTCTAAAATAAAGTTATATACGTGTTAGACTTCGAAGACGTTTAATCGACGGCATGATTCACTAATAAGGAATATTACCATTCTGTCCTATAGTAGGGTCAATTCGGGTAAATACGGACGCTGTTTACACTTCGGCGATTCTCTAGGCCGTGTGCTTTACCTGCTGGTCCCATAAGGCCGGGTACCATATTTTCAGTTCGGCCAATATCTTGTCTTGACGCTGATGGTCGCAGAAAGACGCTATATTGGCGGAAACTCACGAAAATTACAAAAATGTACATGGTGTAAAATCGGGTATATACGGACGAGGGTAAGGAAAGTGCGGACATAGGATGAGGAAATACGGACACTTTATAAAACTATGTAAAACAGATAGGGATAATACGGACACTTTTTTGTTTTTAAAAACATGACTTTTCGGGTAAATACGGACGTTATTTACTCTTTTGCGATTCACTAAGCCGAGTTCTTTACTTGCTGGTCCCATACAACCGGGACATTTTTCTTCACCCACAACTACCGTCGTGTTCACAAAATACCTGCTCCGTCCGTACCAAAGGACAACGTGAAAATGACGTCCGTGTTTTCCCTACCCAAGCAAAATAGGTGGTAAAATACGGACAGTTCATAGTTTGTCTTGTTTTGTAAAATTCACCATTTTCTCAGGGTAAAAGAGTGTATAGAGTCAAATTTGAATAATTTATGTTTTGTTTAAAACAAAATCAACACCAAAGGAGTCAGTAAAACTACCTTTATTCATGTAATGATTTGATTTGGATTTGAATGCTCTCGCAGTTTCAAGTCTCGCAAGAAAATGAATGAAAGCAAGTGGTGGTCCGAATGAGCAAAAAATATGATGTCATTTCAACCAATCAAAGACGATTGGGTTACATACGAAGGAGGAATCGAATTGTTAAAATTCAAATAGAATCGGTCCGTTTTATGCATCTCCTGTGGAAAAGCCTGATTAAGACGCTCGAAGTGAGATGTCCGTATTACCCGCCTGTCCGTATTTACCCGAACTGACCCTATTGTTCGTGACATGAAGGAAATCTTTAAAAAAACTATGTTTTCTGACTACACATAACAACAAGAATCATGGTGTTATTAAAACATCCTCTTGTAAAGTGCATTGGATACATTTATTCCACAAAGTCAATGAAATGTAAGTTCTTGGAGTGCAGGAATTGATTTCCCACAAAATGCCATGATTTATGTGGCGCTAATTCCTGGTCCGAAACGTTTTTTTTTTTTTGCCAAAACAAGTTCGTGTCTACCTCAAAAGAAGGCACAGCGACGCCAAACATGTCTAAGTAGGTACATAAATAAGAAAAGCTTGACACGTTCTCGTAAACAAGGAGAAATTGTAATACTTTAATGTTATAAAATTTACTTATTTAGTCTGTGCTTCTGTTATAAATTGTAGGTTTGGTTAAAAGTGGACAATATTTATGAGGCAAATACAGACACAATCTTTGATAAAAACTGGATTTAAACTGTTTGAATGCCCTGCCACACTAATTCCGTTCGCTTTGAGAAAACTACCTTTGTTTTTGTTCAAAAGTAGCGATATGTTTGTCTGTCGATGTGTTTAGGTGTTCCCAAAGGTGTTTTGTTGCTTTCTCATAGTGACACGTTGTTTAGGGGTTACCCTAATGAACAACGAGAAGTATCAAGAGAGAGCACGACTTTTATCTTCTCGTATTGTTATTTCCTTATGTGTAATAGTTCTTCTTTTGAAGTAATCATGAATTGAAACATTTTTCGCCGAGTAAAGTAAATGTTGATTTGGATATTCATCTGAAGTGCATATCGTCGCTTTTCTTTAATAAAATAAACCGTATTGCAATTGAGATTACATTAGGAATAATAATATATTGTACCAAAGCACAATCTGAATTGTTTTGGAATTTTTTCTCTTACAGTCGTCTTACTTAAGTAGGAACATAAAATGTATTCTTCATCCTTCTGATCAATTCTGAGATGTAATCAGAATTTTTCTACTAGTATTTTAGCCTATTGTCCAATCTGTAAGTCTTTTCTAATAGGAAAGTCATATCTAGAGCTGATTTTTGAAAGCGCTAACCTCTTTGGAAAAGCACGAAGATGTAAAAACTAAATCAGCAAAACTGGGAATAAATTGCAATTTTGCATGAGTGCATTTACAAGATATCAATGTTACAGAAAGGTGTTTCAAGAAATAAGAGAGTGATAAAATGAAAATCCAATGTTACCTTCAACAATTCGTAAATTTATAAGGATGATCAATATTGTTTCATTTTTACTGCAGACCACATCGTTTCCTATTCAATATTATACATATGAATAGATATCTCATGATCTTTTTTGACTATCTTATTCGTCAACTTCGTCGGATGTAACCCGTGGCAACTGAAATTGACGAGAAATATCAATGTCAATTTCTTTAGCTAAGGATGAAATCCGAAAATGCAACAATCGTTTTATATAGTAAGTGATTGGGTGTAAACCTTAACCTATATTTTTAGAAAATGTGTTATCATCTTCGAAAAGAACTTAAAATGGTTAATCACCGAAACAGTACACGAAAGACAATGGTCTCCCGACTAAAAACTAGGTCAATAGGGAACTCCCAAAAGAACGCATCACACTTTTTCACCAGGCAAAATAAGTATTACATGGTAGCATATTGCGTGCAGAAGTATTTCAAATGGCCCCATCAACGCCTTCACAGACGCATCGAATCACGTAACAGCCATTAATTATTTAGGTTTTACCCTTAAATGGAACAATATTCTGCCAGTTAAACAACAATTTGAACGCCCACAGGGAGCAAGTGATCATCTGTTTCCCATCCAATTAAATTTTTCCCAAACAAGATCTGAGGACAACGTGCATACTGCAGACGCCTTGATAAACAGTGAATCAAAGCTTACACTGCAGAGACATGACCGGGATTTGCCATTTTCTGCCTCTATATAAGTACGTCCCTCAGGCATCAAAATGGATGCTCGTGGCGGGGGCTTGACCCCGGGCTGTAAGTATGCTGGTCACCATCACATGCTCCTGTGGTCTTTTTTGTTATAGACATGTCCTGACTCTACCACAGTAACGTTTAACGGCTGCAAAAGCTTTTAAATTGAACATTCTAAAATATTGCAATGTTTGAAAGGTTGTACTTTGTGAATGAATAGGAAGTCTATATATTCCAGCAGCATAAAAAGCAATGATAGAAAACTTGAAATATTGTATTGTATCGTTTTCATATTTTCTCATGATGCTTTCAACATTACAAATACTGTCTTACGAAAAATATATTTCGGAAAATTTATGTTGCAACTTGCTATCAATTTTCGAACCCTGCTGCGTGATCTGACAAGTATATTTTATTCATATTTCTGTATGTGTTTTAAATATAAAAAGTGTTCATTAGTTTGGTATGTGTTAACTAATGACAAACGCAAAAATCTAGCAAGTACAAATTTCATCTACGTACTGTCTGGTAGTCTACTGGAAAGACGCAGGCTTCGGGATCGAAGGTCATGGGTTCAAATTATGTCGGACCCAAAGGAATATTTTCTGAGCAAAATGAGATAGCCCCACGTTGCTCCTTTCGGTCAGGCGTATAAATGGGTACAAGTGAGAGTAAAAATCAATATGCCGTTGCAAGCCGTAGGCGCCGTGTCTTAACTGCCGGATTGAAACTCGATGGTCGTGGGTTAAAGTGTAAAGTCTGTGAATTCTACAGATATTCTACAGATATACGGACTTTAAACCCCTAACTTTAACATTCCTTTGATGCTTTATTAGCTTCATTGTGACCTGTATAAATTGTAAGATAGAAGCATTTTGGTCAGACTAGACATGTACACAAATGATCTTGGAGCAAAATGTTCTAATACTAGAAGCGCATTTTACCAGATACCAGCTAAATATTGCACTTGCATTTGCCTTGTATTAAGGTAGAATACCCGTAATGTGGCCATTTTGAGATTCATAACATATCGGATTTCTTTTAGGCAAAGTCGTTACGTATCCGAACTTATTCGGGCACGGTCGTGGACATTCGGCGGTGGTAAATACCACCGCCGAATGTTTTGACGTCGCCCGAATAATACCGACGTCGCGCGAATCTCATTAGGGGTAGACTACCTTAAATTGTACTTCGTATGTTACATAAATCAAAATTGTGCGATTTCACTTTTATTACTATTTTGTTTCTATTGAACAACCCATAAAACAAATCATGTTTGGCAGGAAATACATTAAATGGTTATCCTACGAATAAACAGAGTTTTAAGAGCGATAAATATGCCAAGCGTTCTCTGTTTACAGTAATAATTTGGGCAATTTGCTCATCATGCAAAGAATAAGTCTTCAATAAAAGTGCTCTTTATGTTAACATTTGATTAAGACACAAATTATTTTGTCTTGTTGAAATCAAATACATTGGGAGATCATATGGTTTATTCGCGTTTTCTCGTTAACATTCGCACAGGCTCAAAATATGCGTGAACGCCTAAGTACGGAACACATATTTCAAAACTACCGGTATTATAGGACTTTAAATCAAATGAATGAATTTCAATATGTTACCAGCTTAGCATTATTTAAATATACACATAGACAACATTTTCTAACAATATATTCCGGTTATAATTTTAAAGTTATTACTTTAGTGTAATAATTGTTTAAAAAATGTTTTCATGGAAACTCACAATCACCTCCAAATCAAGATTTTTAGATCACTGAGCTAGTCCATCCCTTATGAGATTCGCCCGACATCGTAATTTTTAGTGCAAACATTACGTATCAGTACCTAAACTGGCGACGACGAATGATTAACGGAATCTCCAGAATAACTCCAACGTCGCATGGATCTAATTGGAAGTCGGCTACATTAAGTGTGGCGAATTAAAAACAGTTACATGGTATTTGTTCTTCGCGGCACATTTTGGAAAATTTAACGTTTTGCTGTTTTGAAAAGGTTTTACAAGTACATAAAGGAAAGAGTTTCGTTCGTGACAGGCGAAGCGGATTCGTTACTTAGCTCTGTAATTAGCATGCCACGTTTGTCAATTAAGTCCAATTACCTAAAATTAGACAACAAAGTTCACACACGTCCCTCACACACGACTTGGTATCTAAAAACTTGAACAATCCTTAAAATGTCATTTAAAAATGCGAGACATAATGTATAGTCATATGGATTGATAAACGGCCGTACAATTCATATCTAGCTATTCACTTCATGTAGGTATGCTCTGCAAGGTCATTTATCGAGGCCTATACTAGTAACACTTTGACAAAACGTGATATCAACACCTATTGTCATTGTCTTTGGAGGCACGACTTTACAAAGTTAAACATTGCTTGCGTACAAAACAGATTGTCTAAGACAAGCTTATATAAAAGCATCGTCGCAAGTCAAGGATTTTATCATCACGTTGTTTCTTACGAAAGGAAGAAAGTGGATGTAGAATTCTTGACTTGCGAAGTTGATATTATAATGAAAACGATGTTCAACATTTAAATCGAGTTGAAAGTTGATTAAGTTAAGTCCTAGGGATATAATAATGCAACTGGGGTAATAACACCATAGGAATACTTAGTGATGTATAGTATAAGGTCATACGCATGTTCAAGATCTTGTACCCCGAAGTAAATATCTTAGAAAAAAGGTGAAGCTAAATAAACAGCGATGACATTGTGTATACTTTAAAAGGACGCATGCTAGGTTATAGGACATGACTACATATAAAACATAGTTTGAAGAGATAACATATGAATTCGTCAACATGTATGGGTAGATCATATCTGACCAGGAATTAATTGAATTTAAACATCCATACTGTCCTTCTTAATCAAGTCTGTATCTCTCTATATATATACATATGCAGACAATTGATCCTCGATATATTGTGAAAAAAAACGTAAGTACAACGCTAACATTCCTTTTTTGGCCCTATATAACGCAATGTACGACGTAAGCACGCAACAATATTGTTTGGATGCGTGAAATATCTAATTCGTGTCCCTTTAGCATTTGGTAGAAGAATAGTCCTAGCTACAAACTCAGTTTTGCCTGAACAAAATGTTATAGTAATTCATCTTTACGTTCGGAAATATGTGTATATATGGCCTTTTCGAATATGACTGACAAAATGTGAAAACGACTTTTCAACGACCCAGCTCAACGGCAGTGACTGTAGCGTGTGCATTTGTGTTTTCCATTCATATTTATTGTTTCCAATTGCTTGAGCGCACGCAAATTGTTACGTTTATTATATTTCTGATGAGATGTCTTTTGACAACGCGAAAAAACAAGGTATCAAAATTCAAAATAATCCTTTCTGTTCAAGCATATCACTGTAAGACAATAAAGGCGCATACCGTATGTTATTGCAGAAACAGTACTCGGTTTAACACTTTCTCGAACGACAAAAGGTGGGACTTTTCCGATTTGAAAGCTGCTGCATACGACACAATTACAGTTAATAAAAATAGGAACTGTGTATGATTTAGCACAGAAAATATTGAGACAAATGGAGAAAATGCTGATAATCAGGATTTTCTTCTTTTGTCTCAATATTTTCCAATGCATTCTAAATTAGATACGTCAAAATCAGGTCCTATTTTGGAGATGATTTATAAAGATCTTAATGCATTGGCACATAGTAAAGGCTCGTTGTGATCATGTTCTTATAGACGTTTTCGTATCTGTTCAATGCTAATGATGCAATGGATAATTCTTTGACTATAAAATATTTTGTATGTTACAAAACATCAAAAGAAGATTTAGTATTAATATTTGAAATGTATCCGTTTTCATCTTAACCACGTCTCAGTTGGTACTTTCAAGATGGTATAATTATCAGGGTGGGAGCCTCAATACGCTTAACGTCAGCAAAACATAACTCATTCATAAAAAACATCCGACTATTTTGACAAAAACTCGGAAAGATGAAAGACATACATACCTGTTAGGATCGTTAACAATCAACTATAAATGAGGCGTTATTACAGACGAGTTTGTTTGTTTATGCCCTACTAGACGGTTGACTGGTGAAAGACGTGGAAAAAGCCAGAGACGTGTTTATTCTGTGGCACATTACGAGTCTATGCAAGGAAAAGTCATTTTTCTTTCTGTATGTAATTAACATATACGTTATTGGGTAATTCCTCTTCTGAATGAATCGCTTTATCTAGAAGAAAAAGATACTTCCCTTTACTCTTTCTCAAATGGCAACCGTTTCAAATATTCCAATTCTGACTAAAATGCATGTTGTGGATCGTGAAATAGTCAAAACCCTCTTGGATTAAAGTGACTTTTCACGATTATTCTTACATAAATTTTACTTTTATTCTATCTGAAAGAACATGTTTTCTTATGAAAATTCTGAAAATTTCAAGCCAAAATATTGAACCGTTTACGAGAAATAAATATTTTTGTGCTAAAATTAAACAAATTGTTGTGGACAACAGTTCAGATTTATATAGAATTTGTCTTTTCTGTCTCAACTTTGAAGGCGTATTTTTCGCTTATAGATAACAACTTCAAAAAACTGGTATCGTTTCTACGCATTAGAATAAACAATCTTTGCACCAAGACACACTTTTAAAAATGAAATAAATGTGAAATGTCAATTTAAGATCTTGGTACATGTGTTAGTCTCATTTTATGTTTGGTCAAAGACAATATGGTTCAGCACGCCAATGCCCAATTAAACCTGTCCCATGTAAAATCGTATGCCTAACTGATATATAATGTGTCGCTAACAGGAGAAATAATAAACATACGCTAGTTCTAGACCGGTCTTCCTCACTATAAATAGTTCTATCAAAAGCAAAGATTAATGAGGTAACAGGCATTCGAATATTCAATATATAAGTTTGAAGTTATGTGTAGATATTGAATTGTGTGACTGAAAATGAAACATTCAATTAATCATGTCTCTAAGAGAAGAAATGATCAACGTAGTAATTTGCTTTATTATGATTCAAAGAATTAGTCCAATGACCTTCCTTGTAAATCGGTCAGTCGAGTTTACTGAACTATGAAATATATTCAGCTTACACAAACGATTAATATGCAAGAAGTTGTGCTAAAAATAAATACAACTCCATCATGAAATCAAAGTATGCAAGGTATTCTGGATAATCAAAGTACTTAACCAAAATACTCTACGAATCAAAGTATTCAAGGTATTCAAATTGATAATCAAAGTACCTAATCAAACTACTCTATTTCTGGCCCCGGTTTATTTAGACATATATATTAAAGATATTATGTTACCCAATCTAATCAGAGAATTGAAAGAAAATCTATTTTTAGAACCCTTGTTGCAAGCCATCCTTTGACCGGCGGGCAAAAAAGCAGACTTTCCTAGACTTTTGATTTAAACATAATATAGAAATCTGCATTAAGGTTATTTGCTATAATGGACATGCATTGAACATTTAAAGTTCCCTGATAACGCCTCTATATGTTTTTATCCACTAAAATGGAGATTAGAACTTCATATAGGGATAGGATATCCGAAGTACAGTCTTAACTGAAAAATATTATTTTTAATTATTAGTTTTGAAGACTCATTGATATATAGAAATGTGCGTTAAATCCGTTCTTAAAATACAAAGGTAAATTTAATCCAATTAAACTAAAGAAATGTAATATTTGAGTATGTTAAAACATAACTGCGTAACAAAGTCTAAGAAGGTATTGCAATGTCGATTTATAATTTTTGTACAACATCTTCAGAAAAAAGGAAGAATACTTCATTTCAGGATGGTTTCGTAAAGCCGAACGTTAATGTTGTGCATTTTTTAAATCTAAAATGGTTCTTAAATACACGTAAAGTCATCTACGTGTAAGACTTCAAAGACGTTTAATCGACGGCATGATTCACTAATAAGGAATATTACCATTCTGTCCTATAGTATTCGTGACATGAAGGAAATCTTTAAAAAACTATGTTTTCTGACTACACATAACAACAAGAATCATGGTGTTAATAAAACATCCTCTTACAAAGTGCATTGGATATATGTGACCCGTCACGCTAAAAGGGACCTTATCGGGTGTGTGAAAAATATCGACCCTAGCCTGTCTGCGCAGTCCGCGCAGCCAGACTAGGGCCGACACTTTTCACTTTTATGTAATTTTCTAAATCCGGAAACTTTTCCCTATCTAACTATATGTTCATTTTTTGCATACGGGATCTGGTTTACCTGTGCTGACTCTGACAAGTTTGTCAAAATTTGGATTTTTGAAAATCGGATAAGGTCCCTTATAGCGTGACGGGTCACATATTTATTCCACAAAGTCACTGAATTGTAAGTTCGTGGAGTGCACAAATTGATTTCCCACAAAATGCCATGATTTATGTGGCGCTAATTCCTGGTCCGAAACGTTTTTTACCAAAACAAGTTCGTGTCTACCTCAAAAGAAGGCACAACGACGCCAAACATGTCTAAGTAGGTACATAAATAAGAAAAGCTTGACACGATCTCGTAAACAAGGAGAAATTGTAATACTTTAATGTTATAAAATTTACTTATTTAGTCTTTGCTTCTGTTATAAATTGTAGGTTTGGTTAAAAGTGGACAATATTTATGAGGCAAATACAGACACAATCTTTGATAAAAGCTGAATTTGAACTGTTTGAATGCCCTGTCACACCATTTCCGTCCGCGTTGAGAGAAGTGCTTTTGTTCTGGTTGAAAAGTAGCGATATGTTTTTCTGTCGATGTGTTTAGGTGTCCCCAGAGGTGTTTTGTTGCTTTCTCATAGTGACACGTTGTTTTAACCATTACCAAACGGAAAAAAATAGGGTGATCCACTTCAAAAACTGTTAAAAATGACAAAATGGATGTTATTAAACATAGGATTTGTGTAAAATATGGCATGGAAAATATTGTGACAAAAGGAGAAACTGCTGGTTATCAGCAGTTTCTTCTTTTGTTTCAATGTTTTCCCAAGCCTTTTCTATTAGGGACGTCAAAACCAGGTCTTGTTTGGGAAAGGGTTAAGGGGTTACTCTTATGAACAACGAGAAGTATCGAGAGAGAGCATGACTTCTATCTTCTCGTATTGTTATTTCCTTATGTGTAATAGTTCTTCTTTTGAAGTATTCAAACATGAAACATTCTTCGCCGATTAAAGTAAATGTTGATTTGGATACTCATCTGAAGTGCATATCGTCGCCTTTCTTACAAAATAGACCGTATGGTAGTTGAGATTACATTAAGAATAATAATATATTGTACATAAGCACATTCTGAATTATTTTGACAAATCTCTCTTACAGATGTCTTAGTTTAAGTAGGTACATGAAAAAGAGACTGTGACTACATGCAATGAATATGATTAAGCTGGTCCGATTACGACTGTGTATATTTTTATGCTATTAGGACCCATTTCTTTAGAATCCCGGAATTCCTTTCTTTGCTAAAAAAGTTTCAGTAATATTCTAATGTTTAAAACTCTGCCAGTTGACACATACAAAAACAACAGATATGACGAAAAGTGCGTTTAAACAAATGTTGATAAAACAATAGTTTTAACGAGTGAGAATTTTCTTTGATAATAAAATGAGCCAGGCTCTGGTAAAAGGTCTCTTAAGGAATTTGAGCCCAACATAGATCCAGATCAGCCTGTGCATACGCACAGTCTGATCAGGACCCATGTTGTTCTCTAATAGCTTCTTCGTGACCTGTAGTAGCTTAAAAAGAGCAGCATAGATGCATACTGGAACCCATTTGACAACAGTGTGATCTTTAAACTCAATTTTGAAAAATGCTATAAGGGACGTTTTTCCAGATCCCGGCTTATTAATAATATCTAAATTTCCGGGAATTCAAAAACAACATATAGATACTGTTGCAAGTGCAATCTAATATTAGTGATGCGTGTAAAATTACGTTTTGCAGCGTTAATGTTTGTCATATTTTAAATTTCTGATCAATGTTTACATAATATGCATGCTTCATCCTTCTGATCAATTCTGAAATGTAATCAGAGTTTTTACTAGTATTTTTGCCTATTGTCAAATCTGTAAGTCTTTTCTAATAAGAAAGTCAGATCTAGAGCTGATTTTTGAAAGCAATAACCTCTTTGGAAAAGCACGGACATGTAAAAACTAAATCAGCAAAACTGAGAATAAATTGCAATTTTGCATGAGTGCATTTAGAAGGTATCAATGTTACAGAAAAGTGTTTAAGGAAATAAGAGAGTGATAAAAAGAAAATCCAATGTTACCTTCAACAATTCATAAATAAGGATGATCAATATTGTTTGCTTTTTACTGCAAACCACAATTTTTCCTATTCAATATTATACATACGAATAGATATCCCATGATCTTCTTTGACTTTCTTATTCGTCAACTTCCGGATGTAATCCGTGGCAACTAAAATTGACGAGGAATATCAATGTCAATTTCTTAACCGTTTCCCAAACGGCAAAATATTTGGGTGATCCACTTCAAAAACTGCCACAAATGACAATATTGATGATAATAAAGGTAGGATTTGAGCAAAATATGGCACAGAAAATATTGAAACAAAGGGAGAAACTGCTTGTTATCAGCAGTTTCTTCTTTTGTTTCAATGTTTTCCAAAGCCTATTCTCTTAGGGACGTCAAAACCAGGTCTTGTTTGGGAAAGGGTTTAGCTTAGGATGAAATCCGAAAATGCAACAATCGTTTTTGTCGAGCCCGCTTGCGGTGAGCTCGACATAGTTGTCACAATGGCGGTTCGGTGTATGTGCGTTAGTGCGTTAGTGCGTGCGTGCGTTAGTGCGTGCGTCCGTCCGGATGGAGCTTGTCCGGGCCATAACTTCACCATGGATGGAGGGATTCAGAAATAACTTGGCACAAATGTCAAGCTCAGTAAGGCGGAGTGTCGCGTGCAAGAACCAGATTCCAAGCTCAAAGGTCAAGGTCAAACTTGGAGGTCAAATGTCAAAAATGAGAAGATTTTTGCTTGTCCGGGCCATAACTTCACCATGGATGGAGGGATTCAGAAATAACTTGGCACAAATGTCAAGCTCAGTAAGGCAGAGTGTCGCGTGCAAGAACCAGATTCCAAGCTCAAAGGTCAAGGTCAAACTTGGAGGTCAAATGTCAAAAATGAGATGATTTTTGCTTGTCCGGGCCATAACTTCACCATGGATGGAGGGATTCAGAAATAACTTGGCACAAATGTCAAGCTCAGTAAGGCAGAGTGTCGCGTGCAAGAACCAGATTCCAAGCTCAAAGGTCAAGGTCAAACTTGGAGGTCAAATGTCAAAAATGAGATGATTTTTGCTTGTCCGGGCCATAACTTCACCATGGATGGAGGGATTCAGAAATAACTTGGCACAAATGTCAAGCTCAGTAAGGCGGAGTGTCGCGTGCGAAAACCAGATTCCAAGCTCAAAGGTCAAGGTCAAACTTGGAGGTCAAATGTCAAAAATGAGATGATTTTTGCTTGTCCGGGCCATAACTTCACCATGGATGGAGGGATTCAGAAATAACTTGGCACAAATGTCAAGCTCAGTAAGATGGAGTGTCGCGTGCAAGAACCAGATTCCAAGATGAAAGGTCAATGTCAAACTTTGAGGTCAAATGTAAAAAATGAGTTGATTTTTTATGTATATAGTCAAACTTTGAAATTCATCTCCTCCAAAACTACAGCCCAGATTTCAAACTAATTTGGCACAAATATTCTTTGGATGGCCCTCTACCAAGATTGTTCAAATTATCTCAATCCGTAAAAAACATGGCCACGTACAGCTACGTGCAGCTAATTTTCGTACTTCTCAGAATGTTCAAATTATTCCGATCCGTACAAAAAATGGGTGCCAGGGGGCATGGCTTATTTTCCTTATATGTGACCCGTCGCGCTAAAAGGGACCTTATCGGATTTGTGAAAAGTATCGACCCTAGTCCGTCTGCGCAGTCCGCGCAGCCTGACTAGGGTCGAAACTTTTCACGTTTAAGTATTTTCTGAATCTAGAATGTTTTCTCTACCTTACAATATTTTCGTTTTCCAAATACGACATCGGATGGACTTCTGCTTGGTCTGGTATATTTCTCGGAATTTGGTTTTATGGACTTAGCATAAGGTCCCTTTTAGCGTGACGGGTCACATATGTATACTCAAATTAATCCATTCTGGTATCTCGTTATAAATACATAGACATGTAATATTTTGTGAACAATAAACTGTCTCACCATGATCCCCATCATTCCAACTTATTTTGTCCCCACTTTTACAACGCCATTGTAATGACAGCTGTAGACATAGGTATGGTCTTCTTTCTTCAAAATGAGCGGGCTCGACATGTTGCCCTTCGGCATCTAGTATATAGTTAGTGATTGAATGTAAACCTAACCTATATTTTTAGAAAATGTGTTATCATCTTCGAAAAGAACTTAAAAAGGGTTAATCACCGAAACAGTACACGAAAGACAATGGTCTACCGACTTATTTACGGTAATGTAAAAAGTAGGTCAATAGGGAACTCCAAAAGAACGCATCACACTTTTTCACCAGCCAAAATAAGTATTACATGGTAGCATATTGCGTGCAGAAGTATTTCAAATGGCCCCATCAACGCCTTCACAGACACATCGAATCACGTAACAGCCATTAATTATTTACGTAGTACTCTCAAATGGAACTATATTCTGCCAGTTAAACAACAATTTGAACGCCCACAGGGAGCAAGTGGTCATCTGTTTTCTCATCCAATTAAACTTTTCCCAAACAAGATCTGAGGACGACGTTCATACTGCAGACGCCGAGATAAACAGTGAATCGAAGCTTACTCTGCAGAGTCATGACTGAGATTTGCCTAATCCGAGTCTTCTCTGATGTAAATACGCTCTTTGATATTTTGATTTTTCGCTATTTACATGATTTATTTATTTATTTAAATGATGTAAATAGCGAAAAATCAAAATATCAAAGAGCGTATTCACATCAGAGAAGACTCGGATTAAGATTTGCCATTCTCTGCCTCTATATAAATGCTTCCCTCAGGTATCAAATCGATGCTCGTGGCGGGGGCTTTACCCAGGGTTGTAAGCTTGCTGGTCACCATCACATGCTCCTGTGGTCTTAATATGTTCTTTTTTTGTTATAAACATGTCCTGACTCTACCACAGTAACGTCTAACCCTTTCCCAAACGCCGAAATTCTAGGATGATCCAAGTTGAAAACTGCTGAAGAAGACAAAAATGATGGTGATGATAAAGTCATGATTTGTGTAAAATATGGCACAGAAAATATTGAGACAAAAGGAGAAACTGCTGGTTATCAGCAGTTTCTTCTTTCGTTTCAATGTTTTCACAAGCATATTCTATTAGGGACGTCAAAACCAGGTTTTGTTTCGGAAAAGGTTAACGGCTGCAAAAGCTTTTAAATTGAACATTCTAAATAATTGCAATGTTTGAAAGGTTGTACTTTGTGAATGAATAGGAAGTCTATATATTCCAGCAGCTTAAAAAGCAATGATAGAAAACTTGAAATATTGTATTTTATCGTTTTCATATTTTCTCATGATGCTTTCAACATTACAAATGCCGTCGTACGAAAAATATATTTCGGAAAATTTATGTTGCAACTTGCTATCAATTTTCGAACCCTGCAGCATGATCTGACAAGTACATCTTATTCATATTTCTGTACGAGTTTTAAAGATCAAAAGTGTTAATTAGTTGGTAGGTGTTAACTAATGACAAACGCAAAAATCTAGAAAGTACAAATTTTATCTAGGTATTGTCTGGTGGTCTACTGAAAAGGCGCAGGCTTCGGGATCGAAGGTCATTGGTTCAAATCCCGCCGGACCCAAAGGAATATTTTCTGAGCAAAATGAATTAGCCCCACGTTGCTCCTTTCGATCAGGCGTATAAATGGTTACATGTGAGAGTAAAAATCAATATGCCTTTGCAAGTCGTAGGCGCAGTGTCTTAACTGCCGGATTGAAACTCGATGATCGTGGGTTAAAGTGTAAAGACTGTGAATTCTTTAGATATACGGACTTTAAACCCTAACTTTAACATTTCTTTGATGCTTTATTAGCTTCATCGTGACTGTATAAATTGTAAGATAGAATCATTTTGGTCAGACTAGACATGTACACAAATGATCTTTGAGCGAAATGTTCTAATACTAGAAGCGCATTTTACCAGATGCCAGCTAAACTTTGCACTTGCATTTGCCTTGTATTAAGGTAGAATATCCGTAATGTGGCCATTTTGAGATTCATAACATATCGGATTTCTTTAAGGCAAAGTCGTTACGTATCTTAACTTATTCGGGTACGGTCGTGGAAATTCGGCGTTGGAAAATTCCACCGCCAAATGTTTTCGACGTCGCCCAAATAAAGCCGATGTCGCGCGAATCGCATTAGGGGTAGACTACCTCAAAATGTACTTCGTATGTTACATAAATCAAAATTGTGCGATTTCACTTTTATTACTCTTTTGTTTCTATTGAACCACCCATAAAACAAATTATGTTTGGCAGGAAAATACATTAAATGGTTATCCTACGAATAAACAGAGTTTTAAGAGCGATAAATATGCCAAGCTTTCTCTGTTTACATTAATAAGTTGGGCAATTTGCTCATCATGCAAAGTATTAGTCTTCAATAAAAGTGCGCTTTCGGTTAACATCTGATTAAAGCACAAAATATTTTTGTCTTGTTGAAATCAAATACATCGAGAGATCGTATTGTTTATTCGCGTTTTTCGTTAACTTTCGCACATGCCCAAGAAATACGTGAACGCCCAAGTCCGGAACACATATTTCCAAACTATTATAGTACTTTAAAAATCTCAAGATGTTACCTGCTTTGCAGTATTTAAAGATACATATAAACAACATTTTTTCTATCAAAATGTTTTTGGTTATTTTTTTCAAAAATATTACATGAGTGCGATATTTGCTTTAAAAATTTTCTCATGGAAACCCACAATCACCCCCAAAATCAAAAGATTCCTAGATCACTGCGCTAGTCCATCCCTTATGAGATTCGCTCGACGTCGTCATTTTTCGTGCAATTTTTCGAACATTACGTATCAGTACCAAAACTGGCGACGACGAATGTTAACGGACTCTCCCGAATTATTTCAACGTCGCATGAATCTATTTGGGAGTCGGCTACATTAAGCGTACTCTCCATTGCCGAGTTCTATTGATTAAACCATCAAATATGGCCTCTGTAGTTTTCGGTACGCCAACAGCCTATTTGGTCGTCATAATCTAATTATAGCTCATCATTTGAATTATCGAATCAAAATCATTCAGTTTTATCTTGCATGATCATTACGTATTAAGTCGCTTCTATTTTTGGCTGAAGCCGGTAACATTTCAATTATCGAATCAAAATCATTCAGTTTGATCTTGTTTGATTACGTATACTTTACGTCGCTTCTATTTTTGGCTGAAGCCGGTAATTTGAAGCGTCAGCCAATGAGAGATTGTATCAGCTTTTTAAATTGTCTTGTTGTGTATCGCCAACGATTGGATACTGAAATCCCGCCAAGGCCCCGAGATTAGACGTGAAATGACCCCGCGAGAACAGAGCTCATTCTATCGAAATGGAATGTAGAGATAATGTGCTCTGTTCATAAGAGAGAACATTAAGCGTGGCGCATTAAAAACACATTTATGGTAATTTGTTCTTTGTGGCTCATTTTGGAAAATTTAACATTTTGCTGTTTTGAGAAGGTTTTGCAGGTACATAAAGGAAAGAGTTTCGTTCGTGACAGTCGAAGCGGATTCGTTACTTAGCTCTGTAATTAGCATGCCACGTTTGTCAATTAAGTCCAATTACCTAAAATTAGACAACAAAGTTCACACACCTCCCTCACACACGACTTGGTGTCTAATTACTTGAACAACCCCTGAAATTATATAAACACAATGCGAGACATAATGCGAAAATATATTCATATGTATTGATAAACGACCGTACAAATCATATCTAGCCATTAACTAGGTATGCTCTGCAAGGTCATTTATCGAGGCCTATACTAGTAACACTTTGACAACACGTTTGTAATGTTCTTGAAATATATACTCAGAACATGCAATTTATGCATCGTGATATCAACGCCTATTGTTTATTGGAGGCACGACTTTACAGAGTTAATTTTTGCTTGCGTAAAAAACAGATTGCCTAAGACAAGCTTATATAAAAGCGTCGTCGCAAGTAAAGGGTTTTATCGTCACGTTGTTTCTTACTTAAGGAAGAAAGTGGATGTAGAATTCTTGATTCGCGAAGTTGATATTAGAATTAAAAAAGATTTTCAACATTTAGATCGAGTTGAACGTTGAATCAGTTAAGTCCTAGGACTATAATAATGCACCTGGGGTAATAACACCATATGGATACTTAGTTATGTATAAGGTAATACTTATGTTCAAGATCTTGTACCCCGAAGTAAATATATTAGAAAAAAGGTGAAGCTAAATAAACGAGGATGCCATTGCGCATACTTTAAAAGGGCACATGCTACGTTATGGGACATGACTACAGATAAAACATAGTTTGAAGAGATAACGTATGAGTAGGTCAACATGTATGGGTAGATCATATCTAACCAGGAATTAATTGAATTTAAACATCCACTCAGTCCTTCATAATCAAGTTTGTATCTATATACATATACAGACAATTGATCCTCGATATAAAGTGAAAAACGTAAGTACAACGCTAACATTCATTTTTCTCCCTATATAACGCGATATACCACATAACTACGCAACCATATTGTTTGGATGCGTGAAATATCTAATTCGTGTCCCTTAAGCATTGGGTAGAAGAATAGTCCTAGCTACAAACTCTGTTTTGCCTGAACAAAATGTTATGGTAATTTATTCTTACGTTCGGAAATATGTGTATACCGGTATAATTTTATGGCCTTTCGAATATGATAAAATGTGTAAACGACTTTTCAACGACTCAGCTCAACGGCAGTGACTGTAGCGTGTGCATTTGTGTTTTCCATTCATATTTATTGTTTCCAATTGCTTGAGCGCACGCAAATTGTTACGTTTATTATATTTCTGATGAGATGTCTTTTGACAACGCGAAAAAACAAGATATCAAAATCCAAAATAATCCTTTCTGTTCAAGCATACATCACTGTAAGACAATAAAGGCGCAAACCGTATGTTATAGCAGAAACAGTACTCGGTTTAACCCTTTCTCAAACGACAAAAGGTGGATTTTTCCAATTTGAAAGCTGCTGCAAACGACAAAATTAAAGTTAATAAAATAGGAACTGTGTATGATTTAGCACAGAAAATATTGAGACAAATGGAGAAATGCTGATAATGAGGATTTTCTTCTTTTATCTCAATATTTTCCAACGCATTGTAAATTAGATACGTCAAAATCAGGTCCTGTCTGGGAGAATATTTATAAAGATTTTAAATACATTGGCACATAGAAAATGTTCGTTGTGATCATGCTCTTAAAGGTATTTTCGTGTTTTTAATGTTAAGGTAAGTTTGGAGAGCGGTCATGTGACTTGCAAAATTTATGTTTATTCTACGGCACCAAATGCCCATGCTACAATTTTCATCAATTTTCTAAAGCAAAACATTCCCATTTTCGTTCATGGTGAATGTCAAATGAAGTAGTTTATTGTTCTAAATGTAAACATATGCCGGAAAATGATGATTCTTGGACAATAAAACATTTTGTATATTACAAAACATTAAAAGTAGATTTAATATTTATATTTGAAATGTACCCCTTTTCATCTTGACCACGTCTCAATTGGTACGTTCAAGATGATATAATTATCAGGGTGGGAGCCTCAATACGTTTAACGTCAGCAAAACATAACTCATTCATAAAAAAAAAATCCCGACTATTTTGACAAAAAACGCGGAAAGATGAAAGACATACATACCTGTTAGGATCGTTAACAATCAACTATAAATGAGGCGTTATTACAGACGAGTTTGTTTGTTTATGCCCTACTAGACGTTTGACTGGTGAAAGACGTGGAAAAAGCCAGAGACGTGTTTATTTTGCGGCACATTACGAATCTATTCAAGGAAAAGTCACTTTTCTTTCTGAATGTGTAATTAACATATACGTTATTTGGTTATTCCTCTTCTGAATGAATCGCTTCATCTTTAAGAAAAAGATACTTCCCTTTACTCTTTCTCAAATGGCAACAGTTTTGAAATATTCAAATTTTGACTAAAATGCATGTTGAGGATCGTGGAATAGTCCAGTCCCCATCATGGTACACGTATTAGTCTCATTTTATCTTTGGTCCGAGACAATAAGGTTCAACAAGCCAATGTCCAATGCAACCTGTCCTATGTAAAATCTAATGCTTTTGATATAGAATGTGTCGCTAACAGGAGAAGTAATAAATGAGCCGGGATCTGGAAAAACGTCCCTTAAAGCATTTTTAAAAAAATGAGTTTCAAGATCAGCCTGTTGTCAAATGCAGCCCAATGTGCATCCATGCTGCTCTCTTTAAGTTACTAAAGGCCAAGAAGAAATTATTAGAGAACAACATGGGTCCTGATCAGACTGTGCGTTTGCACAGGCTGATCTGGATCTATTTTGGGCTCAAAAGCCTTTAGGGACGTTTTTCCAGATCCTGGCTCAAATATAGTTACGCTAGAGCACTCAAATTTCCAGTTGCTCTATTCGATTAAAAGTTGTGTTAAATTCTTTGCTATCCTTTAAGAAATGTGTTTCATCTGCAATATTTTCACGGAATTTCCATTTTAAATATTCCATAGTAAAATAATTATGGCTGATTTTCAACAAAATCCTCGTAACAACAGAAAAGAGAAGGTAGATCTATATCTGACAGAGATATTTGCTTGCCAAATGACACGATTTACATTTTGAAGTTATTCAAAAATTTCCAGAGTTTTGAAATGCGCATTGTTCCATTCTATAAGCTCATTATGTCGGGAAAACCTGATATATCACCTTTGCACAACATGTATTATCTAGATAACATCTGCACTTAATCGGCTTTTGCGTTTGCCATTCGTTTACATCCGCATTCAAGACAATTCTAATAACCATTTGATTAGTTGTTGTGGAGTGTTAAATTAAGTTACTAGAATAATCTATCGCTTAATACTAGTACCATTCGAGAAATAGACAAACATATCATGCCTTTACGCGCCAGCATTAAAAAAATGTTCCAAAATACGATGCATGCGCATTTAACATGTACCAACATCAAAGCAATTTAGGTAGAGCAAACATTGCATGTATCGATGCTAAACACGAACGTACATGAAGAAAAACAATACCTCCCACTAACGATAAACAACTTTAATTTAAGGCGAGAGTTTGATCGTCTGTCAAATAAATCAGTGTGAACATGTCGATAATTATCTATCTGAACTTCTGAAGACCGATTGCCTATATTGCATTATCCTCTAGATATTAACAGCTCAAATTGTTGGCACTCAATTCAAATTGAACTAATTGGCATCGCGAATTTTCTCTGTATGTACGATGATACAGTGCGATTTTCTTTTACCGCAGGGGATGTTGTTTCCAATAGCATGGCGAGAGCACTGAACAGTACAAGAAGGACTTTTTTACTTTGAAATATGTTTTTCAGAAAATGTTTGCAGAAGATGTGTTGCAATAACGGCTTTTAAAGTGACATTTCACATTTATTTCATTTTTTTTAAAAAATATGTCTTGATGCATAAATTGCAGTTTTTTAAATTGTTATTTACAAGCGAAAAATAGGCCTTTAAAGTTGAGACACATTTTTTATATAAATATGAACTGTTGTCCACAACAATTTGTTTAATTTTAGCACAAAAATATATATTTCTTGTAAATGATTCAATATTTTAGCTTTATTTTTTTCAGACTTTTCGTAAGAAAACATGCTCTTTCAGATAGAATATAAGTAAAATTTGTGTAAAAATGATTGTAAAATGTCACTTTAATTAGTATCCAATATTTTCATTTTGTAGTTACAAAGATTTATTTATTGCAATATCACATTTACCGAAATAGGTTTCGATTCATTTCACAGCGATTGTACTACTAAATGCATTCTGGAACGACAGAAAAAGTAAATCCGTTTCTCATTGTCTATCAACGATCTATAACCTAAAATAAACATCCATACAAAGTTCTGCAAATGACATACACTTACTGTTGAGTAGGACTAGTTTAAAATCTATTTGGTTGGGAATATGTTAGAGTCCAATGTTAGCTATTGGTAACCCAAACATGCACAACTTCGATCTCCATACATGTAATTACTGTTTGGTATTAAGTAGTGAAACCTTTTAAAAGTCGTAATACATTAATCAATTAAAATGTTACTGCACAAGTTGAAGTGGGAATTGGTAAAAGAAAGCATATAAAACTTTGAAGTAGATGCTGGTAATCATCATTTTCTTCTTTTGCATTAATACTTTGCCAATCCTGTCTTCTCAGGGACGTCAAGTCATGTCTTGTTTTTGAAAGGTTTAATTGGATGAGAAACAGATGACCATTGCATTCCCGTGGGTGTTCAAATTGTTGTTTAACTGGCAGAATATCGTTCCATTTGAGGGTAAAAACCTAAATAATTAATGGCTGTTACGTGATTTGATGCGTCTGTGAAGGCGTTGATGGGGCCATTTGAAATACTTCTGCACGCAATATGCTACCATGTAATACTTATTTCGGATGGTGAAAAAGTGTGATGCGTTTTTTGGAGTTCCCCATTGACCTAGTTTTTTGATTACCATAACTAAGTCGGGAGACCGCTGTCCTACATGAACTACTTTGTGAATTCAGTGTTCTTTTTCGAGTTATTGTCGAACAAGTTGACATATTTTCTCAATTAAAGTTGTGAGTCTTTGCTTGTTCAGTGATATTGAATATCACAATTCATTTGTTTTATCTAGATACCGTCGTTCATCTTTTTTCTTCAGAAATCATTCTATGTTGCGTTCCAATTTCTCTTACTTGTGGAATCTTTGAAAAGGTTTCTTGTATTTGCATACAGGATATTTCGGTGTTATATTTACTTAAATAACGATTCTCATTCGGTCGTTTGGTATTGTCATTACTACTCCAGAATAGACAGTCTGGCTGTCTATTATGCCCACGTGTTCTTATCAAATTTTTTGTACTCTATTTTGCCCGACTCGCTTAATTTTCTGCTAAACTAAGAAAAATCGACGTATATAATACCTTATATAAGAGGCATTATGCAAAATGAATTGAATGACCTTTGACTTTGATAATAAAAAATATTCGTACCCTTGATTTTGACAGAAATACATGGCTAGATTTGACCCTGATGTATACATGTAGTTGAATAATTCTATATATCTCCCCTAAGTGTATCAAAATGTTCTCCCTGGTTTGATTTTCAGAGTTTCACTATTCGTCTAATAGGAACAAAAGTGAATAGGCGTACCAAGTACCAAATAATAAAAAAATTCAATACGAAATAAAATTGTTTTCCTTTCTAGAGACCTAACAGGAACTATTTTCCACATATGTTATGTTAAAGTGTAGTGAAACAACTCACACGCATTTATATGATATATTCACATTGAAGGGTGATGGTAACAGATGGTCTAATTGCAAAAAATGATTTATTTTTTTTTAAAAAATATGCAAAACTTTTGTGTTGGCCACCTCAGAATGGTTAATAATATGCGATTCAGACAGAGATTGAGCCGAAATAATAAGAGAGATAGCCGAATTTAGGGAGAATCCAAACCAAAATTCAAACCCGTCTCAGATGCGGTTGAATTTATTTTTTAACTGTCACGCATGCGCATACAGCGCGGACCAAGATTCAAACGAGATTCATGCTTGAATTTCAATATCACGTCATCATGTATGTTGTGACGTCATTTAAGAAAGTCGCAGGTCCTACTGTTTTTGACCTACTTTCGACACCGCTTCATGAATTCGGTATCAAATTGCGAAAAAATGAGTCGTTGATCGAATAGTTTGTCGTAATCATTTATTCAGGTCATATAAAGCTTAAAAAGTGTACATTTCGTTTGTTTTTGACAAATTTTGGTCCAAAATCTGGGAAATAGTAGCTTTAAAAAAACAACTGAAGCTGGACTGGCGCATTTTTGGAATGTAAATAAAGTATGAAATGGGACGATATGACACTCTTAATGATAATGTAATGTTCTGGTACTCCTTTCTCAAGTTCTCTCATTTCCGTTTGTCTAAAGCTTCAACACTTTTAAAGGCCTTTTTTTATCATGTTGTGTTTTTTTGTTCTGGAGAATCTTAGTTGTAATGTCTTAATCCCTACCGCTAGGTAGGATGTTTCCATTAGAATGTTTATAATACATACTGAGGCAAAGGGGAATATTCATAACTAACTTGTTTTCGTTTCTTGTCAATTTGTCTTGCTCTACACTGTACATGTATCAAATCACACAAGCATTTTTTAAACATTCGCTTAGTCGTCTAAAATTTTAAAAAAGCTATATTCCGTTTTTATTCACCTGACAGGGTGTGGCTAAGTAAAGAGGTTATTCGACGACTTAACTTCTCGATACCTTGGTTGATAGAAGAAAAGAAACGTGCGACACGAGCATGAACATATTTCAAATTGAAACAATGCGCGATTGTAAAATGTGTTGTCATAAAACCTCGTAGCTACAGATTGATTCACGCTGTAGTTATAATGTTTTGCAACAATACCGACAAATTACCGCTAATCGAGAAGGCTGTTTCTCCCAAAGCTTAAATGGAATGAACCGTTTACTAAGCTCCGCCCTGTCCCTCGAATAAAAACAGAATATAAGTAATACGAAATTGCTGTTTTAGAAAGGGTTATAAGAATAAACACGCATATATAAATATTGATCAAAGCTGTGAGGTATGACAACATTTACGCCAGAATCCGTAATTCTACACGCATCACTAATGCTAGACTGCACTTGTCAGCATATCTATACGCTTGGCTGGAGTTTCTGGGAAATTACATTTTAATTCATCATTCGAGAGTTTATTCGTTCAAACTATTGTTCCTGTTCTTACGATGTGCACTTTTGTAAGGTATTTTATAGTATTAAAGTTTGTTTTTGTAGTATAACCTGCGGCTCATTTTAAGCTTAAATAATACCAATTGAGTCTACAACATGAATAATGAACCATCATGGCTTTTGTGATATATGCAGGCTTGATCAGTCAGCTTACGCATGTATATTCATTGTATAAAAGTCAGTCCCTCTTTCAGCTTCTTCATCATCTGGAGCAACTGTAAGACGGCAGTAGTCGTATAACTTTTTGCAGATTTTATTTAGCAACAAGACGTTCATCTATGGTTCAAAGCTCAATTGAAATGTAGCTAGGACCGTTGTTTCAGACTTCGGACTATTTGAGGCTTTCCGGTTTTTATCTAGAATTTGTGTTGTACCTCAGACAAACAACTGTTTGTGCATTTGTAGTCTGATCAAGACTCATACAACTCTCCAATCGTTACTAAGTGTTATACAGTCGACACTCGTTGTGTCGAAATCGGAGGGGCCGTCATAATACCTCGACATATCCGGAGTTCGACTCATCCGATTTCGTTTTGTTTCGAATTAAATGACATTTGACCATTCTATTGTTTATCAAAAGCTTTGATAATTGAAATATAGTAGGAAAAGGAAAGAAATTGCTCGAGACGAGCAATTTCTATCGTTTTCTTACTAAATTTCAATAGCATATTTATTTTATGATAATTTTGTTTTTAAAATCCTTTGAAGAGGACGAGACCAAACATTCACTTCAACTTAAGCGGAAATTCGACTTATCCGATGTTGACATAACGAGTGTCGATTGTATATGATTATAGACGCCATAGTTCTACATGTAGTTATACAACGTGTACCCAAATGGGCGAAGTTCAAAAAAATGAAGTCAACGTGTGACATTGAGGTAAAAATTCAAACAGCCTTGTAGCTGTTTAGTGTCGGTATAAATCAGTACTATACGTAGATCTATATGTTAAAGTTTCAGAAATTCATAGAGAACACAAACGCATTGAAAATTCTATTTGGTCTGCAAACTTTTTTCTATTATGTACGTGTAAATAATCAAGTAAATATATCTAAAATAACAAATAAAATTTATCCAAAAGTCTGTTTCAATTATTTTAGTAGAAGATCTATCTTAGTCAATATAGATTGTTTCGGGGGGATGGGAAAAACTAAGATCTATGATATTTATTTTCTGTTGTAAATTCTTGTCACTCATAAAAATTGCCCGCGAACGTCCCTTGCCACCATATAACAAAGCAATAAAACACCTCTTTGGACGCATCAACGCCTCGTCAGACAAACGAACCTCGCAAATTAATAATCCGGTCATCGTGTCCACTGAGAAGTCATCTTCATTGTTTTGTTTCCATGTACTTTACTTTTTGCTTTATTTGCAGACAAGTCTAACAAGTACTCACACGTTGCATGGTTTTCATGTCCCTGACGTTTGCTATGCTACAGATAAACTTGGAATCTAGTGAAAAAAATAAGAGCTTTAGTTCATTCTTTAGTTTGATTGTATTTGGTAACAAAGATAACGTCTGCATTTGCCTCATAAATACTGTCTTCTTTTTAACCAAACCTACAATTTATAACAGAAACACAGACAAAATAAGTAAATTTTATAACATTAAAGTATTACAATTTCTCCTTGTTTACGAGAACGTGTCAAGCTGTTCTTATTTATGCACCTACTTAGACATTCTTGGCGTCGTTGTGCCTTCTTTTGAGGTAGACACGAACTTCTTTTCGTACAAAAAGCTTCGGACCAGAAATTAGCGCCACATTAATCATAACTTTTTGTACAAAATCGATTTCTGCTTTATACAACGTTATCTTTAGTGATTTCATAGAAAACAAGGTGTGTTGGTGCAACACGAATGCCCCCGAAATGGCCATTTTTGTTAAATGTTAAGTTTTCGTAGAGTCATGGGTTAATAAGGGTTAACAGATGACCATGGGAAATGTCAAATTGCATGGAACAGATAGATATCAATGAAAGGAAGATGCATACCAAATTTGAGCTTTGTACATGTATGTCAAATACTTTTGGAGAAAATTCTAATGTTAAGTTTTCGGACAGACAGACAGACGGACAGACGGACAGACAGACGGACACGAGTAAAACAATGTGCCCCCGATCTCCCGAAACGGGGGCATACAAATGGTAACACAATCTTCTCATCTGGAGTATTCTGGGCTCAATTTTAAAATGAATGTCCCGACAATAAACGGTCTTCCCATACCCTTGTTCATGGATATTAGATCTATTCGAATGAGCTTGCATAGGATCGATATTGGTCCTATGTCACATAGAGCCTAAATGTCGGTGATTTAAAATGTAAGTCTCAGAAAATCTGATTGCCTATCCGCCGTATTAATTTGGACAAATCATGCATATGAATTAAAAAAAATAAACGACCAAACTGGCTTGATGTATTTCCAAAGTACAATATACACGTCTTATAACCATGTACTAGAGTATACGATTACCTCTATACAATACAACTTTTAAACTTTCCGAAAGTCGTCGTAAATAACGGAACCCCTTTTGATATTACACAATATTGAATCTGTAGAAATCAAGATCAAATACATGATGTATGATTCGAGATGCTATCAGACGTAAGTCGTTACAAAAGAACCGGATTATGATGTATTGCTGTGATATTTGCCCTAGAATGGAATCTTTTCAATTTAGAAATACAATAGATCACTTATAATGATGGATAGGCAATTTTGGGTTATTATTGTATTAAATACAGGAGAACAAAATTGTTCCCATACTTTCTTACCGTTTTTAGGTTGTTGTTTTTCATTAATTCCAAGATATGTATTTGTATTTGTTTCCTTAAAATGTTCAAATTATTCCATTTTCATTTTCGTTTTATTCCCTAATCCGCCTTTATCACAATTGAATATAGTTTTTGGGACAATTTCTCTAATACTGGATATACTGTATGAAAATATTTCTAGTCAAAAATGTAAAATTAATTCCATACTGTTGATGCGTAAAGATATGTTCAAACATAAGCAGCAAAGAATACTTGTAATTTTGACAGATTCGTTTTCTCAAAAGTTTATATCATAAAAACTATTATACCCTATTTCTGAAAATTGTCTGAACCGTTTGCTTCTGCAAATAAGGAAAGAAATGACTGAATATCCCGAGAATTTCTGTCGCTTCGTCTGATAGTAATGTGAAATATCAACCTGCATGTTCTGGCAGTTTTCTATTATACTATTTGAGTCTATTTCTAATGAAAATTTAGTAGAGTAGGAATATGTGTAGGCAAATTAGAAGAAAAAATTGTTTTATACCTTGCAACAATTTCGTCGTCTTTTTTCATCCGCTTTCCTACATCTAGAAAACCGGAGACATATCGGATTGCACCCTGAGATTACATGTTGCAAATAGATCTTTTATTGAAAACACACATCGTATTGATTTTAGGCATTCATTGAAAAGTAAATGCATGGATAAAATATTTTCGAATTTTCTCGATATAAATGCTTTGCTGTAGTAGGCAGTAATGTTTTCCCAAACAATAATACCAATGGTGGCCATTGTTATTCATATAAGTCTAGCCTATTTCATTGTTGCCCAAAAATATCAAATTAAATTTATAAATCGGCGGTGGAAAGTTTCACCGCTAAATGTTTTCGACGTCGCCCGAGTTAATCCGGCGTCGTGCAAATCTCACTAGGGGTAGACAACTTAAGGTTTACGAACTGAGAATAAAAACACCACTTTCTAGTCATACCAAATGCATCAAATTACACACACTTGTAAATATACTTCACATAAGTTGATTCACTATGCCGGATTTCAAGATTATGCTTCAAGAAGAAAATAATTTACAAATATTATTTTACTCTATATTCATATGCAAGGGAGGTAATTTTGAACATTTTTGTCAAATTATTCTATAAGTATGCATTAATTCAAAATTCTAAACCATACAAAATTCTTATGTTTGTATTTGGAATGGAAATGTAATACAGTTTAGGAATTACTGACACTTTTCAAATTTCACCTCCGGCTCTGCATTTGATTCTCAGTTCGTAAACCTTAAGAACACGATCTATTTTAGTGGCTTTTAACTTCTTCTAAAGAGCAGATTTTCTGATGTCTCGTGTTAACTTAGATTCATATCTGTTGCATTTATCCCGATTCATCAATCATTCGACATACGTATAAGTGTCTGCAACAATGTTGTTTTATCTGTTTCTACACATCTCGCATCTTACCCAATTACTTACCATTAACTTTTTGATAACAAGTAAATTGTAAGAAAGGCGCATGTGACCCTTTATTATTTGGCGCATTATCAATTGATTCGAAACCTACATGTGCCAACATTAAACCGCCTAAGTAGTTGCATTGTTCATAAAATGCTGCAAACTTTGTGTTTCTCCAAAGTGCCGCTACAATTTGAATGCTTGACATTTTCAAGTAACGAACGTTTAACTAGAACATGTCACAATTGAATGAAAATTTAATATCGCTGTTGATTGAGACAAAAGCATTATCGGCATTTTCTTCTAATGAATCATTGTTTTCGGAATGATGTTCCATTAGGGAAGCGAAAGCCGGATCTTGTTTGGGAAAGGGTTTAAAATTCAAATCATTTTTTGTTTATGTCTGCAATATGATGCCCGTCATGATAAAGCAATGGGATCTAGACCCTTGTTGATTTCAAACGCAAAAAAACGCTTTACAATCATTTTTTTTCTGCCGAAAACGTGATAGAAATGTCATTTATCAAGCCTTGTGAATGAAAATATTGAATGAAAATCTAACTTTATTTGGCGCAGTGGTTTGGGAGCATTAATTTCATTTGGCATTTAATTTTAGGAAACCTTTTTGTCACGTATCCATTTTTCCGGGAACTAAATTGGCACTCCAGACCCAGTACAATTCAAGGACGATTTCCATAACCCCTTACACCACGATTTGATAGCTATCGGAAATTAAAATCTCAGATTAAATTATTGAAAACTTAAGAAAAATTCGAAAATTCGTAATACAAAAAACGTCTTAAGAAAACAAGACGATAAAGATCTCAAATTTTGGCCTTATACTTCTATACATAAATAGGATGGATAAAAAGGATGTTTAGCTTACACCTAATTGATTTGAAAAACAGCCTTAAAATCCAGCCTGCTCTGATTCTTAAAGTAGAATTGGAACTCAAACAGTCTAAATAAAATACACATATAGATTCCTTGGTGGATATTGTCCTAGGATTGTGCAACATTTTCTACAAATTTGTTTTAATGACATAGTTTTCGCAGAAACAAATTGGCTGTGAACAGCTGTAAGAATATAATTATATTCTAATTGCAGACATTTGTCATTGGCGACGATCAATTATGAATATCTTACAATGCAGGCCACACATTTCTTGCAATATGTAAATAATTATGTCTTTTCATTACTTTCCAAGCAAGTCGTTATATTAATGTATGCACATAAAACCAATGAAAGAGAGTGATTGGGGAATAATAAGAAAGGAAAGATAGAAAAATGAACCAGACTTTTGTTGGACTTTATCTTCTGTCCATGGAGCATCATGGCAAGATACTTCCCACAAAGCACGATACGCATAAAATAATGGTTCAAGAAAACAATCACTTAATTGCTCATTTCTGGAGAAACATTGAAGCAATTCAGAATAAAGGTATTGTTCAATAAAGCTTTAAGACAGTGAAGTCAATGCCTAATTTGAGAGCTCATAATGCAATTACTAAGAATACAATTGCATATCAAGTTCTTTACCCATGTGTAAACTGATTTTTATTCCAGCTCTCTCTTTTGTGCCTTTTGCGCTCATGTGAATATTTCCGTTTCAACATATTGTGTCCACATTATTCGACATATAGCTTCTTAATGGCCATGAATAATACAATAATTGATATCAACGATTAAATGATTAATTGGATAATTGAAGTGACATGTTTCTGTGACAGAATTAGTTTGCTTCGGGTAAAAGGATACTATATCCATATCTCTTAGAACAGTGGATTGTTCAAATAAGAAATCAAAGAACATTGTATACAGCGTAGACATTTTACAGTACAAAAAGTAGGAATCATGAATATATAAATAAGGAACACGCTTTGGTGATATGTATACTTAAAATGTTTTCTGGTGAAAGCTTTGATGTCGACAACAATTAAAATAGTTTTTGTTTTCTATTGTTGTTTATTTATATACCCCGAGGATAATTGCTCATTTGTTAACCACATCAAAGAATGGTTACATATTGAATACGTTTATTCGCTTGTGCTTCGTGAAAATCGTCGCATTTGAAAGGATATAAGAACTGTCTTATTTTGTTGCCTTTGGTAGAAATAAGTGAATGACCGATTTGCGAACTAATAAAATCTAAATGTCAAGAACTTTGTATTTCGGCAGTTTACCAACGATTGGTGATTAATTTTCGAAATCTACAAATGTAAAAAAAAAACTGTAAATCAATACAAGCCCTTGTTATCGGTACATATTTGTCCGCGCAGCAAGACTAGGGCCGACACTTTTCACTTGTATGTATTTTTTTTATATCTGGAATGTTTTCCCTATCTAACTTAAGCTTCAGTTTTCGAATACAGTATCTGGTTGACCTATGCGGAGTCTGAAAAGTTTGTCTAAGTTTGGAATTTTGGTATTCGGATAAGGTCCCTTTTAGCGTGACGGGTCACATTTTAGAAACACTCGCAAGTACTGTACACAGTAATATTGCGTAACTAAAAATGTCACTCTTTCTGAATGCAGAGTTTAGAGTTTCCAGGGAATTTGAAACCCATCCATCATTTTGAATACCGCGGTGTATATTGAATTCGGTTAAATACACATGAATGGCAGCCCTTCCAGTGTTTTCTAAAATATAACTGTTTCATTTCAACGCTGGAAAAACAGCAAAATATGTCATAATTATAGTGTGATGTATGCATATCCTTTAAAGTGACATTTCACATTTATTTCATTTTTTTAAAAGTATGTCTTGATGCAAAGATTGTTTATTCTAATGCATAGAAATGATTTCAGTTTTTTGAAGTTGTTATTCATGAGCGGAAAATACACCTTTCAAGTTGAGACAGAAATGACAAATTCTATATAAATCTGAACTGTTGTCCACAACAATTTGTTTAATTTTAGCATATTTCTCGTAAACGGTTCAATATTTTGGCTTGAAATTTTTCAGAATTTTCATAAGAAAAGATGATCTTTCAGATAGAATGAAAGTAAGATGTATGTAAGAATAATTCTGAAATGTCACTTTAAGTCCATTTTCTAACCACAAAGTACATGTAAATGCTATAGGACAACGGTGTACCATACAAACCTTTCGCTGCTCCTCTTCAAATCATAGTAGCTTACGTTTTAAGCAAGATATTGTTTGGCGGTGTTTTTTAACAGGTTTTTAAAATTAAATTCAATAAAGTAACAGTCTACACTTTTGCCGATTGGGAAACGGTTTTGTCCCGTCCTCTGAACTAAAAAAACATCCAATTCACTTCTTTCGCGACATTCACATCAAAGTCTAAAAACAAAGGAACAAAATACCGATAATCGGCATATTCCTCTTTTCCTACATATGTTCAATCCTATAAACAAATATATCACGATTTAAAATGAATTGCATTCTCACGTCTGCAACATATCTTAATTTAAATCAGTCTGCTAGGAAAGCATGCCAATACATAATCGATAACTTTTACTATTCCGATATCAGTTGAGCCATACTTGGCTCAAGAGTCACATTTGACGGATGGTATTATAGAATCGTTTGCTTCCCTTTTAATTGTTGTAACTACATTTCAAATAAACATGTTGTCACAGTACATCCACAGTTTTATTTCATATATCTGTTTGAAAGTGTCTTATGACTTAAATTGGTTTATAAACATTGTCAAATTGTCCCTTGCTATAATTACATATCAATAAAAAACATCCACTGGCACATCAACACCTCGTCAGGATCACGTAGTTCACAAACTTAGTAATCCAGTCATCTTGTTCATTGTAAATCGCCATACATTTATGTCCCCGCCGTCCACTTTTTGTCCCTGGCTTCTAATAAGTTGATAGAGTTGGAGACAGAATGTATTTTATCTATTGTTACGTCTGACAGTTCATAAACATTGCCCCAAACGTCCTTTGCTACTATAACAAAGCAATAATACATCGTTCTGGACACATCAACGCCTCGTAAGAAAAACTAAGTCAACAACATTAATTATCCGGTCATCGTTCACACAAGAAAGATTTGTTGTTTGTCTCCATGTACTTTATTCATTTTTTGTTTTACTGACTTGCAGACGATTCCAATAAGTACTAACTGCAAAGAGGTTAGAATTGAACAACAGAGTGTTAATGTCGTCACACTTTTCCAAAAATTGACCCTTAATACGAACACTTCAACACGTGGTCAGACAAAAATGAAAAATATAACATTCCATTCACAATGTACAATAAGAAGTCACCTTCGAAATAAACCAAATTCTACGTCATTCTGACAAAAAACTTTTAACCATGTTTAATATTACTTATCTATTAATGTATTGCCCGCAGTTGCAAATTTACGTTTTTCTTTCTCTGACAATATACTTTAATATATAATAATTTAAAATATTTCAAATAGTTTAATTGTGTTTTTGATCTGTAATGACCAATGGTTGTGTTATGTTTTGTGTTCTATGTGTTTTCCACGATTCTGACGTTTGCTACGCTACACCTTACAACTAGTAAAAAATGTTAATCCGTTCTAAATTTTTAACATAGTTGGAATCAAAAGTTACGTCTGTATTTGTCTCATTAATTATGTCCCCTTTTTAACTAAAACCTAAAATTTATAACAGAAGTACAGACTAGATAAGTATAATCTAGACCATTAAAGTATTACAACTTCTCCTTCGTGTGTCAAGCTTTTTTATTTATGTACTTACTTAGACATTTTTGGCGTCGTTGTGCTTTAGACACGAACATATTTTAGTAACAAACGTTTCGGACCAGGAATTAGCGCCACATAAATCATGGCTATTGGGAGAAAAATGGATCCATGTGCTGTACGTTTTATTTAGTTATTTCAAAGAACAACAACTTTGGACACAATCTTCTCATCTCGATTATTTCGGTTACGATTTTAAAATGTATGTCCTATCAATAAACGATCTTCGCACACTTCCTTTAACCCTTTCTCAAACGGCAAAATTTTAAGGTGATCCAAATTCAAAGATTTTGCAGACGACAATTTCAAGTGAATGAAATCAAACATTTTTTGGTCTTTTTGGATAGAAAACATTGTGGGAAACAAAGAAATTACTTGTCACAAGCAATTTCTTCATTTTCCATAATGTTTTCCAATGTCATTATTTTGTAGTGAGTCAAAAAGAGTCATTGTGTGGTAATGGGTTAAATGAATTCATGGGTTATATACCTGTTCGAAAGTACCTGAAAACAACAAATAATTTGACTGTTCCACTTCGAAAGCTGCTGTAGACGACATAATGGATGTTTAAAAGGATGAGATTTATGTATAATTTGGCAGAGAAAATATTGAGACAAAAGGAGAAACTGCTGGTTATCAATGTTTTCCAAAGCATGTTCTATTAGGGACGTCAAACAAAGTCGTGATTGGGAAAGGGTTAAATGAGTTCATGGGTTAAATACCTGTTCGAAAGCACCTGCAGAGGCTCGATATTTGTCCAATGTCACGGAGAACCTCGTATTTTCATTTCTAAAAATATAAGTCTTACAAAATCTGTCTGCCCGCCGTACTAATTTTGACAATCAATGTCTATGGACTCAAAACTGAACAACAATATTGGAATTTTAGCAATGCCTAAGTGAGAGGCCTTATATTCTCTTCGATTAACTCTACACAATAAAGCTTTTATATATATAATAAGCTTTCCAAAAGTTGCCGTAAATAATGGGACCCCTTTCAATATTACACAATATCGAAGCTGCAGAAATCTGGGTCACATACATGATGTATGATTCAAGATACTATCAGACGTAAGTCGGTACAAAAGAACCGGATTATGATGTATTGCTGTGATATTTGGCCTGAAATGGAATCTTTTTAATTTAGAAATACAATAGATCACTTAAAATGATGGATAGGCATTAAGGGATTATTATTGTATTAAATACAGGAGAACAAGATTGTTCCAACATTTTCTTGGGGTTTTACGATTGTTGTTTTGCGTGAATACAAATATGTCGTGTGTATATGTATATAGATCCGACGTCGTGCAAATTAGGGATAGACTATCCTCAGAGAACCATATTGTATGCAATCAGATCAAACTCTATTTTAATGACCTATAACTTCTTATGCAGTCCTGATTTTCTGATGGCTCGTATAAGCTTCTTATCCGTTACATTTATCCAGCAGCATCAATCATTCGACATATAAGTGTCTACAACAATGTTGTCTTATCTGTTTTTACACATCTCGTATCCTATCCAATTTCATACCATTAACTGTTTAATAACAGCAGTAAATTGTACGAAAGGCGCACATGACACATGATTAACATTATTAACTAGTTCGAAACCTTCCTGTGCCACTTTTAAACCGCTTGCGCAGATGCATTGTTCATGACATGCTGCAAATTGTGTGTTTGGCTATTTGGCTATACTTTGAATGCTTGACATTTTCACGTAGCCTACGTTTCACTAACACATATCACAATGCATGTGAAAGAAAATGTAATATCAATTCTCTTTGGAGGTTAGAGTTTTAGAATAAATATGGGTAGAATATTTAATCCTGTCCAAAGAGACATAATTGAGGCAAAAGCGTTATAAGCATTTTCTTCTATTGAATCACTGTTTTCGGAATTATCTTCTATTAGGGAAGTGCATGTCAGATCTTGTTTTGGAAAGAGTAAAATGCAGTCAAACCATGTCTGCAATATGATACTGGCCAAAAATAGAGCAACGGGATCTAGCACCTTGTTGATTTCAAACTCAAAAAAGCTTTTTTTTACAATCCTTTTTTCCGTCGAGAACATAGAAATGTCGTTTATCAAGCCTTATGAATGAAAATCTAACTTTATTTGGCGCAATGGTTTAGGAGCATTAATTTCATTTGGCATTTAATTTTAGGAAACCTTTTTGTCACGCATCCATTTTTTCCGGGAACAAAATTGGCATTCTAGACCCAGTGCAATTCAAGGACGATTTCCATGACTCTTTACAATAAGACATAACTGGATAGTTTGCGGCAATTTAATCATAGATAAAAGGATTGAAAATATAAGAAAATTTCGTATTACATAACACGTTTAAAGAAAATAAGATGATAAAGATCTCCATTCAAACCATATACTTCAAGATTTACATAAACATATCCTAGGATGGCTAGGTTATACCTAATTTATTTGAAAAGCGACCTTTCAAATTCAGCCTGATTTGATTGTTAAAACGGAAATGGTACTGGAACATTCTAGATCAAAATCACATTTAAATTCCTTGGTGGATATTGTCCCAGAATTGTGCACCGTTTTGTACCAATTTATTTTCATTCGGGTTTCGCAGAAGCAACATGGTGGTGAACAGCTGTTAGAGTATATCTTCTAATTGAGACACCTGTCATTTGCGACGATTAATTATGAATATCTACACAATGCAGGTCATACATTTTGGGGGATATGTAAATATGTGTGTTCTCACTACTTTCCAAGCAATTCATTATCAATGTATGCACTTAAAACCAAAGAGAGAGACTGATTGGGGAATTATAAGAAAAGTAAGATAGAAAAAATGAACCAGACTTTTTTTGGACTTATCTTCTGCCCATAAAGCATCATGGTAAAATACTTACCACAAAGCACGGTACGGATAAAATAATGCTTCAAGAAAACAATCAATTACGTGAGTGCGCATTTTGGGAGAAACATTGAAACAACTCAAGATAAAGGTATTGTTTAATAAAGCGTTAAGTCAGTGAAGCCAATGCCTAATTTGAGAGCAAATAATGCATTTACTAAGAATTCAAGTTCATATCAAGATGTTTACGCATGTGTAATCTAATTTTATTCGACATGTAGTTTATTAATGGCCATGAAAAATGCAAGAATTGATTTCAACGCTTAAATGATTTATTGGGTGATTAAAATGACATTTTTCTGTGGCAGAATGAGTTTGTTCTGGATAATATCATATCCATATCTCTTTGAATAATGGACTGTTCTAATCAAAGAAAATTGTATACAGCGTAGACATTTTACAATACATGAAGTAGGAATCATGAATATATAAATAAGGAACATAATTTGGTGATATGTATACTTAAAATGTTTTCTTGTGAAAGCTTTGATGTCGACAACAATTAAAATGGTTTTTATTTTCAATTGTTGTTTATTTATTTACCCCGAGGATAATTGCTCATTTGTTTACCACATCAAAGAGTGGTTACATATTGGATACGTTTATTCGCTTTTGCTTCGTGAAAATAGCCGCATTTTAAAGTATATAAGAACTGACTTATGTTGTTGCTTTTGGTACAAAATAAGTGAAACCACGATTTGCGAACTAATGAAATATAAATGTTAAGAATTTTGTATTTCGGCAGTTTACCAACGATTGGTGGTTAATTTTCGAAATCTAGAAATGTAAAGAAAAGCTGTAAAACAATACAAGCCCTTATGATCGGTACATATTTGTGATCCGTCGCGCTAAAGGGGACCTTTCCAGGTGTGAGAAAAATATCGACCTAGTCAGTCTGCGCAGTCCGCGCAGCCAGACTAGGGCCGATACTTTTCACTTGTATGTATTTTTTTATATCTAGAATGTTTTCCTTATCTAACTTTAGCTTCAGTTTTCGAATACAGTATCTGGTTGACCTATGCGGAGTCTGAAGAGGTTGTCAAAGTTTGAATTTTGGTAATCGTATAAGGTCCCTTTTAGCTTGGTCACATTTCAGAACCACTTGTAAGTACTGTAGACAGTAATATTGCGTAACTGAAAATATCAGTCTTTCTGAATGCCGAGTTTAGGGTTTCCAGGGAATTTGAAACCCATCCATCATTTTGAATTCCGCGGTGTATATTGAATTCAGTTATATACGCATGAATGACAGTCCTCCCAGTGTTGTCTAAAATATAACTGTTTCATTTCAACGCTGAAAAAACAGCAAAATATGTCATATATTGTGATGTATGCATATCCTTTAAGTCAATTTCCTAAACCCAAAGTACATGTAAATACTTTAGGACAACGGTGTACCATACAAGCATTTCGCTGCTCCTTTTCTAAACATAGTAGCTAACGTTTTAAGCAAGATATAGTTTGACGGTGTTTTTCAACATGTTTTTAAAATTGATTTCAATAATGGAACAGTCTACACTTTTGCCGTTTGGGAAACGGTTTTGTCACGTCCTCGGAACTAAAAAACACCCAATTCACTTCTTTCGCGACATTCAAAGTCTAAAAACAAAGGAATAAAATACCGATAATCGGCATATTCTTGTTTTCCTACATATGTTCAACCCTATAAACAAATATATCATGATTTAAATTGAATTTCTTTCTCACGTCTGCAACATATCTTAATTTAAATCAGTGTGCTAGGAAAGCATGCCAATACATAATCGATAACTTTTACTATTCTGATATCAGTTGAGCCATACTTGGCTCAAGAGTCACATTTGACGGATGGTATTATAGAATCGATTGCTTCCCTTTTTGTTAGTGTTACTGTTGTGCCGATTTTAAGATTATTGCCTAAATTCGAAATTTGGCACGGAACTTTGCCCAATTTCGAAATTGGCCATCCATTTTCAAAATTATGATTCAGTAAGTTCCGTGTGTCATGCAGAACTATTTCTGTCGATCTTTTTCGACGATTCATTGATAATTGAGTCATACAAACGCCCGAAATGTTAATATTATTTACGGTTTACTGCGAAACTGCCATGCAGAACTATTTCTGTCGATTTATTGTCGTGTTTTCCTCAGTGATGTATTGATAATGAATCGAACGAAGTCCGAACTGATTATTTTTGCCCATTTGTAAGGTTTACTCTGATTTTTTACACTTCCTACGTGCTCGTTGCTGCGGCGGATCAAGGATGTCTGTGATGGGATTCGAATTTACAAATAGAGATGTTCGTTTGCCCAGTATTGCAGTGGCGTATTAGGGTTTACAATATTGGGGGGGGGGCAATTGTTAAAGTGAATGGAAAGGTGGGTGTATTATGGGGGCATAGGGGGCCCTTTTCTAAACTATGGGGGGAAGCACCCCCGCCCCCTCTTCCTACGCCTATATATTACACAATTTTGACTGTATTCAATTCGGAATTTCTGCATTGAAATGAAATAATCAGGCTGCAGAGACATTGGCAGATTCAGAGGGGTTCGGGGGTTCGGGGAGGGGCGAATCAATCTCCTCTGAAGCCTAATTATTTTGATTTCAAAAATTCAGTCAGAATTGTGTGATAATAGGAATACGGCAACATTTTATCTGAATTTTCTGATAGAATTAGGTCACAGGATAAATGATGTCATCATTACGTTGCGAGGTCGTACTGTAAGCGGAATCATGCGTACTTATTAGAATGATTATAATAGTATAAGATCCATTTCTCATTCTGTAGTTCTGGCCAGCACGGTGGGAAGGATCCGCTAGTTCGGCTGGGTCGGTTGCTCGTTCTGGCCAGCACGTTGGGAAGGATCGGCTAGTTCGGCTGTGTTGGTCGCTAGTTCTGGCCAGCAGGGTGGGCAGGATTGGTTTGTTCGGCTGGTTTGGTCGCTAGTTCTGGCCAGCACATTGGAAGGATCGGCTTGTTCGGCTGGGTCAGTTGCTCTTTCTGGCCAGCACTGTGGGAAGGATTGGTTTGTTCGGCTGGGTTGGTTGCTAGTTCTAGCCAGCACGGTGGGAAGGATCGGTTTGTTCGGCTGGGTCGGTCGCTGTTCTGGCCAGCACATAGGAAGAATCGGTTTGTTCGGCTGGGTCGGCCGCTTGTTCTGGCCAGCATAGTGGGAAGAATTCGCTTGTTCGGCTAGGTCAGTTGCTAGTTCTGGCCAGTACGGTGGGAAGGATCTGCTTGTTCGGATGGGTCCGTCGCTTGTCCTGGCCAGCACGATGGGAAGTATCGGCTTGTTCGGCTGGGTTGGTCGCTGGTTCTGGCCAGCACGGTGGGAAGGATCAGTTTGTTTGGCTGGGTCGGTCGCTTTTTCTGACCAGCATAGTGGGAAGAATCCGCTTGTTCGGCTAGGTTAGTGGCTAGTTCTGGCCAGCACGGTGGGAAGGATCTGCTTGTTCGGATGGGTCAGTCGCTTGTTCTGGCCAGCACGGTGGGAAGGATTGGTTTGTTTGGCTGAGTTGGTCGCTTATTCTGGCCAGCACGATAGGAAGGATCGGCTTGTTCGGCTGGGTCGGTCGCTTGTTCTGGCCAGCATAGTGGGAAGAATCCGCTTGTTCGGCTAGGTCAGTCACTAGTTCTGGCCAGCACGGTGGGAAGGATCTGCTTGTTCGGATGGGTCGGTCGCTTATTCTGACCAGCACGGTGGGAAGTATCGGCTTGTTCGGATGGGTCGGTTGCTAGTTCTGGCCAGCACATAGGAAGAATCGGTTTGTTCGGCTGGGTCGGCTGCTTGTTCTGGCCAGCATAGTGGGAAGAATCCGCTTGTTCGGCTTGGTCAGTTGCAAGTTCTGGCCAGCACGGTGGGAAGGATCTGCTTGTTCGGATGGGTCGGTCGCTTGTTCTGGCCAGCACGGTGGGAAGTATCGGCTTGTTCGGCTGGGTTGGTCGCTAGTTCTGGCCAGCACGGTGGGAAGGATCTGTTTGTTCGGCTGGTTCCGCTGGGTCTGGCCAGCATAGTGGGAAGAATCCACTTGTTCGGCTAGGTCAGTCGCTAGTTCTGGCCAGCACATTGGGAAGGATCTGCTTGTTCGGATGGGTCGGTCGCTTATTCTGACCAGCAGGGTGGGAAGTATCGGCTTGTTCGGATTGGTTGGTTGCTAGTTCTGGCCAGCACATAGGAAGAATCGATTTGTTCGGCTGGGTCGGCCGCTTGTTCTGGCCAGCATAGTGGGAAGAATCCGCTTGTTTGGCTAGGTCAGTTGCTAGTTCTGGCCAGCACGGTGGGAAGGATCTGCTTGTTCGGATGGGTCTGCCGCTTATTCTGGCCAGCACGGTGGGAAGGATCTGCTTGTTCGGATGGGTCGGTCGCTTGTTCTGGCCAGCACGGTGGGAAGGATTGGTTTGTTCGGCTGAGTTGGTCGCTAGTTCTGGCCAGCACATGGGAAGAATCGGTTTGTTCGGCAGGGTCGGTCGCTTGTTCTGGCCAGCATAGTGGGAAGAATCCGCTTGTTCGGCTAGGTCAGTCACTAGTTCTGGCCAGCACGGTGGGAAGGATCTGCTTGTTCGGATGGGTCGGTCGCTTATTCTGGCCAGCACGGTAGGACGTATCGACTTGTTTGGCTGGGTTGGTTGCTAGTTCTGGCCAGCACGGTGGGAAGGATCTGCTTGTTCGGATGGGTCGGTCGCTTGTTCTCGCCAGCACGGTGGGAAGGATCGGCTTGTTCGGCTGAGTTGGTCGCTAGTTCTAGCCAGCACGGTGGGAAGGATAGGTTTGTTCGGCTGTTTTGGTCGCTTGTTCTGGCCAGCATGGTGGGCTCACTATTTTGATTTAGTTATCTTCAAAGTCTTAATGAAATTAGAACATATCAAATTAATTAACATAAGTATGCAGATCTATGGTAGATCACATATATTTAGCAGATGAAAAGCTTCGTAATAAATCTTGTTTGCTTTAAAAGAACCATTTCTAAAATGCCGATATTTAACTTAGTGAAAACATTTTAATTTCGGTGGTTAGAAAGCCCAAAGCAATGGATCTAATTCAGGCTCCGAAAAAATATGGAACTGCAACTTTTTGAATAAATAAATGAAATCAGGTGTAGATATTATTTTTATGGCAATATTATCTATAAATTTGATGTCCTGCTGAACATGTAAACAAATTGATAAAAGCAGAGACATATAATATAATATTTATCTATGTCTCTGATAAAAGATAAGGTGCGTATTGCTTAGGGTACTAATCAACTTCCACGCAAACGGAAGAAGAATATTCCGTATGTTCTGTTCGGTACGGAATTTAGCTGTTCCGTACCGAACTTTTATTGGACTAAAAACGGCTTAAAATGATTTTGTAACTGCTAACTCTGATACCTCCCTAAAAACGGATATTTTGAAGATGAGTTCTGCACAGAAAATGGCCCTATATACCATAAAATAATTATAAATAAGCTATTTCGCCGAGTTTCGAAATTAGGCAAATGAGTTCTGCAGGGATTTGCCGATTTTCGAAAATAGGCAAAAACGAAAATCGGCACAATATTACTACATTTCAAATAAACATATAGTCACGGTACATCCACCGTTTTATTTCATATATCTACATAGTTTGCCTGTGTGAACAAAGAAAACGTTCTTAATTTCAAAACAATTTGCAATGTTTTGGTATTGTTCTTAAAAGTGTCTTATGACTTAAATTTGTTTATAAACATTTCCAAATTGTCTCTTGCTATCATAACCTATCAATAAAAGCCATCCATTGGCACATCAGCAACTCGTCAGGCACACATAGTTCACAAACCTAGTAATCCAGTCATCTTGTTCATTGTAAATCACCATACATTTATGTCCCCGCCGTCCACTTTTTGTCTCTGACTTCTAGCTAGTTGATAGAGTTGGAGACAGAATGCATTTTATCTATTGTTACGTCTGACAGTTCATAAACATTGCCCCAAACGTCCTTTGCTACTATAACAACGTAATAAAACATCGTTCTGGACATATCAGCGCCTCGTCAGAAAAACTAAAACCACAACATTAGTTAACCGGTCATCGTTCACACCAACAAGCTTTGTTGTTTGTCTCCATATACTTTATTCATTTTTTTGTTTTAGGCCTACTGACTTGCAGACGACTCTAATAAGTACTAACAACAAGGAGGATAGAATTGAACAACAAAGTTTTAATGTCGTCACACTTTTTCCAAAAGTTGACCCTTAATATAAGAACACTTCAACACGTGGTCAGACAAAAATGAAAAATATAACATTCCATTCACAATGTACACTAAGAAGTCACCTTCGAAATAAACCATATTCTACGTCATTCTGACAAAAAAACTTTTAACCATGTTTAATATTACTTATCTATTAATTTATTGCCAACAGTTGTATTTACGTTTTTCTTCTCTGACAAAATACTTTAATAATATAATAATTTAAAATATTTCAAATATTTTAGCTGTGTTTTTGGTCTGTAATGACCAAGGGTTGTGCTATGTGTTGTGCTCTATGTGTTTTCCATGATTCTGACGTTTGCTACGCTACACCTTACAACTCGTAAAAAATATTAATACGTTCTAAATTTTTAACATAGTTGGTATCAAAAGTTACGTCTACATTTGTCTCATAAACTATAAGTATGTCCTCTTTTTAACCAAACCTAAAATTTATAACAGAAGTACAGACTAGATAAGTATAATCTAGACCATTAAAGTATTACAATTTCTCATTCGTTACGTGTACGTGTCAAGCTTTTGTTTATATGCACTTACTTAGACATTTTTGGCGTCGTTGTGCTTTCCTTTTGGACAGACACGAACATATTTTAGTAACAAACGTTTCGGACCAGGAATTAGCGCCACATAAATCATAGCTATTTGGAGAAAAATGGATTCATGTGCTGTACGTTTTATTTAGTTATTTCAAAGAACAAAAACTTTGGACACAATCTTTTCATCTCGATTATTTCGGTAACGATTTTTAAATGGATGTCCTATCAAAAAACGATTTTTCCACACTTCCTTTAACCCTTTCCCAAACAACAAATAATTTGACTGTTCCACTTTGGAAGCTGCTGTAGACGACAAAATGGATGTTTAAAAGGATGTGATTTATGTACAATTTGGCAGAGAAAATATTGAGACAAAAGGAGAAACTGCTGGTCATCAGCAGTTTCTTCTTTTGTTGCAATGTTTTCCAAAGCCTATCAACCTGGGGCGTCAAAACCAGGTCTTGTTTGGGAGCGGGTTAAATGAGTTCATGGCATAAATACCTGTTCGAAAGCACATGCAGAGGCTTGATATTTGTCCAATGTCACAGAGAACCTCGTATTTTCATTTCTAAAAATATAAGTCTTACAAAATCTGTCTGCCCGCCGTACTAATTTTGACAATCCATGTTTATGAACTTAAAGCTGAACATCCATACTGCTCAAGTGAGAGGCCTTATACTATCTTCGATTAACTCTATACAATAAAGCTTTTAAGCTTTCCAAAAGTTGCCGTAAATAATGGGACCCCTTTCAATATTACACAATATCGAATCTGTAGAAATCTGGGTCACATACATGATGTATGATTCGAGATGCTATCAGACGTAAGTCGTTACAAAAGAACCGGATTATGATGTATTGCTGTGATATTTGCCCTAGAATGGAATCTTTTCAATTTAGAAATACAATAGATCACTTACAATGATGGATAGGTAATTTGGGGGTATTATTGTATTAAATACAGGAGAACAAGATTGTTCCCATACTTTCTTCGCGTTTTTAAGTTGTTATTCTTCTTGAATTATTACACAATAAGAATTTAAGAACGCATGGTTGTTTAGTAAATGGTCTCTTGAAATTGCCATTTTTTTTCATTATTTTTAATCCATGATTTGCCTTTTTCACGACCCAAAATTTCTATAATTCTTTACATATCGGATGAAAATAATTTTAAGACAAAAATGCAAGCGTTAAGTGTTCCTAGTTAGGTTTGTTACTAATAACGTATTTATTTCATTTCTTCAGAAATCATTGAATCGCTTTTTTAGGCAAATAAGTAAACAATTGACTTGGAGAGAATCTCCCGGAGAATTCCTCTCGCTTTCTTGGCAGCAATGTAAAATATCAACCTGCATGTTTAGGCAATTTTCTATACCCCTTCTAATTTGAATTTATTAAAGAAAGGATGAGCGTAGGGAATATCAAACCAAAGGAACAAGTAAAAAATTGCTGTAATGTACAACACAATGAATTGTATCGCCCTTAGAAAATTATACCAAAGTAGACTAAGTGAATAAAATGGTACAAGCGTCTGGTTAAGTCAACATGCAGTGAAAACCGAAATAGGATTGCATGTCTGCATATGCTGGTGCTAGTCTATAATGTCCATTTTTTGTGTGTCTAGCCAGAATATACACTAAACAACATAGGAGGGGAAGTAAGCAAATACAAAGTAAATGTTGCAGTTGAATAAATGGCGATTAAAATTAAATGGTAGGTCATGTCATGCTCGTAACTACAATATATTTCTAAACAAGAACGGAAACCGAATATTTCAGTGAGGAATAAGGGCCAAGGTGGTCCTGAATCGTTTCTCCATGAAATTATTTTTTGGAAAAAAAGACACACAAAAAAATTGGAAGTGCACCATGGTAACCACAGTTCACTATGAAATTATTTTTCGAAAAAAAAAATCGAAAGGCTCCATGCAAGGACGATTCCTGTTAGATTCCTATGTTAGAAGATTCCTGTGTGAATCTTGATTGAAACTGGCCCAGTAATTTTGGAGAAGTTTTCAAATGGACGCACGCCGGAAACAGCATGCGCGGATCCAGAGGAGGGGTCAGGGGGTCATGACCCCCCCCCCTTGAATTTGGCGAAAAAAGGGGTTATCAAAAAGATAACTGGTTATGTCCCAAATAAAATAAGCCGAGGCATTCGTCCCTGTGTGCCACGACAAAACGTTGTTATAGTTAGTCCTTCATGGTATGACATGTATCTGCATGCATGGATCAAGAGGGGATCCTGACACTCCCCCTCTCCCCCTGGAATTTGGCGAAAAAAGCGGTTAAAGATCGGATGAATCCCCCCCCTGGGAAAAAATACCTGGATCCGCGCTTGAACACGACTGTGGTATAAGCCCCGCTAGCCTTTGATCAGAATAGGTAAAAATACTTTAATTAAATAGAAAAAAAGTACTTGTTTATCCATTAGTCTTCTGAATATAAAAATCGTTTCAAATAAATTTTCCAAACCGGAACATTTTGACCACTATATCTCATTTGTTCGTATAATCATTCAATTTAGATAACAGGCTGTGTTGAATAGATCAGAGTGCATGCTAATCTTAGTATATGGAATCTACAATTGCTTTGTAAACAGCAGGAATAGGAAAAAAATGTGATAACAGACATTCATGAACGAATACACAACAGCCACAATGCCACGGCATGATCCTTATGACTTTTGTCCGACAGAGCAATACATTAAATGAAAAAAAAAAATACAGAAACGCCATATGAAGTGACAACTAACAGCTACTAAAATGAAGCCAAAAATATAAGGAATGTTTTAGATTTAAGCTGTAACACAATACAAACAATACCATGAATATGTCTCGATAATTCTACCGACAGATGATCTCTGCCAGGTCATAAATCGGGACCTATATTTGTACTTATCACACACAAAAAAACACACACACAAAGAACGAGCGACACATACGAGGAGATTTACTAGAGTGTAACAAAAGTACAAGAGTAAAGTTTTAATTGTGGTGGCGAATTGATTGATCATAAAGTATTCTTTTGAGCGGTCTTGAAATCCATCCAGTCAAAAACTGTTGAGACATAAAAATTGAATTTTTCTTTTATGTGAAACCCCGTAACAGCTTGTAATTTTGGAAAAAAAGGTTTGAGAAAACCAATTTGTTCTACTAGTTATACTCATACCTATTTAGTTCAAACGATCCCTTGAAATTATGGAATCTAATCATCCAAATTTGTACATGCATTGTTCATTTAATACTTAAGTCTTTGTCGTACTTTGATTTCTTAGGAAGCGATGCAGCGAATCGGATAGGCCAAGGGCAAACCGAAAGTAAGAATTCACATTGCAATGCAATTTTGAAAACGTTTGAGAAAACCCATTTGTCCTACTAGCAATATACATATCTAGTCAGTTAAGACGATCCCTTGTAACAATGCAAGTTGACCAGTCCAAATTGAAGATGCAGTGGTCATTCAATAGTTTGGTACTTCTCGTTCTTTGATTTCTTATAGCGATTCGAAATGGTATGCATACATGCGTTGCATTTAAACGGATAGGAAAAATACATGTCCACCATGCGCAAACCGGAAGTAAGGACTTTCCATTGCTATGCAAAGTATAAACAATATTAGAATTTTGTTTACATGAATTTTCAGCGTGGTCTGAGATTAAACTAACTTCAAAGTATACTTATATGTACTTACTGCTTGAAAAAATATACCGTGTAAACAGTTTATGTGTAGGTTATATATACGACTTTCAAGTACAAATAATTATCCCTCATGACGTAATTTCTAAAATTAGAATATGTATACCACAATATGTATTGCCCATGTGGCGATACAATAATCATCTATACCTTGCAAAAGTATCACCAAAGAAACCTTTTTCCCCACAAGCTCGGCTGCTTCCCTATGCAACACAGAGAAATACACACACCCCGAAGGAGGCATTTGCTGCAATGATCCTGTTTATTTTCCAAATAAAACCAATTTTGGAAACAGAAATCAATTTGAATTGTAGTGGTCAACATGTTCAACTGTTTCCTACATTAGTTCATGATAGAGTGTACATTTTCCTCAAGAATTTTACCTACGTTGTGGTCAGATTGAAAAAAAGTTTGAATTTTGAACAGAACAGTGGGTTGTTATTCTAGAAAATGTTAATTTGAATATGAGAAAATGGCAAACGCGATTGAAATGCGTGATCAATTATATAACAATTGCATACAGACTAGACCGTTTCCGTTTAAAGTGTCCTATGATTTTCAATGGAAAATTTTCGCAAAAGGAAAGATTACGACGACTAGATAACACGTGTTTATCGAATAAATTATACGATTGGTTTCGATAATGATCACATGTTAAGGCCAACCGCAGACTGTGTGGTTCGTCTTGCAAAATTCGTCACGAGAAAATAGTCAAAGATTGCTTTACATGTGTATCTGCATTTCCTTGACATCTTGTCCGTCCGAACGTGATTTACATGTATTGCAAATTAAGATTAAATACCCTTATCCAAATAGCAATCAGGGTCTTTTACAAGAAACTCGGAAAAGGCTTTTAGATTGACCCTATTTGGACTTCATTATTTATAATTGATGTTGAAGACTTGAATAATAAAAACGAATGGGTGCGGCTATCATAAATTCAACCAATTAAAATGCCATCGGTGTCTTGTTATTTTGTACTTTTGCTAATTCTCTATTTCTGAGTGAGCATCTATATTTCACGCATTTGACGCAGGACTTGTTTAATTGAATTCATCGTAATTGTGTTTTTGAAGTAGGTATCGGTTTATCAGCTGGTGTCTCCATTTTTAATCATCATTATTAGTTTCACTCTAGATTTTCTAATGGCTCGTATAAGATTCTTATCTGTTACATTTATCCTGCATCATCAATCATTCGACATATAAGTGTCTGCAACAATGTTGTCTTATCTGTTTTTACACATCTCGTATCCCGAATTCATATCCAATTCCCTACCATTAATCCTTTCCCAAACATGACCTGGCTTTGACATCTCTAAGAGAAAAGGCTTGGGAAAACATTGAAACAAAAGAAGAAACTACTGATAACCAGCAGTTTCTCCTTTTGTCTCAGTATTTTCTGTTCCATATTTTACAAGAATTATATCATTAATAACATCTATTTTATCATTTTTTTTTACATTTTTTGAAGTAGTTCCCTCTATAATTTTGTCGTTTGGGAAAGGGTTAACTCTTCTCCTTATAAAAAGTTAGGGCGGTCCAATTTGAAAGTTGCTGCATTAGATTCATGTCTGTAGATTGAGGACAAAAAAATGTATGTTGTGAAAGGACAATATTTGTGTACAATATGACTCAGAAAATATTTAAGAAATTTTAATCTTTTGTCTTAATGTTTTCCCAAGCCTTCCTCTTGCTTGAGACGTCAAAAGTCATGTCATGTTTGGTGATAAATAAATGCAGTCAAATCATGCCTCATGCTAGTGTCAGACATTTGATAGAGGCCGCGAAAGAGCTATCGGGGAACCTCTTGGATCTAGTTTCGTGTTGATTATAAGACAAAAAAAAAAACATATTTTACACATTAACATTATATTTCTTCTATACAGAACACAGGAGAAATGTCGTTAATCAACCAGTGTAAATGAAAAAATTGAATGAAAATCAAACTTTGTTTGGCGTAGTGGTTTGAAAGCATTAATTCCATTTGGCATTTAATTTTGGGAAACCGTTTTGTCCCGCATCCATTTTTTTCATAAAATGAAATTGGCACTCAAGACCCAGTACAATTCAAAGACGATTTCCATAACCCTTTACAATAAGGTTTAATCTCAGATGAAATGATTGAAAACATAAGAAAAGTTCGAAAATTCGTTATACATAAAACGTCTATAGAAAACAAGACGATAAAGATCTCAAATTTTGGCCTTATACTTCTTTACATAGATACATCATAGGATGTTTACCTGTAGCTTACACCTAATTGATTTGAAAAAACAGTCGTAGAATCCAGCCTGCTTTGATTCTTAATACAGAATTGGAACTCAAACATTCTGACTAAAAACACATATAGATTCCTTGTTGGATATTGTCCTAGAATTGTGCACCATTTTTTACAAATTTGTTTTCAGGACATATTTTGCGCAGAAACAACGTGGTGGTGAACAGCTGTTAGAACATATAGTCGAATGTTATAGTCAGGGCACGAATTTAGAAAAGTTATCACCTAAAGGCATTTTGTGAAGAAAAGGGTTTGAGATCGGTTCTAAGGGTATTTTGGTATGCTGAATCCGAAAAACAATGTTGCCAAGCTGAAAAATGGCTTCTTCATCATCTAATTAGCATATTTTCAAAATGGCCGCCAAAACCTCAATTATGCAATAATTATGTTGTTATGCATCATTTTTTCGTCATGTTTTGTTCTAAATATCGCAATTTACATGTTAACAGACTAAAACTAAATGGTTTACCACGTGAATGAGGAGAAGAAATTACTCTTTCGCCATCTAATTTGCATTTTTTCAAAATGGCCGCCAAAAACATAAAATCTGCTATATAGTATCAAAGTTTTGGGCATAATCTTAACCAAATTGTTGAGATATTTTGCTATTAATTGTTTAAAACTAATGAGTAATTAATTTCAAAAGTAAATAGAACCACGTTGACACTATTTTTAATCATCTTTTACCTTATTACTGACAATAAAACATTTTTAAACATACAGAATATTACTTTTAAGTTTCAAGTTTTTGGCATAATCTTAACGAAATTGTTGAGATGTTTTGCCATAAATTGTTTAAAACTATTGAGAAAATAATTTCAAATGTAAATAGAACCACATTGACACTATGTTTAATCATCTTTTACCGTATTACTGACAATAAAACATTTTTAAACATACAGAATATCACTTTCACATTGAATTTATTTGTCATTTTTTTGTTATCATTATTTTTTGTTTTTGAAAAAAAAGCGCCATTAAAACACATAACTTTTACCAACAATACCAATTTATACGTTTACATATACATTTTGATTTTAAACAAGTTGGATATTTTAGATTTAGCCTTCATAAAATAATTTGGCTCATTTTCAAAATAATGCTTAGCTAAAATATTTCAACATGTCTTTGGTACTTATGGCTAGATCGAAATGAGCCCCGGAAAAAATATCATCTGAATTCATTTATACCAGAATTGATTTGATAACAGAAAATGTCATAAGAGCTAAGCATCTTATTTATTCCAATAAAACCGATAACACACCCTATATACGGGTTTTTAATTGAGTTGCATGCCAAAGAACGTGAATGTGTCCAATTTTCAGATATATAAGATTGCTATCTTCGTATAATCATACGTTTAGTGCAAGCGCATTACGATCCTGTACAAAATGTATGTTCTCGCTGGTGATTAGACATTTCCCTGACTACTTAAAGGGGCCATGCTAGATATTTCAGGCATCAGAACAACATGGGGACAATTAGAATTTACTCAGTGGTATGCACATCATATTTTCTGGACAGAAAAAGGATTATGTCGCCAGTACCAAGGTTTTCATCAAACTAATAATGTGGTAAGTGAAGTTAGATGCAAACTTCATATAGAAGGACTAAATGAATTTGATGCAAATTTTTCATGATACAGTAAGTATCTACCCATACAGGTTGACCAATCCATATGATATCTTTTACCTGTTTTTATGTTTGACATACTAGCATGGCCCCTCTCAGAACATCGATAAGTTGTCTACAAACATGCATGAAAAAAAGACGCCTACACTGATCTAAAGAAGTATTAAAATGAAACATTTGAATAGAAGATGTAAGTCAGCTGTCTTTATCAGAAATAACGTAGGCGTTGTGAACAAACACAAGGTTTTTTATACATGTAGATAGGTTTGTTACTGTATTTTTTAGAATGCGAAATGCGTATCTTAAAACCGACTACATTTGAATGACATTTTGTAAATCTTGGGTCAGCAACGAAGTGCAGCATTATCAAAGACATTAAACAAAATATTTGTATTTGGTATTATAGCATAATTTATCATATGAAACATGCGTAACGCTCTTTTCCAAAAAAGGGTTATTACAATGATTCTTTCCATGTAACATAATTTTATCTGATTTTTCAGCTATTCAATTTTAATAAGTATGTACATACAAGGACAATGGACTTGCGTAACAGATGGAGCTGGATATTGAAACTTAGTGTGTTCCTTTTTGAGATTTTTCATACATGAATACCGATTGAATTGACTTAAATATCTGTAGAGCATGGGTTAATTCTTGAACATGAGCTTCAGATTGTATTCTTAACACATAATCATATGCCAAAGCGAATTTGAAATATCAGAATTTGATTTCTTCATGTCAATAATAATAAATCTATTAATGTATCTGTACAGTATCAGGCGAAAATCCACATCTCTTATCATAATCATTTCATTCTTACGTGCCTCGCAGGTACGGTTGCCTTGTGTGCAGTAATGTTGAGCATTGAAGACACCAATGCCTCTACCTAGGCTATTCTTAATAATGTCCTGGTGTGGCGTCCATATTTGAACCTTCATCTTAAACTTGTGTGAACTTTGGACGCATGGGGATATACACCAAGAAATCCATATTTTACATTTATGACAATTCATGACAAATGATATGGCCCTTGTCATGAGCACAGCTAAAAGGTATTTTTATACAAATGTAAGTGCACAACCAATGATAGGGGCTGTGGATGAAACTGTCAATACTTTACGCATTATCATTAATTAGATGAAATAGTTCTAATATTTTCGGATAAAGCTGCAATAGCTCAACCAATAACAAAAGAGACTATCTATCCAGGGCTTGTGGGTTCGAACTCATGGGTGTCAAAATGCTTTTTGAGGTATTACAAAAAGTCTGTAACCAAAGGATGGATCGCCTACATATACTGAGAGGCAAAAATAAGTATACACCCTGGTTCTCTCACGTTTTGGGATAAAACGATGAATAGCTCGTGTAGGATATTTAATAGCCACCTAAGGTGTTCTTGTATTGATGTAACCTTCTCCTCCTTTCCGTACATCTGTCTTTCCTTCTGATGCGAAGATTTTTTCATGGCATACAGCGTCATCGAAAAAGGGGATTTAATCGTTTAATCAATGCAAGCGTTCACTTTGATACACTCCCTACATTAATGAACGGATTTCAATAGAATTTTCACAGAAAGTGTCTAGTCACGCAGGACTATGCTCGCATTGTAAGTGCTTTTCCATTTAACGGTGCGTCATGGGAAAATGGGACTTGATGTAAACAGTTTATCTGAAATTACTCCTTCTAAATCTATTAACGGATTTTGATCAAATTTGCGTAGAAAGTTCCTAGTCACCGGACTTAGTGAATAACGAGTCACGTTTCATTACTTTTTATGCTGCGTCATAGAAAAATGGGTCTTAATGCAAAAGAGTGGTATATTGGTCGATTTCTACCAGCCACCGAGAATGGTATTAAAATGTTAGAGAAAATTTAACGTTGTGATTTGTTGTAATAAAGATTGAAGATACAAACTACGGATAAACGGCAACATTTGATACTCCGCTGAGTCGCGCGTGCAAAGTTTGCAAAATTGGCATGTAGCAGGAGTATGGGTATTCAAAGCAATTTAGGTGAAATTTATCAATACCTTATTATTGGTTTATTTGTAAAAATTAATAGTACAAAATTTTGAGTCGATATGATGGAAATTAAGAAAGATATTTAAAAACAAAAATTGTATACTTTCTTTTGCCTCTCAGTATATAATCTACATGTACATGTGATAAGCAGCTATTGACTTTGAATGTTGTACCTGTTCATAACATGTCAGGAACATGATGAATATATGCATCAGTCACTGTGATGTTACTGACAATTTAACCCCATTCAATCATTAAAGTTTATGTAACATGTATTTGTTGACTAGAAAATCTGTATCATATAGTATATAAGTCACTATATCCAGTTTTTAGTACAGGGGTATTATCTATATTGTAGGTAGATCAATAAGTTGCCTCTTTAAAATAGTGTCAAAATGAACAAATAATTTTTCCTCTGAAAAATTTAAGTTCAACATACTGCAGTGAATTAGGTTTGCCACACTCAACTAATTTTGCAATCTAACAAAATTTGGAAATCTAAGATAATTGTACTTTTTGATATTGTCCAGTGCCTAAGTTGGTTACCTGTTTAATATGTGTTCAATTTCAAATAATCATACACAATTTAATTTCTAAGGATATCAAAATGTAAATTAAAACAATTTTTAGTATATCTTCAACAGTTTGGAATCATGAGTGTATATGAAAGTGCAAACAATGGAATTTCCCACAAAATGGAATTTCCCACACTACACTATCCTTTATTAGAATGAAAACGGTAAACTTTTTTCCAAAAAGTTTTGGACATTGATTTATATTTCTAAGAATTTATTGTGGATATTTTGGTAACAGGTTTAACCAAATCATGATTTCAATATAGTGGCTAGGATGTATCATTATTTTGGAAAAATTATGTGAACAATTACTTACATGGTTTTTGAATTGGCGTGTTTGAGGTAGATCTGCGTTAAAAGCATTAATATATGGTCGAAGGGCAGCTGCTGTGCTCAAATGTGTGATTTTTATCATATCTGCATTCGAAACGTTTACATTTAATACATAACATTTTCAAAATAGTACTTTGAACAATTTTACTGCATTTCACACAGAGGGAAAATAAAATGTAGATTAATGTTATTGTTTCAATGGGGTTTATTACCATTTATACGGTAATTTTCAAAAACGAATATATTTTTTTTCTCAATTACCAATTTCATCATTTAGTTTTGGTCTGTTAACAAGAAATTTGTGATATTCAGGAAAAAAGATGTCGAAAAAATGATAAATAACAACATTATCGTTACATATTTGAGGTTTGGGCGGCCATTTTGGAAATATGCAAATTAGATGATGAAGGAGCCATTTTTCAGCTTGGCAACATTGTTTTTCGAACTCAGCATACCCAAATACCCCTAAAACTGATCTCAAACCCTTTTCTTCACAAAATGCCTATACCTTAACCCTTTCCCAAACGACAAAATTTTAGGGTGATCCACTTCAAAAACTGCCACATATGACAAAATGGGTGTTATTAAAGATAGGATTTGTGTAAAATATGGCTTAGAAAATATTGAGACAAAAGGAGAAACTGTTGGTTATCAGCAGTTTCTTCTTTTGCCTCAATGTTTTCCCAAGCCTTTTCTAATAGGGACGTCAAAACCAGGTCTTGTTTGGGAAAGGGTTAAAGGGACATTTCATTCCAATTTCAATTTTTTAAAGTATGTCTTGATGCCAAGATTGGTTATTCTAATGAGTAAAAATACTATTAGTTTTTTTAAGTTGTTGCCAATAAGCGAGAAACACGCAAATGAAGTTGAGACATAATCGATAAATTGCATATAAATCCGAACTGTTGTCCACAACAATTTGTTCAATTTTAACACAAAAATATAAATTTCTCGTAAACGGCGCAAAATTTTGGCTTGAAATTTTCAGAATTTTCATAAGGAAATTTGCTCTTTCAGATAAAAATAAAAGTGAAATTTATGACAACAAATTCTGAAATGTCACTTTAAAAACTAAGCGACTTTTTCAGAATTTTGTCCTGACTATTATCGAAAACCTCGTAACTGTAGCTCGTTTAAAGCTGCAGTTACGAGGTTTTCGTTGAAAGCGACGACATCTTCTAATTGAGACACCTGTCATTGGCGACGATTAATTATGACTATCTTCACAATGCAGGTCATACATTTCTTGGGATGTATAAATAAGTGTGTATTTTCACTACTTTCCGAGCAAGTCGTTGTATTAATGGCTGTTAATGAAACCAATGAGAGAGACTGATTCGGGAATGCTAAGAAAGTTGAGGTAGACTTTTGGCGGACTTTTTCTTTTTCCCATAAAACATCATTATTAGATACATCCAACAGAGCATAATACGGATACAATAATACTTCTAGAAAAAAAAAACGATCATATCAAACCTCATGTGCATTTCTGGGGAATTCAAGATAAAAGTTTCGTTTAATCAAGCTTTAAGGCAGTGAAACTAATTCCTGATTCATACAACTTGAGAGCCTATAATGCATTTACTTAGAATACAAGTGCATATCAAGTTGTTTTCGCGCGTGTAATCTAATTGTAATTCCAGTTGCCTCTATTGCACTCAGAACGTAGTTCTTCACTTCCTTTCATCGTACTTTGGCCAGCTTATGCGATATGTATTGTCTTAATGGTCATACCTAGAGGATAAGTGTCCATTTGCTTCATCAAAGAGTAATTATATATTGAGTACGTGTATTCATGTTTGCTTCTTAAAAGTCGCCGCATGTAAGAACTGACGTATGCTGTTGCCTTTGGTACAAAATAAGTAAACGGCCGATTCGGGAACTGATAAAATCTAAATGATAAGACCTTTGTATTACGGCAATGAACCAGCGATTAGTGACTAATTTTCAAAATCAAAGATTAGAAATGTAAAATCGTTTTAGTAATGTAGACAGTAATATTGCGTTACTGAAAATGTCACTCTTTCTGAATGCAGAGTTTAGAGTTTCCAGGGAATTTGAAACCCATCCATCATTTTGAATTCTACAGTGTATATTGAATTCAGTTAAATACACATGAATGACAGCCCTTCCAGTGTTGTCTAAATATAACTGTTTCATTTCAACAGTGAAAAACAGCAAAACATGCCTTATATTGTGATGTATGTACATCCTTTAAGTGAGTCTTTTTTTTCAAATTGCATTGGAACTAGGCTTTACACTTTACAATGTACCTTTAAATGATCGAGGACAACAGAGTACCATACCGGCATTTCGCTGTTCCTCTTCAAAACATAGAAGCTATAGCTTTAAACAAGATATAGTTATGATTTTTTTTAACAAATGTATCAAATTGATCTAAATAATATTTATTTATGCCTTAAATGGTGCTCATAAACTTAATTCTTACAAAATATTTAAAAGAAACACACACAGTCAAAATATAGCATAAACAGGAGAGAAAATGTACAGAGAAAAGTAAAGGAAAACTGAATATGATAGGGAAAAGAAGCATGTGCTATAAATCTAATAATGAAAAGAAGTAATTGCTCACAGAAAGGTAAGCATTGTCTTTTTCGGCGATTAGCATTTTTTCTTGAAGTTATGAAGTGTGTGTGGTGATTATCTTTAAGTGATTATAAAAGATTTTTGATTGAGTTATATAGCCCCTCTTAACCCTTTGTCGTTTACGATATTGGATAAATAGACATTTGGAAGGGTGATGTAATGTTTGAAGCTGTCTTACTTATTTTGATTCTACCTTCTTCCTTTCTAAACTTTGTGTCTAAACGGTTATACTTGTTACGATTGTGTAAAGGCAGTTTCTGCAAAAGAAGGACGGTAGCCTGGTCATCAATTTCTCCTTTATTTTTCAACTTTTCTTACAAATGCGTAAACATGTTCTGCATGATTTGAAATTAACTATGGTCGGCATCTGCTTTCTATTTTGACCAGTATAATATGATATTTCTTATTTGTGAAAGATTAAAGTAAATGTTGAAAGTTTGAATTGAATTGAAGCTTTTATTTAGAATCAAGTAATAAAAATGGGAGGTCGATATCTCCCGATAGCGATTAGGCAAACTGATAAATCGGCACTGTGTTCGATCCCAAACAGCGGGAGGTAATCACACTGTCACCGACAAACATATTGAAATACTCTAAATTTGTGCAGTTTTGGAAAAGGTATTCATTGTCCGCCAAACTAAAAAAATATCAAATTCACTACTTTAACGACATTTACATCAGAATCTAAAAGCAAAGAGAGAAAATACCGATAATCGGGATATCGCTGCTTTTCAACAAAATCGCGTAACTGTAGCTAAAAAAAGCTGCAGTTACGAGCTTTTCGTTGAAAATGACTACATTGATGTTGTCCTACATATGTTCCACCTTGTGAAACAAATATATCATGATTTAAATTGAATTTCTTTCTCACGTCTGCAACCTATCTTAATTTGGATCAGTATGTCAGGATAGCATTCCAATACTTAATCGATAACTTTTTACTATTCTGATATCAGTTAAAACCAGCTTGGCTCAAGAATCACACTTGACAGATCGCTTAAATTGATTGCTCCGCTCTAAATAATTATAACTCTAGCTTGAACTATAATATTTGGAATGGCACCCAAACCATCCTATATAACCATGGAATCGCCGATGATGTTTTTTGTCGGACGATCTAATTTTTACATATTTTATCAGTGACATTGGCCCTGTCCAAAAGAAACAATAGTTTTATGAGGTTCCCAATATGAAAACGCAAGAAAACATTAAAAAAAAAACATTAAAAAACCTTAAAGTATAACATTGGATCTCTCTTTTTTCTTTTTAAAAAAAACTTTTCCATGCGATGAATAAATAACTCTGCACTATGAAGCAATTAATTCGTCGTCTACACCACTTTCGTGTTTCTTAATGTCGCTGCTGGGAAAAGGTTAAACATTAGTCTGTCCAAAGTTATTCCTCTGTCTTCATGAATAAATCCACTTTGATTAAAGATAACACCGAAATCGATCACGTCAGCTTTCCCCAGACATGCAAGCGAAGCGAAAAACAGACTTATTTTACGCATTCACGAAGGCGTGCTTTGATTATGTAGTAATAATTGCGTTGCGAGATCAATTCGGAGTTATATCAAGCAGAAGAGGAAAATAGTTATATATGGTATTGTAGATTTTATCATTGAATACCGCTGCGTAATAAAAACGAGGATAACGTTTTGTACATTATAGTGTTACCCTTATTTAGACCTTTCCTGAAACGGAAAAAAGTCTTCTATTATGCATTCATATGGAGGTGTTTTGATTACACAATGATTGTACACTTGTCGCCACATCGTATGGCACGTGTTTATGTTTTGTTAAATTATATTTGAACAAAATATAAACATTGTGCCATACGATGTGGCGCCATATGTAGTGTTGCGATAAAAGTTTAATCTAGCTTGAGCAGATAGTCTAAAATTGTAAACTCAAATATACAAATTTATTTTGTTTCGTGATTTAAAAGGCACAGGATTTTTCCATTATATTGTATCCCAGTATTAGACTTGAAAGGTCTACCACTGAACTACATTTGTAACTTTCAATGTTTTTTTTCGAGACTCATCAAACATACCGTACCCCAAACATGTCAGAGTAAATATATGCATTTGAGGATTTTGTTCATCGCTATAAGGGTTCTCAGACCCAAACTTGGCGGCGAAGTCTCGGGTTTTTTGTTAACAAGTTGCAAAGTGCCTACCAAAATCACATCCCTGATAAAATCGTTTGACTTTCGGGGACTAGCAAACTAGTTCTGTACATGTATGTATTTGTTCCGTGCCTGTTTATAATGTTATATAATGTTATATAGTTCGCGATAAATATTCTCTGTCAAGTCATTTATTACAGGACATAAGAAGTTATAAGATGTGAAGTATGCTGAAAAACTCGATATATTGGTAAAGGGTTCTTTTTCTATTCCGATAAAGAAAACAACAATGGTATGTTCATAATAAAATATTCTTGTTGCCACATTGAAGAACAAACCATTTTAACAATCGTTACTTTGATCTTTTCAATTACCAACCTTTGGTATTAATTATACAATTTATTCAAGAGTGTTAGTTTGTAAGTGCTTCAAACAACAAACAGTTGTTTGGTGTAATGGTAATGTTAAACCTTTTCTCAAAATTGCTTTGTATTGAATCATATTTATATACAAACAACATTAACCCAAATATGTTGAATATCGTTTTAAACATAATGCATTCGGTTTTATTCATAAATGAAAAAAGTCGTCAGTTTCTCTCTCGAGACCTTCCAGAATCTATCGCCAAAGGCATTTGATGGAACCAAGCATATCCTTGGCGCACATATTCGTCGTGCTGTGCCGATATATTTCTCAAGTAGATGAATAGAGATTGACTTGTATAACCTGGAAATAGTCGATATGAAATTACTGATTTAATTGAAAATTGTTTCTTTCTGTTCTTTATTAATTACATGTATGGTTGCATTGATCTATCTGTGATAATCATATTATGTAACGGTCGAAATTGTTATACTGTTTACATAGATCTGTCCTCTTCTGCTAGATGAACTTTCGATTTCTTCATGCAACGCCATAATTGCTATGTAATCAAAACACGCCTTCGTGAATGCGTAAAATAAGTCTGGTTTTCGCTTCGCTTGCATGTCTGGGAAAGCTTACGTGATCGATTTCGGTATTATCTTTAATCAAAGTGGATTTATTCATGAAAACAGAGGAATAACTTTTGACAGACAACTATTTAACCATTTCCCAAACAAGTCCTTAACTTGACATCCATAAATATGTTACGTTTTCATGTTTAATATTTTACAACAAACCCTAATTTTCAAAAAGGTAGAAAATCGAAAACTTGTGTTGAAAAAATAAATAAGTTCAGTTTTTTTCTGTGTAATCTGAAAATACACCCATAAACAAGATCATGTGAATCGCGAATCGTCGGTGTCATTTCATAAGCATGCTTCGGAAAATATCCTACTTTTAATAAATAGAAAGAATGCATAATTCGTCTTCATTGTTCAGAAGTGCACAATTTGAAATATACCGAGTCAAAAAAAAGAACGTGTGCATACTACTACTTTATATGTCTACGTAACCACTGCAATTAACTTCACCAAACTTCTACACAGAGTTAAACTATCACCTTTTTCATGCCTATTGATATTGGAAGCAACTTTGTATGATTAAATTGTCTGGCATATTGCAAATCGCTGTTAGCACCTTTTTGCACGTGGTTATCAAAACAAACATGTCATAATAAATTTTATTGTCTAAACTCTGTATTCAAAGTGTATAAAAACTGTATTCAAAGTGTATAAAAGCTAAATCAAACATAACATTTCTAAATTCTGAATAGCCAAAGATGCTAAGTCTAAGGACACATAGCAGATTGTACACATTAGTTTTGCTAGTGTCTTAAAACGGCGTAAAATGTGTCGTTGTCGTTTAAATGTTATCGTTCTGAAATAAGCCGTTTGCAATCATGTTTCTTAAACAAAGGATACACTTTTGATAGGCTTCGGTCTGATATCCCGAATGTAGCATTGACTAGACAAGATCATTACATGACGTTTCAAAACTACACCATTTATGGCGATTCAGTAAACCAAGCATATGCAAGCAACATTTGAAATCGACGAAGGCAGACAGACGGCTCATAAGAGCGTTGAGACCATATGTTTGTCACATTATCATGATGCCTAAACCTTACGTTACGCCTGCATTAGGCACATCGTCATCGGCAAGGGACGTGTGAAAATTAGTCATGAGTGTACTGTAACGCCGAACATCTCTACCGCCTGAGTTTCGCAAAATTTAATGTCCAGTTAAAGAATTTGCAGGACATGGAATACGTCTTTCAATGTGAACGCAAAGAAATTCCAAACGATAAAATGAAACGTTATGTTCGATCAGTGAGATCACAGATGTTTGCAGTAATTCAAGACATGTCAGAGTAGAAATTGAAGCCGAAATCCCAAGAAAATTGCATTATTATATCTCCTCACGTTCGTCAGTAAGTTCTGTGAATTTCGGAATTGACCCCTATCTCAATTATCTTGAGAAAACATAAGAAAAATTCCATTTCACAAAATTTAAAAGGACACCTACATATAGGCAATACAATTATCTTTAATTTGATACTAATATCATAGTATCAATATTCACAATTACGATAGAAATTTCAGTTGTTCTCTGACTCAGCATATATTTTACAAACCTTTGATTATTTGTTTGAAGGTATTCTTAATTTCTATAACATCATAAGTAATGTCTCTCAGACTAAAACCATTTTGCGGACCGATCTAACTCGGCTGCTAGTGACATAGTTTGGACGTTTTTTTTGTACAGACGGCAAACACACAAAATGGCATACAATGTAGTTCTACTTGACTTAATTTGGGTGTTTCTTTTAAAAAGCAGTTGCTACAGTAAATGTTAGTCAAGCAACAATCATCTCCGTTCTCTTCCAAATGTCTATTTATCCAATATCTTTCCGACCGAAGTCAAGAGGGGGCATATAACTCAATTAAAAATCGTATATAATCACTTAACCATAATTACCACACTTGAAGATGTAGACGACGCGTTGCTTTTCAACAAAATATCGCAACTGCAGCTTGTTTAAAATTGCAGTTACGAGGTTTTTGTTGAAAAACGGCGCGATGATTACCTCAATGTGAGTAATAACTTCATTGTTACAGTATTTACTCCTCCTCTGAATGCTACATTACATATTGTTATTGTTGCACTCACCCCGATACTTTTGTCCAATTTTATTTTTCAAAGAAATATCCTGATACATGAAGCATAGTACATTTTCAGTATTTTGAACTTGCAAGAAGTGTTTGGTATCTAATGTTTGATGGCACATATCCTGATATGCATCGGTATCAAAATCTTCACGTCCCGATTAAGGGTCGTACATTAGCGTTATATTTAAAGTTCCTTAACTTAAAAGAAAAATATGACAATATTTTCCTCCAAAACTATTAGGTCTGGGGTATTGGAAGGTATATGTGTCGTAATCTTATGTACTTCTAGCTATTCACCAATCATTAGTGACAATGATTCTGTACTATAAGTAAGATAAAAACATAATTCAATTCTTATACCCTTTTGAAAAGGACGAAGCAGAGTTGAATAAACGTATCCAAGATTAACTACTCTTTGATGTGGTAAACAAATTAGCAATTATCCTCTGGGTATACAAATAAGCAACAATAGAAAACAAAAACTATTTTAATTGTTGTCGACATCAAAGCTTTCACCAGAAAACATGTTAAGTAAATATACGTATCACTACAGTGTGTTTCTAATTTATGTATTCACGAACATTTATCCTAATCAAACTCTCTTTGACTCCTCTTTATCATATTTTACGTTTCTTTGAAAATAGAGATCTTATCCCACACATCGAAGATGCTGTGGTATTACAGACTTGACACTTTAGCATCCTTTATTATAATAAAGATGATATATGATAACTCATACGACCATGTCAGCCGTTACAAACACACGTGATAATTTTCAGATATATCTTTGACGAGACCGCCAAGCTAATTAAAGGTTCTAATTAATCTAAACTATTGTCACTTGAATATTGGTGAAAAAAGCATATTCATACATTTAACGATAATAATAAAAATATGGCATCTACACATTGCAAAATGGTTCAGGATGCCATCGATACCATTACCATGCTTTAATCGGAAATGAAATCTTTGGCAACAATTCCTGTTCGCCTAGTTATTTATTTCTACGACCTAATATACTTGTATTTCGGCTATTGGCACTGTCTATATGTTTTTGCATTTACTTTAAAAACCTTGTAAGTACAGTGTGCTATAAGCTATAGTTCCGAGATGTTGAAAAAAAGCAGCAATCTCTTAATTTGACTTGCAAATGAGCCACTGAACTGTACCGCGATGGCAACCTATATCTTCAAACTGACTTTAACCCATTCCCACATCATGACACTTTTTGACGCCCACACGATAAAGACTTTGGAAAACATTATGTAAAAAGAAGAAAATAACTTGTGACAAGCAGTATCTTTATTATCCACAATTGTTGTTTAACCGAAAATTGAACGATTTCTAAAACTTTATCAAATTGATACATGTAATGTCGCCTGAAACACTTTTCAACTTGGACCACCATAAAATCTAAAAATAATTCTGTGTGTTAAAGGTCCCATTTAAGGGTAATAAAAAGCTCGATGAGAGCGCAACATACATGTATACGAGGAGAACAAATCATGTGGCGTCTTAATTTATTAACAAGAAATTCTAATCCATACTCACAATGTAGAAGTAAAGAAACAATGAAGGATAATCACTGTTTTACATTTTTAAATGCCATATTGTGTACTCTTATCTGTCACTCGGTAAGTTCATCGCTATAATCTAGTAGAAACTATCACAAAAAATCCAACGCTTGAAATCAAATTATGAGAAAGTAAGGGCAATGAAAAACATCTATTTCAAATCGCCAGGGGGAACATTTCTAAATCCAATCTTTGTTGAATGTAATGGCGATATCTCTGTGCCTTTCGAAGTAGTGTCAAATTTCCTGAAAATACATTCAGAACAAAGTTAAGATTGATATCGACATTCCTGATTTGTTTTGTTTGTTGTTGTTGCTGTTGTTGTTTTTCAAATACAAACCGTATATTGTGTGTTCTCATTGAGTTTGACTTGATGATTCAATGAGTGTCAACTATATAGAATTTCTTAAAGGATAAATGATAATTTTATGTTGGGGCGAATATGATGAAGTGGTACCGCACAGAACTTGTAACACTGGGGACCCTTGTCATGGGTCGAAGATTCGATGGCCTATTACTCTTGTCTTTCGGAAGTGACTTTAATCGTGATCCCGTCCTTATATTAACGTATCTATAGACTGAGACATAAAACTACATTCAATTCAACACTAATGATATATGAATTTTGCAGTTTTCCATAACACAGTTTTGCCTGTAGCCCAGGATAGCACAGTGTAGGAGCGGAAGTGTGTGAACACTTGTCTTTGAGTGATAACTTGAATGTCTGTACATCGAGGAAATGCAACTTGGTAAACATCAGATGTTGACATTGGTAAGAATTTATGGTTTTTTTTCTGGATAAACACAACACTTTTGTCAGATCATTGTACCAATCTCTTTATTTATTATTCCCTGTAATATTTTTAGAGCAATCGGAGCCATTAGTTCTAGATTTAAGTCATTTTAGGCCCGATTCACTTGGGCATGAACTAAAACGGGTGATTTAGTTGTTACGAATCACAGTTTTCATTCGAATAGATGCATACTGTAGGGTATTTCGCGACAAAATTTTCATTCACAGCTCGTACAAATGTGTGTGTTGAGATTTATATAATTATTTGGTTAGGAAACCGTCTAAAACTTCCCATTTTTGCCGTTAAAAAAAAAATTGTACAATCGTTTGTCAAGTCCTGTACAATAGCCTGGCAAGAAATATTTACTTTTGTACAACGGCTTGAATTGCATAATGCGACATATTGATTGGAATAAATGCGTCTTTACCTCTTTTTGCTTTATATTCGACTGATATTTTCATGATATTATGCTCGCCCGTAAAAGATATCTATAGAAAACATGTCGGTAAAATAAGAAATTTTTGCATGATGGAGAATCACGTGACATAATTCTATAAAATCTTCCATAACTAACCTAATATTTGATTTACACCGACGAAATACTATACTTAAGTATAATTGAAGTCTCAATCTTTGTCAATATGTTATTTAAAACCCGGCTTTAACCGATATCAACATTTGACAGGGACCAATTACAGTTGGTGCCACATCGTATGGCACGTGTTTATGTTTTGTTTAACGTTCAATTACATTTGAACAAAATATAAACATTGTGCCATACGATGTGGCGCCAACTGTAATAGTCATTATCCATGGCCCTAAGAAATCCAAAATAGATTATTTTTACTGTAACCAGATAGATCTCCTGTTTGGATCTCCTGTTATATATAATTTTACAAAACACAATTGTAAACACACGATTTTGCACTGAAATGTGATTTCAACGAGGCATACCTAACGGTTTTTAAAAGTGCATAGCATGGCGAATGGCACAATCAAATGCGCGTACTGTACACTTTATCCCACCAAATCCGTTGAGTATACACGCGGTATAGTCACGTGACATTTTCCATGGACAGCAAGCTGTGTTAATAGTGTCTTTTGTGGTGAAATATAACAACGACATGTGAATGATAAAAAATTAGCGAGTCTAAATTGGCGAGGAAAAAAGGGATTTCGATTTATAGAAATATGTGTTTCGAACCCACTATCATAATAAATCGACGTAATACTATCTGTAGACAGCTACTGTATTGTCACGGCCACTGCGGACAGCAAAAGTGTCATTATTCGCCATCTTTCGGTAGGAATTATGCTTCTCTGCCAATTTACATTATTATATTGGAATATCGTCGGTGTAAATGCAAAACCTCGTATATCGATTCGAGCGATTTTCAAAATACAAACTTGTGTGCCCAATTAAGACAATTCTTGCAGGTTTTGAGATATTTCTTCTAATCAGTATTAATGACACATTATTTGTGAACAATATGTCCAAATTTCAATTAAAACGTTTCACTTTGGGAAAAGTTATTTCACTTTTTCCCTCCCCTTTAAAATTTTCCAAAATCGAGATACGAGATTTTGCATTTACAACGACGATATACAGTAACCTTTCGTCACGACACATGGTTCGATGTAGAATAGGGCACAATTATACTTAGTAAACAGTGACATAATTTCGGACAAACAATATTATTTCGAAGGTGTTGTTACAAAATCTAGTAACTACGGCTTGATTCTAGCCGTAGTCAAGAGTTTTCAAAAAGGCACCGACGGCTTATCAAAACATAACGTTTGGCAAACCAAATCTACACGTTTAGCACAAAATTCGTTGCTATTATATAAACTCATCCATCACTCTAAAATGAATGTTGAAATGTAGGTAAAGAAAGAAGCCTATCCTGTGGAACATTGGATAACAAATTAAAGAAGATAAACCGAAATTTCGTGTTTGTGTTGATATTGTAATCCGTGTGAAATATAGGCAAGTGACTTTACAAACTGCTTGTAAGCGATTGTACAATGAATTCATAAGGGAATTGTCATTAGCCAAACGATTGTACATAAAAACTGTCAAAATGCGGACGCTTAAATCGGGAATTTTATTGGAATGGACATCATTTCGCCTGAATCATGTTCTTAGTGAAAAAATACATACATAAAGGCATTTAATTTTGGGAATAAACAATACGATGAATGTTAGAAAAGCGATAAAAATGGCAATTTTATGTGGTGAAAATCATGCTCCAATTTTCCCATCCAAATGATCAAGGCATTTTGTATGGTTTAAACAGCTCAGACCGGGCGCATATTAGGATGATGCCTTCCATGTTTATTCAAGATTACGACATTACAACAAAATGTAAGATATATGTCGAAATAGTTATCAATCATAAACTTTTTCTTACCTATGTCAATCGCTGATGCTTACCAAGTTGCATTTCCTCGATGTACAGACACACAAGCTATCACTCAAAGACAAGCTTTCACACACTTCCGCTCCTACACAGTGGATAGGATCCTTGACGTTATAGTTTGAAATGATAAAGGTCAATAAGATCATTTGCTAAATTGCGTAATTCTGGCCAACAATATATAATGAATGACCAAACAAATGTGTCTTATGGGAATATTTCTAGATTAAAGTCAGTTACGTCATACAGTGAATGGCCTAAACAGCTACTTATTCCTGTTTTCTCTCGACAACTCCATAACTACAGCTTTAAACAAGCTGTAGTTACGAGGTTTTCGAAGAGGAAAGTGACGTTTTATTCCTGTTGGGAATATTATTAAATTAAGCCCTGTAACACCTTGTGGTGTCATATTGCAAGACCAGCTGTAATTAAGCCATACTATCTTTCGTCTTAGGGCATATACATTAATTCTTTACGCAATAAGGTCAAAACTAGGTCGGTAACAAATTCAGTGAATCGCTAATTTAGACTCATGATGCCTTTTTTGAACGCGAAGGCCAACGATATACTATGCATGACCAAACTGTTACATCTCGTGGGAATATTTCTATATTAGACTTTGTAACACCGATATGTCTGAGGCTCACAGTGCCATATTGTTAGTCCAGATGTAATTTCACCATAATATCTTTCGTTTCTGACGGATTCATCATTTCCTTGCGCAATAAAGGTCAAAACTATGTCGGTTGCAATTAAGGCCAATAGCAAAATTAGACCCACTTTGTCTTTTAGTTGGCGGAAATTGTGTAATTTACACAAGCAATATAATGTGAAAGACAGAAAGGTTACATCTTATGGGAATATTTCTAAATTAAACTCTGTAACACCAGTTTGTCTGCGACTGTCTTAACGGTGTCATATTGTCCAGATGTCATTTCGCCTTTACACATTAAGTTTTATCTTAGACTAGGTTTATGTTTTACACAATAATGGGTAAAATTAGGTCAGTTGCAAATCGTGTCAGTTGCCAATGCAGATTGTATTGTCTTTTAATTGGCAAAACTGCAGTATTGCGGATGACAAAAAAACTGATGAAATTAAACGGTTATAACACTAAACTATGTCAGTGGCTGTCTTCACAGTGTTATATTGTCACTCCAGATGTCATTACGCCTCGATATCTTTAGCTCAAGCTAGATGTATTTATTTTTATTTTTTGTTTTTGGTGTTTTATTTTTACGAAACAAAAGTAATGACTAGGTCCGTTACAATTTATGTCAATTGCAAATTAAGACCCAAGTTCTGTAGTTGGTCCAACTGCGTAATTATGACAGCTATAAATATAGTAAATGACCAAACAATTTCTTATTCGGTAATATTTCTTTGACCACACGCTAGGTTGAAACCAGTTGTCTAAAATGCTATAAGGTATCTTTTTATCAGATCCCTGATCAAACGCATTGAAGTGAATTTAGAAGAAAATCTACCGCACGGTATTATGGAACATGTGGTTTATAAAGAAAACAATTTTATATTTGCCTTTGGGAATATTTTAAATCAAAATCTGTAACACCGATATGTCTGTGCCTCTGTTAACAGTGTCATATTGCCAGATAACTAGGTTCATTTTATTGTATAATTGTATCTGTTACATAATTTAGTAAATATATAGGTCAACAATTTAGTTAAATAAGTTGGTAAAATGGACCAATAAGAAACAATGAATTACCAAAATTTAACAATTGTCCCCGAACACCATTAGGGGTGCTTTTTAATGATATTTTTTATATCGGATAATTTTTCGAGCGTCGTCGGAACGTGTCCGAATTAATTCGGGCGCGGTCGTAAACATTCGACGGTGGAAAGTTCCACCGCCGAATGTTTGCGACATCGCCAGAATAATTCCGACGTCGCGCGAATCTCATTGGAGGTAGACTACCTTAAAGCCTACCTTATGACGCAACATAGCAGCAAATATAGCACCACCACGCTTCAAAATTCTCGTAACTTCGATTTGATTTAGACTGTAGGTACCTGGTTTTAGATCAACAGTAGTATGCAGCAAAATAAGCTACATCCTTGCCTATTGCAATTCTCTGGCTATATACAAAGGAATTACCACACACTCTTTTTTAGAGGAGGCCTCATAAACTCATCTTATCATCAGGGTACATTTTTCTATGGTGCCAAGTAACTTGAAAGCTTTATTAATCATATTCTCCTCTCTGAATACCAACGGGAAACAGGTCAGCGTTTCTTTTTCTGGTCGAAAGGGTAAGCATTGGTCCACTTACTACCGGAGATATTCCAACGACAAACAGAAAAAAACAAGTGAATAAGCAGCGCGGTAAATACATTTTTAATTTGATAATTCATCATTGCGGAATCCACGGGTTAATCACTCGATGAAATCTGTGATTTGCATTCTTTTTCGGAAGATAAATTATGTCGGTATGTCATTTAAAGAAGGTAACCTACTATTCTCGACATAATTGATGCATTTTTTATAATACCTGATACGAAAAATAATTTCTTCGAATAAGTGCCAAGCGTCACCGATTAATTAGGGCTGTAGAGATTTGACGAACTTTTCTAATATTTGAGCTTTAATAAGTTCTAAAAAGTGGTCAAAATAAGCCAGACAGCTTTAAACATTTCAACTGTCTTCCAAATACCTATTTATCCAATATCGTTACCGACTGAAGTCAAGAGGGAGCATATAACTCAATTAAAAATCGTATATAATCACTTAACCGTAATTACCACACTTGAAGAAAGAAATGTTTATCGCCGAAGTAGTCGACGCGTCGCTTTTCAACAAAAACCTCATAACTGCAGCTTCAAGCTGCAGTTACGAAGTTTTCGTTGAAAAGTAGAACAACGATAACCTCAGTATGAGTGATAACTTCAGGTTTACAGTATTTGCTACAGTACATAATGGTATTGTTGCCCTTATCCAAATAATGTTGTCTCATTTTAAATTTTCTTTCGGATAACATAGTACATTTTCGTTATTGCGAACTTGCAAGAAGCGTATGGTATATAATGTTTTGTGGTATATATCCTAAATTGCATTGGTATCAAGTTCTTCATGTTGCCAATAAGAGTCGTACATTGGCACTATATTTTAAGTTCCTTAACTTTACAGAAAATACGTGACAATCTTTTCTTTAAAAACTATTAGGTCTGCGAAATTAGAATTTGTGTATGTCTTAATCTTATGGATTTCTAGCCATTCACTAAAAAGTGTTTTGAATGACTTTGTACTAAAAGCAAGGTAACAACATAATTCAATTCTTATATCCTTTTGAAAACGACGAAGCAGAGTTGAATAAATGTATCCAAGATTAACTACTCTTTGATGTGGCAAACAAATGAGCAATTATCCTCGGGGTATATAAAGAAACAACAATATAAAACAAAAACTATTTTAATTGTTGTCGACACAACAGCTTTTACAAGGAAACATGTTAAGTATACGTATCACTACAGTGTGTTCCTAACTTATGTATTCTTATACATTTATTCTAATCAAATTCGTTTTGACTTCTTTTTGTTATATTTTACGTTTCTTTGAAAACAGAGATCTTACTCAACACATCGAAGATAGAGTGGTATTACAGACTTGACACTTTAGCATCCTTTATTATAATAAAGATGATGTATGTTGATTTAGACGACCATGTCAGCCGTTACAAACCCGTGGTATTTTTAGCTCACCTTAGCACGAAGTGCAGAGGGTGAGCTATTGTGATCGCATACCGTCCGTCGTCCGTCTGTCCGTCCGTCTGTCTGTCCACAATTACTAAAAAATCTTCTCCTCTCAAACTATAAGGTCTAGAGTCTTGAAATTTTGTATGTAGTATTACCTCAATGCCCTCTACCAAAATACTTCAAATTATTGTGCCTATAGAAAAATTGGCCCTATGTTGTGGGGTTTAAATTTTCACACTGAAACACAGTTTTCTCAAAGACTATTTGGCCTAGAGTCTTGAAATTTTGCATGACTTTACATCTCATAAACCTCTAACAGAATACTAAAAATCAAGGAAAGAAGCCCTATGTTGTGGGTTCTGGAATTTTCAAGTGAGGAATTGTTTTGACAAGGTAGATTTTATCACATACCATATCCCTATAATCAGATTATGCAGATCATAATATCTGATAAAGAATGCATGGAGCTACAGATAAAAGGAGGTAAATCATTCTATATTTGATGTTTAAAATCTAAATGCTTTGTTATGGGTACTCATTTGAATAGTCTTGATTTAAGAATTCAAATGAATACCCTCAACATAGGGTGTTAAAATATTAAAAAGATATTTTATGATTCTGAAAACCATTACCCTCTTTTACCTGTATCCCTGAGGCACTTAGGTTTGTTTACTTTATCTAGGGATCAACTAGATACTTTAACCCTTTCCTGGAAAGACCTTGTTTTGAAGTCCCTATTAGAAAAGGCTTTGGAAATTAATGAGTCAAATGAAGAAAATGCTGATTCTCCTTTTACCTCAATATTTTATTTTATTTTATTCAATATTTTATATGCTAGTTTATTGTAAACGAATCCTATTTGTACCGCTGTCAATTTTGTATTCTGAACTTTCAAATTGGAACAGTCAATTTCCTTTCTGTACCTTTCTGTATGGGAAAGCATTATGCCCTTTCTCTACCATACACAGGTTTGCCTCACCGACAGAAAAGGCTTGTAAATGATATGGTAAAAGAAGAAAATGTTGATAACTTGATAGCCTGTGTTGTCTGATTTTGCCTCATCATTTTCTCTGTATTTTTATACATGAATATTGTCTTTATCAACACCTGTTTTATCATTTACAGCAGCTTTCAATTATGTCTGCTCTTATGTTATGTTGTTTGGAAAAGGTTTAACCATAACCAAATCCTTTCTGTTCAGTGAATATTTCCCCTATGTTGTGGGTTCCATAAATTATATATGATAGAGGGCAATGTTTGACAATCTTTTCAAGTTGTTAATGCCTGAAGATAATTTTTTTGCCTCGTTTAAGAACTTTAAGAATTATTCCTATGCTTTAGGCTCTTGTATTTTGTACATAAAAAGGGCATATAAGTTGTGTGTGTCATATTGTCTTGTTAAACAGTCTAAAACAGATTAGTTCAAGTTATCATTATAGTCTTAGGACTTATGCAGTAAAACAGCTACATCGAGTAGCTCTGCGTTATCAGTGGATTTAACAATCCTTTCCAGTCAACTCTGGGATTAGTCCATGGAGTGATTACGCTTTGAAAATAAGCTCTACCATGAGGTATTCTAGATTTGAAAAAGCGGGAACAGGTGTAAAATTGTCTTAGAATTTCCAAACCTTCTATGGTTTCTAAATATTATAGCCCAATGACCTCTTTCCAAAATTAATGCTTGGATTTGTCTATGTGCAATGGAAATTCAGCAATATGTTGTGGATTTTCTGATTTTAAATACAGATATAGTGAAAAATCTTTGACAATCTTTTCCCAAATTGCGCTTTGAAATTAAGGGTGTACCATTGTCATATGACTCATTTTCAAAATCCTCTTTTCAAAATCCTCTGAGATTTAAAAGATTTGTTAAAAAGTATGTCTCAGGGCGCTCTAAGGTGAGCGATATAGGACCATCATGGTCCTCTTGTTTCATATATATTTTTGACGAGATCGCCTAGCCATTTGAATGGTCTGATTAATTTAAAACTAAATGTCACTTGAATCTTGGTAAAAAATATTCAAACAGTTAACATTAATAATGAAAATATGGCATTTACACATGGCAATATTGCTCAGGGTGCAATCGATGCCATGCCTTAATCGCAATGAAATCTTTGGCAACAATTCCTTTTAGCCTAATGAACTATTTCTACGAGCTGATATACTTACATTGCGCCTGTTGGCACTGTCTGTATATTGTTGCCCTTTCTTAAAGCCAGGTAACTACAGCTTGTTATAATCTGTAGTAACGAGATGTCAGAAGAAAAACAGGGATCTGTTAATTTGTCATGCAAATGGTCCACTGAACTGTACCGCGATGACAACATATCCTCACAAACAATGCTTAACCCATTCCACATAATGAAGCTTTATGACGTCCCACAAGATAAATGTATGTATGTTTTGGAGAACATTGTGGAAAATCTAGAAATTGCTTTTAACAATCAATTTCTTTTTTATCCACAATTGTTTTATCCAAAATGGCATACAATTAGCGAAATGGCACCAACAGGACTTTCAGACAGTCGAACTGACAGAGAGCTGAAATAAATCTGATTACTATATGTAGCATTGTCTGGCATAGTTTAAATATGGATCAAAATATGAATTGTCTCTTTAAGGGTAAATAATAACACGAGGATAGCGCAACGCAAACGAGGAGATCAAACTATGTGGTGTCTAAATTTATTGACTAGAAATTCCAATGCATACCTACAATAAAGAAGTATAGACACAATGAAGAATAAGTATTGTTTTATGATTTGAAATGCCATTGTGTACTCTTATCTGTCACTCGGTAAGTTCATCGCAATAATCTAGTAGAAACTATCACACAAAAATATCCAACTCTTGAAATCAAATTATACGAAAGTAAGGGCAATGGAAAACATCTATTTCAAATCGCCAGGGGGAACATTTCTAAATCCAATTCTTTGTTGAATGTAATGGCGATATCGCTGTGCCTTTCGTGGTAGTGTCAAATTTCCTGAAAATAGATTCAGAACAAAGATAAGCTTGGTATAGACATTTCTGATTAGTTTCTCTTTTTTTCAAATGCAATTGGTATACTATGCCTACTCATTGGATATTCCTACATAAGACGACTCAAATGAGTGCCAAGAATACACAAGTTCGTGAAGAATGAATGATACGCGTGTGGGGGGGGGATTAGGCGAATTCGTTGCAAGGGTAACGCACGGGACTTCTAGCACTGGTGTAGCAGGTTCGTTTTAGTCTTTCAGATGGGACTACAAACACAAATTCCGTCTCCACAAGACCGTATCAGTTGAGTGAGACGTAAAACTTTTTTCATCTTAACCAAATGTGAAATGTTTTTTGAAATGCTAAAACGCCCGTTTTTCTGTAGCCCTAGATCTTTTACGTAATAGGGTATTTTATGTTATAGTTTATCATAATAAACGTACGTTGTCCCATTTGCTAAGTTGCGTGATTTAGATCAATAGTATAAAATAATTATTAGTAACCAAACAGTTACACCTTCTTGGACTATTTCTGAATTAAAATCAGTTACGTAATTCAGTGAATGGCCAAAACAACTACAACAAAAACGTATCACTGTTTTTTTCGAAACCCCCGTAACTGATGCTGCGTTAAGCAAGCTGAAGTTACGAGGTTGTCGAAGAAAATTGACGTTATGCTCATTTCGGGAATATTACTGAATTAAGCAATGTAACATCGTACGGTGTCATATTGCCAGACCAGATGTCATTACGCCATACTTTCTTTCGCCTAGGTAAATTTCATTATTTTTTACGCAATAAAGGTCAAGACTAGGTCAATTGCACAATTCTCCCGTCGTCTCTCTTCTGTAATGGCCTAATTAAGAAGACGCATTTATAGACAACTTTTTGTCTTTCCGGGAATATTTCCTCGACCATAAACTGGGCTGAAAAGGTTAGTCTAAAGGTCTTTTTTCAAGATCCCTCTCAATTAAATACAAACGTTTATTGAAGAAAAACTGCGGTGGTGTGGAAAAGATTGTTTCTAAAGAAAACCTATTCATATTTGCCTTTGGGAATATTTCAAATCAAAGTCTGTAACACCGATATGTCTGTGCCTCTCTTAACAGTGTCATATTGCCAGATAACTAGGTTCATTTTTATTGTATAATTGTATCTTTTACATAATATAGCTAATATGTAGGTCAGTAATCTACTTTAAGAATGTAGTATCATAGACAGTGAGTTACATTAATAGGTCAATAACCTTTGTACACCATGATGGGTACTTTCAAGCCTATCTTAGTTGACACATAGCAGCAAGGGTGACAATATAGGCACAGGATTGTAGAACATCAGAAGTATGGAGCAAAAAAGGCTGCAGCTGTGCGTATTACTTATGAAATAATAACAGGTTTAGAGGTCTTTATTTGCCAAATAAAACCCGATGTGCGACGGACTACATGTGTAGGTAAAAACCGAGGCGCTCCGCGCCGAGGTATTTGCCTTAACATGTAGTTCAGAGCACAGAGGTTTTTATTTGGCAAATAAAGACCTCTAAACCTGTTATTATCTCCATTATAACACTCTAAATAACAAAACGCACATTTTAAATGTGTTATTTTGTGGAAATTCTGTCATGATCTAGTTTTCGGCGTAGGAAACGCATTGCCGGTTAAGTGACGTCATTGATGACGTCATTTGACGTTACCTTGACGCTACGTGACGTTTTGGCGCATACACAAAGCATAATTACATAGAGTCTTTATTGGTCAAATAAAACCCGATGCAGTTCTTCTTTCGCTATATATGAATTTTACAGTAGAGTGTTATAATATATATTTGTGATCGAAGGAATTGTACCATATACTCACAATTGTCAATGGCAATTCTCTTGATAGATACAAAGGAACTACCACACACTCTTTCGTACAGGAGGTTTCATAATCTCATCTTATTATCAGGGTACATCTTTCAGTGGTGTCAAGTAACTTGAAAGCTTTATTAATCATATTCTCCTCTCCGAAATACCAACCGGAAATAGGTCAGCATTTCTTTTCTGGACAAAAATGTATCATTGATCCACTGACCATGGGCGATGTTCAAATGGTTGAATAACACGGTGTATAATCACGTGACTCAAAATTTCAGAAAATCTTCAATATTTTCTGTAATACATGAACAATTTGAATTTTGTTTGAAGCAGAGAAGTTGGGAAAATGCCAGAATTAAAATGTACGTGTTGGTTTTTTGACAAATCAACTGATAAAAAGTTATTGAAGATAAACCAAAATTTTGGTTTATCTTCAATAACTTTTTTATCAGTTGATTTTTCAAAAATCCAACACGTTCATCTAATGAGTGATGTATGTCCACCTTCTCTGCTTCCAACCGAATTCAATTCGGTCCTGTAATAACAAAACTATTGAAGACTTTCTGAAATTGTTGAATCACGTGATTATCCATCGTGATAATACTACATTGTAGTCTGATATCAGTTATAATAAAAATATGCTGATAATTTTTAGCATATTCCTCTTTTTTCTATAGAGAATTAAACGTTAGTTTATCGAAGCGGAAAAGGGTCGGGTCCTTTCCCAAACAGTGAATAGTTTTGACGTCCTTCATAAATAGGACACTGGAAAATATTGACAAAAAGGAAGAAAATGCAGAGTATACGTATTTGCGTTTTTTTTTTTTTCAATGTGTGATAGAATTTTATGATATTTGTACATGTACATCAATATTCTTTTTAACAATTCGAACGATTTTCGTTTCGTAATCGGCTAATCGAAAGGGCTTACTAGTCTTTTATTTTGAGCGAAAAAGTAGGCAAACAGAAAAAAATCCAAGTGCAGTAGCAGCGCGGTAAATACATTTAGTGAATGGTACTATAATTTGTTAATTTATCATTGCGGGTTCTAGCGGGTTAATCACACGATGAAATCTGTGATTTGCATTCTTTTTCGGAAGATAAATTATGTCGGTATGTCAGTAAAAAAGGACTCTGTCTGCTCTCAACATATTAACCCTTTCCCAAACAAGACCTGGGGTTTTTTTTGACATCCTTAATGAAAAAAGGCTTGGGAAAACATTGAAACAAAAGAAGAAACTGCTGATAACCAGCAGTTTCTCCTTTTTGTCTCAATATTTTCTGTGCCATATTTCACACAAATTCTACCTTTTAAACTTCCATTTTGTCATTTTTTGCAATTTTTGAAGTGGATTGCCCTAAAATTTTATCGTTTGGGAAAGGGTTAATTGATGTTATTTTTGTAATACCTGATACAGAAGATTATTTCTGAGAAAATGAAAAGCCAAGTGTCGTCGAATATTTGGCATCTCATGACATGACATTGAATCCATCTGTAACCTATTTACTGATATCAAAATGTAAGGGTGGTCAAAATTGATATAAATCGTATATCAACGCCAGGATTTTACAACATGATACATGTAGCATTGTGAGAAAAGGAATTATTTTACATATGTAATTTTCTACTTTGGCCTCAGAACTTTACAATTATTCTCGATTGGAGAAAACAGGTCCTGTTTTGAAACGGTTAAATAAAATATGAAAACATTCGATACTGTATTTGAATATTTTTAAATGATTCATATTTCTATTACTAGGAAGATATCACATAACACTACATTAGGAGCTTGCAAGTTATCTCAAAGTAACTGTAGTTGAATTTTCTCTTTTTGTCCCATGATTTATTTCAGCATGCAAAAATAACTAATAATTAAAAATGGTGACTACAAAATTGACTGAATTACTTTAAACTTGTATTCCTCCAGGATCTTTATATTTGGAAAAAAGCTTAATATTTTATTTCTCCTCTTTTAACTCATTACAAAGACACCTAAAATCGCACATGATCTCCCGGTCCCTGAAAAAGGGGTTGTCAGAGTATCGAATGAAATGAGAAAGGAAAATAACAATGCTACGCGAACTTTCTCCGTTTCTTAGTTTGCATACCATGCTATATGTGCATCAATAAATACATGTATATTCATAAATGGGCTAAGGTCGATTTTCATCATTAGCATTGTGCATGAGGTACATTTCTTAAATCTTTTCTGGACAGTTCAAATACAGGTATGATTAAGAAAAATGCAACAAGCAAATCGTTGTATGAATTTGGAAATATATAATTATGAAAATTAGCAATGACACTTATTTAAAGGGACATTTCATTCCAATTTCAATTTTTTAAAGTGTGTCTTGATGCCAAGATTGGTTATTTTAATGAGCATAAATACTATTAGTTTTTTGAAGTTGTAGCCAATAAGCGAGAAACACGCATTTAAAGTTGAGACATAATCGATAAATTGCATATAAATCCGAACTGTTGTCCACAACAATTTGTTCAATTTCAACACAAAAATATAAATTTCTCGTAAACGGCGCAATATTTTGGCTTGAAATTTTCATAATTTTCATAAGGAAGTATGCTCTTTGGGATAAAAATAAAAGTAAAATTTATGACAAAAAATTCTGAAATGTCACTTTAAAGGAGAACCGTTGGACGCTAAAAAATCACGTAGCCCAACTATTACATATTTTCAAAAGACTACGAATTAAATGAAGCCCAGACAATGGCGTGCAAAATTTTTGAAATTTATTTTGAAAAGGCAATAATGAAAACCAATGAAAGGAATAATTATTACAGGCCTTTACATCCATCAGGCCTATTCATTACACATTTATAATAGACTGGGAATTCATGCAAACACGTGCACTAAGTAATGCACATCACAATTAAGAGAATTAATTATTAAAAATCAAAATTAATGAAATGTAGAAGCTTTACGAAACTAAAGCATCTTCAAGAGTATCTGTTACACCTTTTCCCGTGAGGCGGGAGCAATTATTTTACCGGAGCTTACCCTTTCCTAAACCGCAAATCTTTAAGCTTCTCCAATTCAAAATCGGATGTAGACATCTAAACAGATGTTAAGACGAATATAATTTCTGTAAAATACAGTGAAGAAGATATTGAGACAAAAGGAGAAAATGCTGGTCATCAGCATTTTCTTCTTTTGCCTCAATATTTTCTCTAACGATATCTATTCGAAACGTCAAAACCAGAAATTATATAGTAAAGGGTAAACAACTGGCAGAACGGCTGTCGACAGCATCAAAGTGGCTGATGAGTTTGGCAAATTTTTGATGAATGTGTGTATGTTGTTTTTTCTCTCATTTTTTCACCGCGTTAAAACTTCCTCCCAAACAAAACCTGTTTTTTAGGTCCTTAATGTGATACGTTTTAGGGAAACATTGGACCAAAAAAAGAAAATTCTGATAACCAGCATTTTCTTCTATTGTCTGCATATTTTCTTTGCTATATTGACAAACATTATCTTATGATCAACATACATTTTTAAGTCCAGGATCATTCAAATTCGAGTACCCTTTGATTTTAGCCGTTTGGTAAAGAGTTAACTGCTACTAACGATGAATGGTGAAAGTAAACTATATTACCTGATCCTTTTCACTCATTATGACGAAAATATTTGAAGAAAATGTGTGTCCATTTTCCTAACGACCAAATATAGGACCGTTCCATTTCGATGATAAAAAAGATGCTCTAAAGATACTAAGTTTGATAAACCTTCCAGATTGGTTTCTCAAAATTAAAAATATATCACAACAAAGCCACGTGATTACCCCACGTCCCATCGAAATTGAAACCATTTTCTGTCCCAATCGTGATCAATCCTAAGCCGATTAAATTGTATTATTCTCATATACCACAGGCAATATACGTATTTGTTAGTCTAAGGAAACATGTGGGAACGATATTGGAAGACATGTGTTTGCACCTGAAATAAAAAAAAAATATCTTATGAAGTATTCCAGGATACTGAACCAATAAGCCGAAGGATTTAAATAACACCACCATAGAACTTTGAACTCAAGTAAACCCTCTCCGGATCTGTTTAAAGATTTACATAAATAGGTACGACACAAATTGGGAGAGGGACTTTTTTCCCAAAATTGCGTGGGATACAAATTCAAGCCGACAATAAACTATGGTAAAAAACGTTAAGTGTGAAATCTAGTCTGGGCGTCCTGTCACAAATACTTCCAGAAAATACGATAATAGAGCTTCTAAACGTATACTTAACTCTTTCCCAAACAAGACCTGGTTTTGACGTCCATAGGAGAATAGGCTTGGGAAAACATTGAAACAAAAGAAGAAACTGCTGATAACCAGCAGTTTCTCCTTTTGTCTCAATATTTTCTATGCCATATTTCACACAAATTCTATCTTTAGTAACTTCCCTTTTGTCATTTGTGGCAGTTTTTGAAGTGGATCACCCTAAATTTTTGCCGTTTTGGAAAGGGTTAACTCTTTCTCCAAAAGCTGATAACAATTCTATTGTGAAAGTTTTCTACAGACGACAAAATAGATATAGACAAAGAAAATATTTGTGTATATAATAAAACACCGAAAATATTGATACTTAAGGAGAAAAATGCTGTTCGCCAGTATTTACCTCTTTTGAATAAATGTTTTTTCTCAAGGTTTTATATATGGGGACGTTAAGAGTGTATCAAGAATTGGAAAGAGTAAATAGATTGCAGTCCTGTCTTAATAACTGTTTTGAATATATGGGCGCTATTCAAAATTCATGCGTTCAACCATCACAATTTATTCCAACAGTTATAGGACATATTTGAATTCCATTCAGTTTCATTTCTAGAAACGTGATCCACATATCATTTCTTTAATTTCAAGAACCACCTTACAAATATAAGACATCAAATGCATTCACGTCTGATGTTTGTTTTCATGAATTGACAGATAAAGTTTGAACTATAATAATAGGAATTTTCTGTAGTATAATTCCCATGTCATTATCAAAATATGCCACGCGAAAGAAAAAAAAACACTTTAGATATAGCTCATATGTGTATGTGTCACACAATGCAAGCCAAGCAAATTTAGGTTAAAAAAATATTTAATCAACAACGGATATATTTATTTGATAATCATTATTAACTTGTTAGACACGTTTTGGGCACGTTTCCATTCAACTTTTCATTAATGGTCCAACCTTTTCCATGTCCCATCTTTTTTTTGCATCTGAAGAATGGAATGACATTTTTTCGATGTTTTCTTTTTCTGAAACGATTTCCCACATTGTTCAAATTCAAAGTTTTTGAAGATAAAAAATGATGTTGATAGAGACCATTCTTACACAGAACATAGCAAAACATATCCAAGAAAAGGAAGAAGATGCTGGGTATAAGATTGTTTCGTCATTTTCCAACTTCAATTATGTTTGCTACACACTTCAACGTTATGCTCATATTAAAATGGCGTCATTTCTGACGTTGTGTGTGCAACTTTCAAAATGACGTCACGACATACCTTCTCACAGCGTATGTACGTGGTAAAGCATAATTATCATTAATCTAAATCGTCAATACATGAGCACAGAAAGTCTAAATCTTGATTCGAAACAGAAGATCAGCCAAGAAGAAAACTCATCTACTCAATCTCAACTTTTCTACTCGATCTCTGTGTCTGTGAACATAGAAGCAAAATACCGAAATCAGCACAGAAAACATCTCAGCTTTAAATGATACTGTAAATGAGACTGTAAATGGAAGACCAGTAAAGTCGATGAATTCCGTCGGAGCAAGATTCATTGAATTCATTAGTACGCAGTATTTTGAAATATTATTTGAAACTTTACCATACAGTATTCAAATTATGAAATCGCAGTCTTTGGGGTATCAAGTAAAACTCTTTGACTGTAAACGGTTGTCGGTGGACATGATGTCGGGCTTAAATTCATTGGACTTTTTCTGTGGAGCCCCTTGGTGGTCTAAAATGTAATTGCTAAAGCTAGAACATGTTACAATGTTACTATCAATCATTCAAAGGGAATATAGGAAATTTCTATGGACACATTTAAGGCAGTTAATGAAAACTTTAGCACAGAAATAAATCATGGAAAGCGATAGTAGGGACCTCATCTAGAGAGCGTTACTTACTACTCAAAATGATGTCATTGATAAAATATGATGTGTTCGATTTATCATATATAGATAAAAATACAAATTGCATGACATTTTGATGATATATCTTTTATTTATTTGTACACATAACCTACTGTACTGTAAGCGATATCCTGAATATACAAGTTAGCCGAGAAATATCAAGTTAAAAGTGTTACCTTACTTTTGGGACACCCTATATGAAATCTCTAAGAGCTTTAAATGTGTCGATAAGTGAGAGTGGGACTGAGTTGGGAAGCGTCGCTGAGGACATTCGACGACAATTTTCTGAATGACATTAACTGATTAACTGATTCAGAATTTTTATCAAGACTTGCTAATTATTCCATCGTTCAATTGGAAGACATCTCTGCATGTTAATCATTGTCTTGACTTGTCAGTGTCAACTCTGAGTGGGGCTATATTTCTCTAGAGGGTTACGAATTAATTCCGTCTGTACTTTGGTATTTTAACCCATTTCCAAACGGCAACGCTTCATACTGGTCCAAATCCAAAGACGTAGCAGACGACAATTTCAAACGGATATAATTTGTACTCTTTTGGTCTTTTTGGATAGAAAACATTGTGACAAATGAAGAAATTGCTTGTCACAAGCAATTTCTTCATTTTCCACAATGTTTTCCAAAGTCATTATCGTGTTGGGAGTAAAAAAGAGTGACTTTGTGATAATGGGCTAAGATGTTTTTTTATCAGGTTTGGGGAGGTATTTTTCGTTCGAAATATTTGCCTTGAAATTTATTCAAATTAAACATCATTAGATGTATAAGTATTTGGCTGAATAAGATTATGGCATTTCCTTTGGACTGTATCTTGCATATCGTCGTTGTAATTGCAAAACCTCGTATCTCGGTTTTGGAAAATTTTAAAGGGGAGGGAAAAAAGAGTAATAACTTTTCCCAAAATGAAATGTCTTACTTGAAATTTGGACATATTCTTAACAAATAATGTGTCAATAATACTGATCAGTACAAATATCTCAAAATCTTCGAGAATCGTCTACACTGTGCACAAAAGTTTGTACTTTGAAAATTACACCAATCGACATACGAGGTTTTGCATTTACACCGACGATATAACTCATGATAAATGGGGACATGGTAAAGCAATAGCTAGATATGCTCTGTCAAGTCATTCAATATCGGCACTTCTACCTCCGTCAGAAAACAAAAAATGGTTGTATACACAGGCTTGCCTGAATACATTGTGGTCCTTAAACCCACATTGAACCTTTCCAGGTTTGGTTCTAATGCACTATGCTTATCTTAATTTGATTCCATCCCGAGATGCAAGGAGAGGTTATATCAAATTTATGAAAGAAAGCTTATGATACATCATATCCATATTTTTCTTCTTAGACAAGGGTAGAAATATTAGTGTCTGAAATTATGCTAATAAAACATTAATTTGTATTCTAACAAAGGAACGCCTAACTGAATTTTAGTGCAACTGTAGGTTAACAACGGTATTTGACGAGTGTTTGATGGGTTGTTTATGATGTGTTAAGAAGTCTCTCAGACGGGGATTATTTCATTAACACACATTAAGAACACCGAAAATAATACAGTTCTGGGTGCATAAATGTCTTTCATGGTACAATGCTTGCTGGAGTCTCACAAACAATATGTTGTTTCAATGATGCGGTGAATATTCCTGCACCAGACGCCTCAAAATGTGCAATGCTGCGTGCAGTCCAAAAAACTACACTAATGGCTTTCCATTTTGCTGCAAAGACTTGTGATGGTCCAAATTTGAAGTCGCCGAAGAAAATAAAATGGATGTTTATTAAATAGGAATTGTCCGGAATATCGCGAAGAAACTATTGAATTATGAGAAGAAACATGTTGGTAATATAATAACATATTCTTCTAGATGTATTACCTCAATGAGTAATAGTATTCACAGGATGACGTCGACATTTCTTTAAGCGACGATGTGATCATTCGGCAGCAGAATGAGCAAAATATTTGCCCTTCGTTAGCCGAATGAGTCGAATACCGCCGAGCATTCACATCACCAAGAAAAATTCCAACGTCGCACGAATATCAAAATTGTCACATAACGGTTTCTTAGCTTCATACCAAGCTACAGTAAGAGAGGTTATCGAAGAAAAGCGATGACGTTACTATTTTCATTACAAAAAGAAGTATGTTCGGACAAAAGAAAGGGGTCACTGTGGTTCGGTTGTAATATCGGTAAAGATTTAATCTGGAGGCTGTTCCCCTGTACCCTAATTACATTTTATATTCATGCATAAGAGAAGATTAAATGATGGATTAGTCGTATTATCTCTACACTTTTCATGGCGAGCTCTTCACTGTTTGTCAATCACAAAATTGTCAAAGATTTTGGTAGACACTTTATAACCCATTCCTTAACGACATCAATGTGGCGTGGTTCATATTGAAAGCTGCCGCATACGACAACACGACTGAAACTCTTTTTATCGGGGACGTCAAGACCAAGTCTTGTTTTAATGGAAGAAAAGGAAACTTCCTTATTAGTACCAGTAGCGACTACAAATCACATTTGGAACACATCTAACTGCATGAGTATCTGTATTAGAAAACGATATACTGATGTTTCTATCTTTGTTGAAAAGAAAAGTAATTTTGTAACTACTCTTGTACAAATCTGCCGAATAACTCGGACTGACACTATGGAAGACATTTTATATCATTTAAAATGTGAATAAAAGTCCTGTTTAACTAATGAACATCCGGACATGTTTCCCTTAAGTTTAAACGTTATTACACTTGATCAGATTAGTTTTGTTTGTCCCAGGTCATATTTAACGTTCGATCGTATTTCTTGTTATGTATTTTGCGCGTAAAACGTTTGCACGTTCGTCAGTGAAACGAGACCCAGGTTTGCATTGTAATTTTGAAAAAGTTATCCAGTAAAAAGGACACAAATAACGCGTACAAATATGAGTACAGATATATTCTTTGTTTTTTAAATATATCTAATACATATAAACCGCCGAATTAAATTTTATCTCGGTTTAATGGCTTTGTTATACTTTCTCATAACAAAGCGTCATAAAAAGTCCATTAGTAAAAATGGTTATGCTAGCAATCCAACCTTAAACTGGCATGGGTTATAATTAAAAACATTATCCGCCACATTAACGGCATTGTTGCGGTAGACATTTAGAATTACAATCGTAATCTGGTAGTTTATTCCCGAGCATTCGTTAAGAAAAATCTCAGGTAGCTGAGTAGTTACACCGCCTACCTTAGTGCAGGAAGGTCAAAGCTCGAAACCCGACGGAAGCATGCCTATTAGTCATAAGAAAGCTAACCTAGCCATTTACGATCTAACGGAAAGTACGATAAATTATGATTTACGTACACCATTCTGTCATGTACGTCATAAAAAGAGGGAATATAAAGAACATGTTCTCATAGGAGAACAAAAAGGTTTCCAGTTCTAGTGCACCAGAGTGTTTCGTAGGGAAGTCCTTTAACCTATTCCCAAACGACAAAATTCAGGGAGGTTCAAATTGAAAGCAGCTTTAGCCAAGAATATAGATGTTGATAAAGACAGTTTACATGAAAATTTTAGCTAAGAAAATATTGAGGCAAAAGGAGAAAATGCTGGCTATCAGCATTTTCTTCTTCAGCCTAAATGTTTTTAAAAATCTATGTTCTAAGGGCCGTCAAAATCATGTCTTATTTGGTAATGGGTTAAGAGAGGACATGCCAATCTGGGGTCCGTCTATATGAGAGCCACTCAAGCCACAGAAAGAAAAAAAAGTGTGTACCACGAGGTCATGTTTGGCGATGACGTTATTATGTGTCTCGAAATCAGTGCTTTAGCACTTGGAATCTATTGAATGTTGAGGACCGAAAAAAATTACATTACCCTTTCCCAAACCGCACGAAATTAGGTCTATATGAATTGCAAACGACAACATATATTTGCCACAGAATGTGTCTTTGTGTATTGGTTAAGGCAGGAGAAGCATTTTTAAAAATAAAATCAATGTATGAAATGAAAGTTTCTTTTTTGCAATGTCTTTTGAAGCTTTCTTAACAACAGAGTTCTTAGGTGGGCTTTGTTCGGGAAAGGGTTAATTAATTATCAACCACCTGGTGTAAACATGGAGTAAAAGTCTGTAAATAGTGCAAAAGAATGCATTAATTAGACAATTTGTGTCTAGAAACAACGTCATAATAAAAACTACAGCATTCGCGAAACGGTAAACGATTTCTACATTTGTTATTTCAAATTAAAACCCTATCTTTTAGGTACTCAGTGGTACAGTGGTACTCAGTGACAAGACGATTCAAATGAGTACCTACAACATAGGATTCAAGTAGTAGCTTACCAACACCTCGCACTTTGCAAGACAAATACGATTTGTTATCTGTAGCCTGAATGAAGCAATGTCACTGCTATATATTATCGAAGCTTGCCAATATGAAATTAGGAATTAGATCGCCCTGTATGTTCTGGGCGTACCTTCGATAGGAGCCAAATTGTTATAATTTTGCGGTTATTCACTGAATCGTGTATCCTTTTTATTACTACTATTTCTGTCTCACATGACAGGAATTAGAATAATTATAGTTCTGTCGTACTGGGTACTTGTTAAATGCATAATTATAAAGAATGTGTTCAAAAAGTCCTTATTATTTATGTCACTGATGAAAACATTGTTTTTTTAATGGTTGATAGTATACTCTACTTCTAAAACTTTGTTCAGATATAGATCTTTGTCTCTCCGTCCGAGCCATGAAAAATAATACATTTTGTTACCGCTGGTTTACGTTTTATGGCTATAACCGTTTGGCATCACCACTGTAAGTTCTGAAGAAGTTTTCAATGTTCAAATTAAAATCCGCCGTTTGAGCCTGGATCTGGAACGTCCCTTATATCATCTAGGACAGTAATGTTTCAAGATCAGACTATGGCAAGGTGCAATCTGACCTGGACCCATGCCACACCCATACGGTTGATACAGACCATGACGAAGCTATTGGAAAACAACATTGTTCCTGATCAGACTGCGTGTATACGCAGGCTGATCTGGAACCATGTTGGGCTCAGAAGACTTAAAGGACCTTTTACCAGACCCTGGCTTATTTTATATTTTACGTAAAGATTCGTAGTAACACTTACCGAAAAAGCGATTACAAGGCTGTCGTGACGTTATGGTGGCATCAATTACATGTCGCTCTTTTCGACAAACAAATCATAACTACAGCTTGAAACAAGATGCACTCCCAATTGTTATGTTTAAAAGCAGCGATTTATGTCGAAATTAAGAAATTTTAAATTGTTATATATTTTTTTTTTTTTTTTTTGAAAATACTTGAAAAATACGAAGAAACAGAAATTGAGTTCATAAAGAATCTCGTAGTGATATCACGTAACAAGAATGTTAATTCAATTAACTTAATCTCCTAAAAGTTATAGTATTTTTGTGACTTCCTAATTCCTAACAGGTTTCAGAAAAAATAAAACCTCAAATGTGCCAGCAATTTAAGAGCAATTATGCATGTTTCTTCGTCATAAAACTGCATTACCAAATAAATTGTGTAATAAATTAGATTGCATTGTTTCTTTGGGTTATTGTAACAATAAACATGCGAAATTTGACATGTACTCTTAATCATCTTATTTGTATTTCTTCTAGCTTAGCTTCCATTCAGCCAATGTACACTCATGAACATGATAATTTCGCTAAAAACAGAACCCACAGTTCGTCTCATGGTATCTTAACCTTTTCCCAAACAACAAAATGGTGGGGTGATTCACTTCAAAAACTGCCACAAATGACAAAATGAATGATATTAAAGAAAGGATTTGTGTAAAATATGACATAGAAAATATTGAGACAAAAGGAGAAACTGCTGGTTATCAGCAGTTTCTTCTTTTGCCTCAATGTTTTCACAATCCTTTTCAATTAGAGACGTCAAAACCAGGTCTTGTTTGGGAAAGGGTTAAAACGTAACAGTGGTGACTTTTCTGGATTAAATGCTTAACCAAAATTTGATAGCATACAATATATATCATTGTGGTTGTTTTCTATCTTAAGATATTTACCATCTGTTTGTATACATAGAAGTGAAATATGTTTGTTTCAAAAATGCAAAATTATAGCACATGCTTAACGTGACCTCCGTATTGAAAATTCACGACATTCCGTTTTATTCACTAATTCCTTTTCACAATTGATACGACTGTTTCTGCATCGATTACACTGATTTTATGTTTGTTATTTACCTTGATTTCACAACAGACCGCGGCTCTAAACACGTTTGTCATAAAGAAAATTGATTAGAAACTAATATAATAAAATAACTACCATAAAATACCATTTTTTTTTAAAAAGAACGCATTCCTTCGTGTGTTATTTGTGTAGGGAACAGAAATTGTTCGTTCTCTGAAAACGCTGTCACAAAAGTCCATTAAACGAAATATTATAAAATACAAAAGTCCATTAAACGAAATATTATAAATTTCGAAAATTAAATTCATGAATAAATGAATTCATTGGCAAAGGATAAAAGCAGCGAAGAAAAACACGATGCAACAAATCTTTTGAGAAAAACAAACCATCATGCATTCTTTCCCATCAATCCAGTGCCAATTATGCCATTATACGGTAGTTATCTTACAATACAGAGAACCGTAATTGTGCTATAAACAGCTTCTTTCCTCCACACAGACCCTCCTAGAAAATTAGTTTATGTGGGAAGATTGTGGAAGTTAAAGGTGAATAGCTTCAGCATTTCGGTTAACTTTATTTACTATGTATTTTATTGAACTATTTCATTGGCATTGAGTGTAGCCTTTTGACAGTTAGATTTAAGCATACCGTTGACATTCAATATGTCCATGCTGGCATCGGCCATTTCGATTTTCCGGAACTCATTTTAACGGGATCACGAAATGGAAGCATATCCACTACATGTTCAGCCTTGTACATGTACTATGCATTTTTCATTGACGCTGCACTTCCTGTTCTAAGCATTGTTAACTCAAATAAAAGTTTACAGCCGAATCCACGAGTCTTAATGTTAGACGTGATGTGAGTTATATACATCCATGTCCCGATTAGTCAAACATATAGTCCACCACGGTTGACAGCGCAATAATACAAAACCAGACAGCATTATCTAAATCAGATCAATTTCGGAAGTCCGGTCGACAGGGCCGTGATTTATCTACAAATCCTTATGGCTCCCTACAGAAAATGCAGAAATAAAGAAACTAATCACGTTTTTAATCCTATATTACGTATTGCCCTAGCCGGAATTACCATATTTATGTGTCGGAGGGCGCTGAATTGACAGACGTTTGATTAAAAGTATGTCTCGATGTAAATATTAATGTAATATGTCATGAACCGATATCTTGAAAGTTTTATTTTTAGTAATTAGAACGATTAGTTTCTAAATATAGAACTTATTTCTACAAACAACGAGGCATGAATGTTTGAAGAAGCCATTTGCATATTGGCTCTAATTTCCTAACCTTATAGCATATTGTCTCTAAACTTATCCATTTTTGGACGTACATATAGGAATATAAAAGCCCCATCTAAATACACTCACTTCGCATGCATCTTAACTACATGTACATGAAGCAAGATGTGGTCACTATGTAATTTAATGAAGCATTGGGTTCAACTCACACACCTCTGTATCTGGTCCTCTAATTGCAAAGTGCCATAAGAAACATGTTGTTTTATCATGACAGAAATATTGCCAGTATTAAATGTTATTTACTCTAAATAATGAGGTTTTGTGTCTATTTTCAGAAACAGATTCGAGTATGCGTCCACCTTACGTCATGCCTGGTAAGACCCTTTTCATTTGTTCTGTTTCCAATATCAGATAAACGGAAATGCTGTGTAGAATCATTGTTTGAAGCCTAATCTCACCAAGGGTTGTCCAATCAGTCCCTATGTGGCGTTTTTCATCTCAAATTTGTCAAAAATGTCATATGCATTTGAAAAAAATCGAAAACTAGTAAGTAACACGTTCTTCCTTTGCCTAGACATTTTTTCCAATGGTAACCGTTTAAGACGTCGAAATCCGATCATGTTTTGGAAAGGGATTACTGAGACAACCCGAATACCAGACAGAAACTATTATTGTCAGTTGACTGACTTTCGCATGCAAGAGTTTCTACAGTAATTGGTTTGTCATTTGTAGGGTGACCCATAGAGACCGTCGCTATTACGTGTATGCTAAGTTATATTTGAACCGGGATCTGGAAAAAATAACCCTTAAGGCTTTTTAGCCCAGCATGGTTCCTGATCAGACTGCGTATACACGCAGTCTGATCAGGAACCATGTTGTTCTCCTATGGGTAATCAGAAAAAAGGAGAAATATGCACGAAAAAAATAGATAGAAAGGGAAGAAAATCACACAAGAATAGATAAGAAAATACACAATGAGTTAGTGTTGCACCCGATTGGTAAGACTGAATGATCGAGGGAAAAAACGAAAGAGAGCAACAAACAGGAAAGGCTTCATCTGACATAGAGTGAACAAATGTGTAGTTTTATTAGCTCCACTGGCCGAAGGCCAGCGGGGCTTATGTCATGGCCATGTGTCCGTCGTGCGTCCGTGCGTCCGTCCGTGCGTGCGTGCGTAAACAATTTTCAAACATCTTCTTCTCCAAAACTACTGGACCAATTTCAACCAAACTTTACATGAATCATCCTTGCATGAATCTCTACCAAATTCCTTCAAAAGAATAAAATCTGTGCAGAACTTAAATTTTAATTAATTTAATTTATTTAAATTTTCGAAAAATCTTTAAAAATTCTTCTTCTCCAAAACTACTGGACCAATTTCAACCAAACTTCACAGAAATCTTCCTTTCATAAATATCTACCAAATTCCTTTAAAATAATAAAATCCACGCTGAACTTGAATTTTGATTAATTTAATTAATTCAAATTTTCGAAAAATCTTTAAAAATTCTTCTTTTCCAAAACGACTGGACCAATTTCAACCAAACTTCACAGAAATTTTCCTTGAATCTCTTCTTAATTCCTTCAAAAAGATAAATTCTGTGTATACGTGTACCTTAAATTTTAATCAATTTAATTAAATTAAATTGTCGAAAAATCTTTAAAAAATTTTCTCCCCCAAAACTACAGGACCAATTTCAACCAAACTTTACAGAAATATTCCTTGCATAAATCTCTTCTTAATTCCTTCAAAAAAATAAATTATGTTTAGAACTTAAATTTTGATTAATTAAATTAAATTAATTTTTCTAAAAATCTTCTTTTCCAAAACTACTGGACCATATTTAACCAAACTTCACATGAATCTTCCTTGTATGAATCTCCTCTAAATTCCTTAAATAAAATAATTACAGTGTAGAACTTAAACTTTAATAAATTTAATTAAATTGAATTTTTGAGAAATTGTTTAAAAACAATCTTCTTCTCCAAAACTGCAGGACCAATTTCAACCAAACTTCACAGGAATCTTCCTTGCATGAATATCTTCCAAATTCCTTCACGATCGGATGAAGAGCTTGGCCGCTATGGGCTAGGCTTTTTTTTTTCGCTATATGAAACATAGTGTAATTTTAAGAAAAAATTAAAAACATTTCTGCTCCTTAATCACTTATTTGTATTTCATTCTGGTGTTGCATGAATCTTCTTTGGATAGCCCTCTATTGTATTCCTTGAAGAAGTTCGTAGTCTAAGTGTCTAAAAGCCAGTGGAGCGATACAGGGCCATCTTGGCCCTCTTGTTTACAGTGTACATTCAAGGACACACATGTACCTTTAAATGAAGGTGACAAATAAGTAATGTATAGTAAGACGGTATATGGTTAAATAACAAAGAAGCAACGTCTTAACATACAACGGATTATGGGTGCATATCACTGCAATATAAATCTTGAAGATAAAAGTATCGTGTGAAATATGATGGCGTATTATAACAATACTTTGCGTGTTTTTCTCTGCCTTATAATGGATTTTGCAGCAAAGCCTAACCTTTCGAGACATACATTATTTTCGTAATGGTGTTTCAATTTTCTTGTCATACCAGCTAAGTAATGTGCCAATGTTCATTCTACGTGTATCACCCTTTTCTTAAATTTACGAAATAGAAGGAAGATTCTGACGGAATTATTTCTCAAAAGTTCAATCAAAACAGTTTCTTAAGATAAGACCAAGACAATTTCTCGATTCTCATACGTTTAATGATATCAAAAGGCCAATGACAGATTGTGTTCCAATCTCGGGAAAAAAGAAAGAAGTGTTACATTGTACACATTGTTTCTCAAAGTATTTCGTATTTTTAAAAAAAGCTAGTTTACCTTTTCCTGTAAACATGTTATAATACCAGTCTAAATCTCTTGCCACATGAAGATCTCTTCAAACTTGTTACATTGTATACCGGTATTTGTCGATAAATTGATTTAATCTGTTCTTGACTGGTTCAGTAACTGGATAATTGGTGGAGAGACGCGTACAAAATTAACATCGTTATACCGGTCCATCAGATTGCTACAATTGTTCCCCGATTTGAGAGTTACATAATTACGTTGGATAATCACGTGACTCAGAATTTCGTAAAAAAATATCATTTATTTTTTTAATACAGGACCAATTTGAACCCGTTTTGAAGCAGAGAAAGCAGGTTAATGCCAGAAATAGGTTGGCCTTAGTGTATTTCCTAAAAATCAACTGATAAAGAAAGTTATTGAAGATCAACAAAATTTTTGGTTGATCTTCAATTACTTTTTATCACCTAACTTTTCACAAACTGCACCACTTCCATCTAATGCGTGATGTCTGTCAACATTTCCTGCTTCAAATAGAACTCAAATTGGTTTTGGACAAACAAAATTATGGTCACGCAAAGAATGATACATTTGAATATGTAGAACGAATGTAATGAAGTGCTTTAATCAAGTCCCCCTATAGAAATATTGGTAGATGGACTAGTGAAAGCACAATTGATACACAGACGTGTTTTATGTAATCAGAACATATAAGTAACGGAAAGCTTATTCTTTAATCCGTCTGAGAGATGCTGATAAATAGGACATCTGTCACATTCCAATTTCATGTGAAAATACTTCTTTCTGTTACATTTTAGCACGATTTACATTTCAGAATGAGAGAGGCTCACCAACGTGAAATAGGAACGTTATTTTGTCGGTCGATATCATTCGATTTAAAGGTGTTGTTACGAAGCGTTTAATGGAAAGAGCTTAGCTACATATAAAATTGGAGGAGTCTTTTAAAATGCAATATCTCAATTATTTCCCATCAAAACAAACGTTGTGGATACACACAATTCTCCCACCATCAGGTTTGGAATTAAAATATAAACTTGCCGTTACCCCCTCTTGTCTGTTGTTCTGGAAAGAGGAAATAATGCTATCTTAAGTTGTCTTTAATACAAAATAATAAAATAAACAATCATGAAGTCGGTGCACATTGGCAAACCGAGACTTTTTTTCTATTTCTCCAATGACTGCATCTAAATCGTATGCTCCACTTACTTGGTGAATACTGTTAATCCATAATTAACAATTTTATTTTGGTGTGAATTCAAATATCATGTTGAAGAGGGATATTCCCAACATAACTAATGATACTAAGTCCATTCCGATATATTTCAGGACAGCATAGTCGTCTAGGACACTCTGTCCGCTCATTTACTTGTCTCTTACACAAAGTTAAAGATTAAGTTTCGATTTAAAATCTTTTTTTACGATCTGGGACGTACTCAACCGACTTAACACTTGAATCCACGATCACTGATTTTAAAAGTCGACTGTAAACAGTCGGCGCCTTCGGCAGCCACAGTTCTTTGGCTTTCAACTCTCCCGTTACCCATACACCTTGGTGAATATGAGTAACATGGGATAACTTTATTTGCTCTGAAAAATTCCAAGGACTCTTCGATCCCAAAGCCCGCGTCCGGCAACTAGACCACTGCGCCCAACTAGACCACTGCGCCCTTACACGTACACGATGCAATGCATTGTCAAGCTTTGAGTTGTACGTTATTTTCAAGACATGGACTTTCTTCTGCTTTGCAGACAGCTTAGTTTGAAATAGAAATACTACACCCTTGGTGCATGCAGGTAAATGCATAACTATCAATATCCTCTTGGTGTAATGTCAAGTATGCGTAAGTGGTACATTCCCAACATTACTAATGATAACAAGTATATTCCGCTATAATGCAGAAATGCATAGTTGTCTAGGGCGGTCCTTCCTTTCATTTCCTTGTTCCATTTGTCATTTTAGCAATATTCCAAATCACCCTTTTGTCTACGAATAGAATATAATATACCATATGAAATTCCAAGTCAATTGAAGTTACGCCCTATGGTCTATATTTAATTATATTCAATATATTCGTACATTTTAAGAAAATGATATGGACAACTGATAAGCGCCATTATATCAATATATTTTTCATACAGCGCTTGTGTAAATTCTATGAATAAATTAAACGAATTTATTTGTGTAAAAACCTGCAGAAATTATACCTGTCATATCTTATATTGTTTCATTGTTTTAGATTCAACGAACATCCTTTGCGAGTAGAATTAGATCTTGGAAATGACATCGAAATTGTAGCGAAAGAACACCAACATCTCGTATAACTTAATTAACAAATACTTTTTGACGTTACAAAACTAATTAATCTTGCGCCTCCAGTATTGCAGACTTGATTTATCAAGTACGTTTAAATATCTTTATTGGCTGAGTACGTAAATTAGAAAAAGCAAATTTAGTATATCTTTACCACATGTTACATGTATATGTTGTTCTGTCTAGGTTTCGTATGAAAGAGAAGGGGGACACTTACATCGTAAGTTACGATAAGTTTAAATATAAGTTCGATGCTTTGACACTCGTTTATACTTATTTATATTCAGATCACACCTCCCAGTAGTATGCTAGCCTCTAGTAAGAACGTTGATTCTTTTTCTAAGACGTCGATTAGATAGAAGTTGAATTTCTTGGTAAATTGAGTAAAGCAACAAGTTCCCGATGGAGTTCATTACCAACTTAATTGATTTAAATACGCGAACTGGTTTGACCTTTATGTATATATGTTATTAAATTTCTTCTAAACCTGAAATTAAAACATTCATTCTGTCTAACATTGATCTCCACAATACAAGTGTATCGTTTCCCGATTTTGTGTCGAAGGAAATGCACATTTAAAGCGGCATGTACTGTGCATATAGCATGTGATGTATGAATTGTTGCATAAAAATGTAATTTTTAACGAAATTATATAGGAACTACCTTGCTATTGAAATAGTTGAGTGAGAGAAACATATTTTAGAGTGATATCAATTCCTTTTTCACGTTATTTTAATATGAAACAAAAGAACCGATTCTGCTGATCTTTATCGACAAAACATGAAGCTATACGTTCTGACTGTATATCTAAATATTAATCACGGTCCGTTATATTCAGACATCCCCAATTCCAGACAGAAACTATTATTGTCAGTTGACTGACTCTTGCATGCAAGAGTTTCTACAGTAATTGGTTTGTCATTTGTAAGTTGACCTCTAGAGACCTCTACTAGTACGTGTAAATATAGATGTCTTGTGTGGTGTGACAGCCTTACTGGGTAATCAGAAAATGGAACACATGCAAGAAGGTACCTATAAGGCAAATCAAGAACAACCAGCAAACAGTGAGCGAGAGAGACGCACGGAGGTTCAATTGAACAGACATACAGGAGACACAGGGAGATAAAGTGAAAGCGAGAGAGAGAGAGAGAGAGAGAGAGAGAGAGAGAGGGAGAGAGAGAGAGAGAGAGAAAGAGAGAAAGAGAGAAAGAGAGAGAGAGAGAGCTACTAAATGAAAAAGAAATAATATTTTATTTCGAGATTTATTCAGTTACATAGACAAACCAAATTCGGTATATGTAGATGGTGCATACGTACTCTCATAAAAAGTTATTCGAAACAAACACACTTTACAAGGAACAAGTATTATAGCTTTCAATGTGATTATGCACTCTTATTCATCATTGCGTGTCTGTCTCCACTTCATAATTGGTTTTGGTTTTCAAGGTTTTAAAATATAGCGACATGCATTATTTTCATAATGGAGTTTCAATTTTCTAATATTACTTGTCACGTTTGGTTATAGTTGACCATCATTCTAATACACAACACAGCAACAATTCTGATAACAAGTATAACTGATGGATGGGTTGAACTAACTTGTATAGTTTTCTAACGACAGAGACTGTTCTGAACCTCTTGCTACGTGTTTGGGTTCCCATAAATGACCCGATAGAGCATCTCTAGCTCATTGCTAGAGGTGCTCGTATAGATCATTCATCGAGACCTATACAAATGAGCCGGGATCTGGAAAAACGTGAATTGAATTTGAAGATCAGCCTGTTGTCAAATACAGTCCAATATGCATCCATTTTACTCTCTTTAAGTTAATACAGGCCACGAAGAAGCTATTAGAGAACAACATGGATCCTGATCAGACTGTGCGTATGCACAGGCTGATCTGGATCTATGTTGGGCTCAAAAGCCTTAGGGGACGTTTTTCCAGATCCTGGCTCAAATCTATTATCATGTTATGGTTGTTAGAGAGAGGATCGTTGAGAAAATGATAAAATTTGCTCTTGACTAGTTCAGTAACTGCATAATTGGTGGAGAGACGCGTACAAAATTAACCTCGTTATAACGGTCAATTGGATTGCTACAATTGCCCCCCCCCCCCCATTTGTGAATTATACCGTCCTTACACGAACTGTGAAAGAGCTGTGGAAAAACAGTTGCATGTTTCAAGATGGAATTTGTTTTGCTTTTATAAACTTGCATCGATTTGGAACGGAACCAATATCGTAAAAAAGACCCACCCGGCAATGAATAAAATTTTTCTTAATATAAAAAAAAAACAAAAAACAATTCATAACATGTGCGGAGCAAATAAAACAACTTTAAAAGTGCCACTGTAAAGCGATATAACGCTAGACAATAGTGCTTTAACTGTTTTTCTAGTTTTTTTTAAATAACAGTATGTCAGAAATACTGACAACTGCAGTGACCACTTAGTGATAAAATTATACAAGAGTGAAAAGATGAACATTGATCATATTGGTCTGTTTTGATGATAGACTAACTGGAAGTGACATGGTAATGAGAAACTGATTATTATCCCGTAAACTAGTCATTACTGCAGTGGGGAAATTGCTAAATGATTTCTGTACTGTATCTGACTTACAGGGACATTATAGGGTACTTTAGGCTTAGTGTTTGACAAAGTACATTGAAAATGTACAACACGAAATGAACCAGATGACATTGCAAACATCCTGAGAAAATTCGTATCGCTCCAGTGTCGACGAAAGTCATTTTGCCACTCAATCAGTGAGTTCTGGATATTATTCAGCTTTACCGAAATTCAACCCTGTTTTTGATTTAACGGCATTATGACCTGTGACATTATTTTTTTTACAATTTTATCAAGAGAACCAATTTATTATCCAGTGTGTATACAGATTTGTGCCACAAATGAACGTCCAAACGTACGAGAAAGTGGCAATGTTTAAAAGGGGCACAAATGTGTAACGTTTATCTTTAGAAATGAATAAGAGGTTATGTCCCTTAATGTACCCTATTTGAAATGAAAATGTTTGATGACGTCATAATGACGTAAATTTGTCTAAAATATGCCACATTACTCATTAGCTCCACTGGCCGAAGGCCAGCGGGGCTTATGTCATGGCCCTGTGTCCGTCGTCCGTGCGTCCGTGCGTGCGTGCGTAAACTTTTTCTTTAAACATCTTCTTCTCCAAAACTACTGGACCAATTCCAACCAAACTTCACACGAATCATCCTTGCATGAATCTCTACCAAATTCCTTCAAAAGAATAAAATCTATGCAGAACTTGAATTTTAATTAATTTAATTGAATTAAATTTTCGAAAAATCTTTGAAAATTCTTCTTCTACAAAACTACTGGACCAATTTCAACCAAACTTCACAGAAATCTTCCTTGCATGAATCTCTACCAAATTCCTTCAAAAGAATAAAATCCGCGCTGAACTTGAATTTTAATTAATTTAATTGATTTAAATTTTCGAAAAATCTTTAAAAAATCTTCTACTCCAAAACTACTGGACCAATTTCAACCAAACTTCACACGAATCATCCTTGCATGAATCTCTACCAAATTCCTTCAAAAGAATAAAATATATGCAGAACTTGAATTTTAATTAATTTAATTGAATTAAATTTTCGAAAAATCTTTAAAATTTCTTCTTCTCCAAAACTACTGGACCAATTTCAATCAAACTTCACAGTAATCTTTCTTGCATGAATCTCTACGAAATTCCTTCAAGAGAATAAAATCCGCGCAGAACTTGAATTTTTATTAATTTAATTGATTTGAATTTTCCAAAAATCTTTAAAAATTCTTCTTCTCCAAAACTACTGGATCAATTTCAACCAAATTTTACAGAAATGTTCCTTTCATTAATCTCTTCTTTATTCTTTAAAAGAATAAATTCTATTGAGAACTTAAATTTTGATTAATTAAATTAAATTAAATTTTCGAAAAATCTTCTTTTCCAAAACTACTGGACCAATTTTAACCAAACTTCACATGAATCTTCTTTGCATTTATCTCCTCTAAATTCCTTGAAAAAATAATTTCTGTGAAGAACTTAAATTTTAATAAATTTAATTAAGTTGAATTTTCGAAAAATTGTTTAACAATCTTCTTCTCCAAAACTACAGGACCAATTTCAACCGATCTTCACAGGAATCTTCCTTGCATGAATCTCTTCCAAATTCCTTCACGATTGGATGAAAAGCATGGCCGTTGTGGGCTAGGATTTTTTTTGCTATATGAAACAGTGTAATTTTAAGAAAATGTTAAAAACATTTCTGCTCCTTAATCACTTATTGGATTTCATTCTGGTGTAGCGTGAATCTTCTTTGAATAGACCTCTATTGTATTCCTTGAAGAAGTTAGTAGTCTAAATGTCTAAAAGCCAGTGGAGCGATACAGGGCCATCTTGGCCCTCTTGTTTTATTGTTGTTGTGAAGTGTCATGGTGGGGAGAAGAAAAATGCTTACCCCTGACACAAAACAGCTGTCATTTCTTTATATTACTCGGGAATTCGTCAATCGGAATTTGCTCATAGATTAGAAACACATTGGACTACAATTACTGGATTTATCAACAGATATCGTAAAAGAAATAGTGTGGAAAACTTGCCGAGAAGTGGTGCCCCGGCGAAAGTCAGTGAACATGACGGTCGGACATTATCATAGGTCTTGTCAAACAAAACTGTAAGCAAACCTTGACAGACACTATCGGACTTTTTAATCAAGTAAGGTACTCTAGTGTTTGGAAAAGGACAGTTCAGAGAAAATTGTACAGTGAAGGATTTCATAGGTGTGTTATTTTGAAAATGATTAGCATTCGTGAGGTCAGTCCTGAGGCCCATTCTGTGAACCAATTCAATGTGGGAAAAAGAAATCACTCCATGATATGGTTGGCCCGAAGTCGGGACTTGAACATTATTGTGAATGTTTGGTATTGACGCAAAAGACAACTGAAAAAACTACTCTGAAGTAATCGACACCCGTGATAAACTCGAGGCAGCCATTGGAGACACATGGACAAATATCCCTCTAGAATAAATAAGGAACTTGTATTGCAGCATACCTAAAAGGATTAAGAATGATATGAAATCAAAGGTGTAAATTACAAAATATTAAGATAAATAATCCAAGTTAAAAGTGTTAAAAAGGTTTTGTTTTTGATTGTTCATTTAGAGTTGACTTTCGCCATTTTGATTTTGGACGTTCATTCGTGGCACAAATCTGTGGTAGGAACTTCATTTTCAAAATCAGACCATTTTACATATTTATACAGTATACATTGTGATTATGATTCCTTTATAGATATAGTCGACATAATTTATCATGTAGGACAAAACTGATTATAATGATGTTCAATCTAAGTTCTCATATCTGTCAAAGAAAACATACAGTCATAATGTTCGAGAGACAAAAGAACTACTCACAATGTATAATCAACGTAAACGACTCAGTAATACCGAGGCGTGTTTCAGAATGTATGATTAATGGAAAGCTTATTCTTTAATCCGTCTGGCAGTGGTGATAAGCAGACATTCTGTCACTTTCCATTTTTATGAAAATGGACGCTAGAAACGAACTTCTCTTTCTGATATTTCCAGTAAGATCACCATTTTCAGTTTGAGGCTCAATATGTAAGGAACAATTATTAGTATATAGTCGATGTTATTGCAAATCATCCTATCTACAGCTTTATTCAAGCTGCAGAGGTTTTGTAAAAACACAGACGATAACTGATCTTTGTAACTTCCAAAACTTTAATATCGTTTGTGTGTGCACGGTTCTCCAATGTACTTGTACAAAATGACTCTAACTCGTATATCCTACTTGGTGCATGCAGGTAAATACATAACTATCAATTTCCTCTTGGTGTAATGTCAATTATGCGTAAGTGGTACATTCCCAACATTACTGTTGATAACAAGTTTATTCCGCTATAATGCAGAAATGCATAGTTGTCTAGGGCGGTCCTTCCTTTCATTTCCTTGTTCCATTTGCCATTTGCAATATTCTAAATCAATTTACGTTTGTCTACAAAAAGAATCCATGCCACATGAAATGTCAAATTTATTTGAAATTCCGCGCTATACACTCCTCAAAAGTTCTAATTGGCCACTTTATGAACTCGTTTTATTCAAAAATGGCTAAAAGATAAAACCTGAAATTTTATCAGTTGTTCATCTACTCGATCAAGATTTCGAACAAACAAATTATAACACCAATTGTTTTATTTTACATAAATTATTGGAGAAAAACACGTTTTAGTCAAGCGTGCACGTAAAACATATGCGCTTCACAAAACTTGCAATTGTTAGACACACCATGTCCTACATAGCCTAGAACATATTAGGAAAAACAGAAAACATTACCAAAATCAAGTAATGCGAATACGTTAGAGAGCTTGGTATGCTCGAATCTGGCAGGTCAATTATGGCGGTATGTTGTCAATAAAGTTTTCGACCATTACTTCATCAAAATAATATAAATAATCTTCTATTATGGTTTCTAGTGCCTTTAACAATAATTTTCATGTTGATAGAATTTTCAATCGTCCAATGCCTTTGTGAAAAGGGCTGTTCCAGGAATTTCGAACGACCGGAAGTGGATATGTTAATATGACGCATATTAAGCCGATTAACATCGGGTACACTTTCTGTCCTTTAAATTGTTAGATTCAACAATAATCTGCTTGGAAAACATTATTAGTGCAATTTGTACGACCGGCGGAAAATTGTCCGTTTTCCGGCCATTTCCAAGCATATCTGGAAACCATTCTTGTCAACGATATCATCCCTGTGTCATTATTCGATAACCACCAGCCACATATTGGCTCCAAACCACATTAAAAGCCTTCATTCCCACTGGAAATTTAATTTTAGCACCCGTTAAGCATATCGGGTTGGATTGAAGAGAATTTAGACAACCACCCATGTAACGCAATATTTTGGACGATCTGAATCGTTTTGTCTCTCATGCGTAGAGGAAAATCCCAAGGAAATACACCCCTATCTAGAAAGGATCATCAGAATTCAATGACAAGCCGTGATCCATGCTGTTTGTAGAAAAAATGTCATTGACCACCGTTTGTGACTTTTCATATGTAGGGGTGTTTATCTCATGCCGCTATTTTGATAATGTATTGTAATAAGAAACAAATGAATTTTTTTGTAAATCAAGAGAAATGAATATGCCATCTTTTGATATTAGAACAATTACGTTTTGAAGAAAGTTGTAGTCTGTATTTCTCGAAATATAAGGTGGCCAATTAGAACTTTTGAGTAGTGTAGTCTACATTAAAATGCCCTTAATCTACATTTTAAGAAAACAATGTTGATAACCAATCAACGCCATTACAAGTATATCACATGTTTTCACACAGAGCCTGCGTAAATACTATGCATAAAATAAACGAATCTATTTGTGTTTGAAATCTTAAAAACATTATCTGTCATATCTGGTATAGTCTCATTTTATATCATTACTACAAGATTCATTCGACTATTTATATTTAAAGAACACAATTGCGAGAATAAATCTACTAAACGAATGACTTCGAAATCGTAGTGCAAGAACACCAGCATCGTGTGTAATTTAATTAGGAAATGCTAATTGACGTTACAAAAGTAATTCCTGCTGCTCCCCAATATTGCAGACTTGATTTATCAAGTACCTCTGTATATCTTTGTTGGCAGAAATATCTAGGTTTATTTTACCTGACACAATTTCGTTGTAAGTACAGCTTAATTTAGCTATATGTTAAATGCTTCTGCGTTACACGGAAACTTTTTCGAAATAAAAGGTATGAGGAAGTGCGTAGTGGTGAAATCCTTGCCGAATACATGCCTTTTATTAATGTTTATTAGATCTATGTTGTTTTTTTTTCAACTTGCAAGTCGTATTTGGAGTTTAAAATCACGTCTTGAATATAGTTGTTTTCCTTTGTATTTAGTTACTAAAGTATAACATAACCGTACAAAGGGCGTCCCTTTACACTACATTATCTTTAATTTTACTAAATCTACAAAATCCCAAACTAATGCATTTAAGTTTGAATTCAATAAAAGCAGTTTCGATAAGTGTCACAAAAACTTGAAAACTTTACATGCATATCATATTGTAGCATAAAATTTTAAACGGACAACATTCCAAAATCATTTTTAAAAGTATGTTTTGATGCAAAGATTGGTTATTCTAATGCATATAGATGCTCTCAGTTTTTCATAAACGAAAAATATGCATATAAATTTGAGACAGAAATGATAAATTACATATTATGAATCCGAACAGTTGGGGACAACAGTTTGATTAGTTTTAGCACACAAATATGTATTTCTAGTAAACGGCGCAATATTTTAGCTTGAAATTTTCAGAATTATTACGAGGAATGACTTTGCTTTTTCAGATAAAAATAAAAGAACAATTTGTGAACAAAATGTCTGTAAAATGTCACTTTGATAGAAAAAAAGCAAGCATGATAAAAAATGAGCACGTTCTAATTACCTACCATATATGCTACCTTCGATCAAACATGCGGACGACGTGTTCTTATGCAGTCATCCTTCCTTCTTCATTAAGGCATTTGGGAATACTTCATGCTATGCAAGATAGATAGATTTATTACAGCATTTATTAAAGGGGGCCAGCTAGGCTGTCGAAAATGCAAATGGCATAATAATTACAAACCAGAAATAACGTATGAAATTGCCAACCTGAAGGGGTGGATCACTAACGTCCATTTTTAGCACTCATCAAGCTTTATCAAGTATTAAACTCCAAGTCAATTGATAACGTGCAACCAGTTTTTATTGTCCTTGTTTTTGTTTTGTAACGGCTACATATGCCAAACCTTCAAAAATCAATTACGTCAGAGGTACGTCATCTGTGCTCAGCGAGATTAAACACACCGTACAACCGACTGCGTCGAAAGTTTGCGAAGACAGACTCGGCATCTGATGTCATGTGCATGGTAGATCAAATGAATTAACTTTTATAAATCAACGAAAGGATCTTTGGTATTCTGCAGTTGATAAATACGCGTATAAATGTTCAGTGTTTGTACAAAATAAACATTTGAACCACGTATCCCTCGAAAATAAGGTCACAGTCATCGACACAGCCGGTTGTACGATGTGTTAATACCGCGGATGTGTGTCTCGTTGACCTTGCCCTTGTCTCGTTTTGAAGTAAAAATAGAATGTGTAAACACGCGTGTAAAGGATTGATCTATAGCAAAGGAAAGGTGGTTATTCGCCGTGTTTGAGGCTTTTATGCATTGCAAATTGTTTTTCTATGCACAAGTATGAGTTCCCGAACAGTTCGGAAGCATAAAAACCTAGAATGGGCCCCTTTAAGAATAGATCTATCTGAAAATTTTGCCCCCGAAAATGATAATATGGAATTAAAACAACACCATTTTCAGTCGAATTTCTTTGTAGTAAGAAGTCTATTCGATAAAGTTTAAATTGGAGTTTAAACTGAATAAAGCAAGTATTCCCCAAAGGAATTTAATTCCGCCGTAATTGATTTAGGTACGTGAACTGCTTTGACCTTTTAAAATTGTTACACAACATATAAGACATGAATTCTAGTAAATATTGGAAATAATTGTTTCTTTTAGATATTTGGAACCCATGGTTTTATATATTAGCTAGAATACATGTATAGATAAGGTGTCACGTACCCGTTGCCACACAGTGATTCGTCTATAATCGCCACGAGATAATGGGTTTGGAAACTATCATGGAAAGTGAAGAAATTGTTTGTTTCAATACTGCTATACTCTTTTTAAATATGGATCAGCCTCTTGCTAGAAGGTTTGATTGCTTGTAACAATCGATTTCTTCATGTCCAAATATGTTTTCTTCTAAAAACAGAACACAATGCAAAAAGTATATATTCTACCTTTCCACTGTATGTTTTTATACGAAGTACATCTCGAAAGTTTAACCTGTAATCGAGATTCAAACCTTGTGATTCACTCAAATCCGCTTAACCCATTTATGAAATTATGCGGTAGTGGACCCAAATAATCTTCCATTGACGTAAATTGATGTTGTGAATTTATCCATACAATTGGACGCAAAGTTTGGCCTACTCTCTTAAGAACAGAGCACATTCTTTCTTCATTCCATTACGATATAATGATGCTCTGTTCCCGCGGGGTCATTTCACGTCTAATCTCGGGGCCTTGGCGGGATTTCGGCATCCAATCGTTGACTTTACAGATCAAAACAATTTAAAAAGCTGATACAAACTTTCATTGGCTGACGATTCAAATTACCGGCTTCAGCCAAAAATAGAAGCGACGTAATGTATACGTAATCAAACAAGATAAAACTGAATCATTTTGATTCGATAATTCAAATGTTACCGACTTCAGCCAAATATAGAAGCGACATAATGTATACGTTATGACCATGCAAGATAAAACTGAATGATTTTGATTCGATAATTCAAACGATGTGCTATAATTAGATTATGACGACCAAATAGTCTGTTTGTGTACCAAAAACGACAGAGGTCATATTTGATGGTTAATCAATAGACCTCGGCTTTGGAGAGTAAGTTTGCCATGAATACGCAACAAAGTAAAATGTTCATTTATGATTAGTCAATGTCCGCTTATCTATAGATCGAAAGAATATGAGCGATCATCCTTTCTATAGCCATTTGTCATAAAGATTCATGAAGATATGAGTTCACAGACCCAAATTTCCGAAAACGAGAATGTACATCTAGTAAAACCATCGATACTTTCATCAAGAAGTTAAATGACCCGCGTATTGATGTAACTGTTGTTCATGGCATTTAAACGTTACTTTCGCCTGGTAGTATAATATTACTATCTACATTTAAGGTAGAATACCCGTAATGTGGCTGTTTTGAAATTCATAAAACATAGGATTTCTTCGGGTTTCGTCGTTACATGTACGTATCCGAACTTATTCGGGCGCGGTAGTAAACGTTTGGCGTTGGAAAGTTCCACCGCCGAATGGTTTCGACGCCGCCCGAATAATCACGACGTCGCACGAATCTCAATAGGGGTGGACTACCTCGACTAAAATTGCACAATTTCCTTTATGTGTATGATTTTGCGTCGACATAGACAAATCATTCATACTTATTCATTGTCATCACTAGTGATTGTTTCATGAAAGTTACGATTTTAAAATAATTTGAGGAAAGACCAACCTATGTGTTTTGTTGTGTTGGTCGTACTTAAGGAAGTCCATCCCAAATGAGATTCGCGCGATGTCGAAATTCTTCGGGCGAAGTCGAAAACATTTGGTGGTGGAACGTTCCACCGCCGAATGTTTACGACGTCGCCCGAATAGGATCGGATACGTAACAAATATTACATCACGTCGCACGAAAAAAATTCGACGTCGCGCGAATCTCATTAGGGACGGACTACTCTAAGACAAGCAATCATTTTAACATTCATGCTATCGAAATTTGGATAATGAAACAATGAAAAATAAATCTGAATTATGTACGTTATGATCTCCACTTGAGATACTATTACAGACTTTATGTTTTAAAAGGAGTTATAGTAATATAAAAAATTGCAGTTAACGACGCCCTTTTGAATTACACGAAAATCGCAATACTCTATATTTCCTTTATAACAGTTTCAATGTACAATGATCATAAAATAAATGAAAGACAAAAGCTATGCTTAACGAAAAGTGCCTCAGATCTTAACTAGCTGTCATTCTTCGAGTACGTATTTAAGTGATCCGCTTATTCTCACTTAGTGATCATTCTTTATTAACCCTAGCAAAATGGTCTGCAACACGTTGGAAGCTGCTGCAAACAACTAATGGTTGTTAACAAAGCCACAGTTTGTGTACTATATAGCACAGAAAAAATTTGAGACAAATGGAGAAAATGCTGGTCATCAACATATTCATTCATCTTTTGTTTTAATGTTTTCCAAAATGCATTTTTCTGTGTACGCTAAATCCAAGTCTTCTTTGGGAAAGCGATAGCTACACTGTGTACAAATCATGCATTTATCCCAGCAGTACCTGCTTTCGAATACTCGCAGGAGCATTCTTAATTGTAGGCATTTGGGAACGGTTTCAAGAGAGTGTGCGTATGGCGACTAAATAATTTGTCCATCATATAAGGGTTCTTTAAATCTCGAAAAATGGTGTTCAAAGATTTGCTCAGATGAATTTAAAGAATTTTATTACAGAGGCAACATTTCACATTTTTACGAATAATCTAATAAAAGTTGGCCGGCTTATGATAAAACCTTGGAAATGAGAAGGGAGCAATCACCATAAACGTAATAAACATCCAACGCGTGTCAATGAAATTGAAATACAGATGAACAAGGCGAAAAATCGCACGACACAACATTTTGGATAACTCTCTGAATGTTCTGTTAATAAGTGATTTAAATTTGTTTTAAAGTAGAGAATGCGTAAAATGACAGGGAGTTGTTGGTTGTAATAGATCATTTATACACAACTTAGTCGCAGGTTTATTTTGGTGCATTATATTGTAATGTTGTATTATAACTTTCTTGATTATATTTATGAAACAAGAGCTTCAGAGAGCGGCGGAGCGGAGGAGTTGGGCACACAAATATTTGCTAACGAACGGACAGACATATGGAAGGACGGACAGACGGACGACCGGGGCCATAACATAATACGACCCCTCGGGCTTATAAAATGATAATTTCAAACAAAGTAAGAAGAAAGGCGTTGTGCTATATAACACCGTGTGCTAATTAAGAGGTAATGTCCTGTTCTCTCTCGTGTTTGCGTGATTTGAAACAATTATTTCATGTATCAAGAGGCACAATATATCCAATAAACTCTCGTTAATATTGTTATATTTCACTTTGATCTTGGAAATTGAATTAGCCAAACTAGGGACCAAATAGTTATATGGAAGTCCATTACACTTGGTCTTTATGACCGATAAATCGCTGCTTTTCAACAAAAACCTCGTATCTACAGCTTTAAATACGAAGTTTTTGTTGAAACGCGACGGAATGTGTTTCGCATATCTTTTGACGAAAATGTGGCAAAGTATATGTGGGCGGACGCTGAGCGATCGCAAAACCTCACATTGATAGTTTTTCCTCCCATCTAAAACACCAGTTAGTTTCAAAATTTAAGCCGCTTTGTTTCAAGGTAACATCAATGTGCTAAGATAATGGGGATTAAAGAGAAAATGAATGTGGCGTTTAATTAGGACGTTCCCGCTTTCTCGGAAATGTTCAATTGATTGACAGCAACAATATCTTTATTAGTTTCTCTCAAACAGGAAATTGCCGTACAGTGGTTAATTATTTTACCGCTCATTTACAACGTTCTCGTCATAGCATTCAACCCTTTACCAAACGACAAAATTTTGAACTCGTCCAAATTCAAAGATGTTGCATACGACAATTTCACATTAATTAAATTTTACATTTTCTTGTCTTTTTTGATAGGAAATATTGTGGGAAAGGAAGAAATTGCTTGTGACAAGCAATTTCTTCATTTACCACAATGCTTTCCCAAGTCATTTTCTTGTGGGGAGCCAAAAGGCGTCACTGTGGGGTAATGAGTTAACCCTTTCACAGAACGGGGGATTTTAGACGGTTCTGATACGATTGCCAATTCAGACAATGGGCTAAAAATTCTTATCAAAAGTGTGAATGTGTATGTTATCCCCATTGCATCGAATATTCGTCAATATTTGGGGAAAATAGAAATTGCTGATCGTTTTCTTATTTGTTCAATTGTAAAAACGTCAAATCCAGCAGTGGATTAAGAAAAGTTTGACCCTTTCCCAAACAAGACCTGAAAAGAGTTATGAAAACATTGAGACAAACGAAGAAACTGCCGATAACCAGCAGTTTCTCCGTTTTTCTCAATATTTTCTGTGCTTTATTATACACAGATGCTACCTTTATTTACATCCATTTTGACGTCTGCACCAGCTTTTAAATTTGACCACCCAAAATTTTTGGCGTTTTGGGAAAGGGTTAAAATACAGTAGATACATCAGATCTCTTCGAGGAATTTATATCTGATCGCTGTTTCTATTTCAAGAAATGAAAATCTGCATTATATTGTCCTCTGGAATATTAATTATCCAGGATCCCAGTATTCTTTCGTCTCTGTAATGAATTTCCTTTTCTAAGACGACAATATCAACTGAATCAAAAACCGACACCACAATATCACGATTACCGACATATTTGAAGCGATTACAAAATATCTAACTGAACCCAGGTTAAATCCCACTGTACTTTGTCTTGAAACAGATAAATATACCGTCATTCGAAGTCGAAAAATGGGTCTTTCTGAATACCATACATGTATGACAACGCTCTTCCGCTGAAAATGCTATGATTTCACATTTTATTTTATTATCGAGTTTTCTACGATAGGTCATTTATTTCTAAATTGAACACCTTATAAAACTTTATATAAACAGACATTAGGCGCCATTGTATTCGATTTACACCGAGAGGTTTCGGAAAATACACAATTTTATGACGGAATCTTTCGCAAATCTTGAACCGTTTAATGGACAATAACGCATCGTAATGACCAGTATGGTCTGTTATAGAGATGGTCAATAATGATAACTAGACATTGATGGATTGAAGGAGATCTAATATGTTTATGTTTACCATAAGAGGCAACCTGCTTGTTGAATCTGTCAGATATCATTGCATCGATACTTCATTGATGCCACTTCTCGATTGATTGATCGGGGTCACGGTTTTGTACGAATGTACGAACACCGACGGAATACTATGATCACGAAAAAACGTCCCTCGCTTTGGCTGAGTTAACCGCCAGTGATAGTGAATGATATAATATTGTGTCTGAACGTTGAGCCAAAAGTGAACGATATCATAAAGTAAACAATGGCGTTATTTTGAACAAACTATAGTATTTCGTATGCGTTGTTATAAAATCCCATAACTTCGGCTTGACTCAAGCCGTAGTTATGAGATTTTATAACGACACCTACGGTGTATCAAAACAAAACGCTAAACCCAGTCTATTTTTAGCACAAAATTATTTGACATTGCTGTTCATAATAATAACGAGTCCATTAGTGAGAGACAGCATTTGACAAAATATCATGAAGACAGAGGGCTTAAAGACATTCTTATATCGTTATTTCAAATCCAATTCACATAAGAAACGATTAAAATGAGTACACATGAAATAGGATTTGATTTACTATTAATCATATGTTGCTTTAAGAATCGGGTTCCAAGATTTAGACGTTAACGGACGTTAGTGTATACGTGGTCAATATTTTCATGTATCAGGCGACGCTTTGATGCCCCCTTAAAGGGACATTAGTATCCACAGGCCTAATTCCCTACTGAGTCACAGAAGTTGACTTTTAGCATGTTGTCGCACCATTTATAGACTTTATAACAGAGAACACAAGGTTCATACAGTAAATGACATAAATCGATAATCATGCAGCGGTGTAAAAGTATGTAAAATATTTAAAGTGGGTTGATCGTGTTTACGAAATAATGTGATAATGGGTTTTAAATCCATCTTAATCTTACCCAATACAGATCAGACAGAGCCGAAATTTTGCACAGAGAAAATTTTAAGGCCTTATTTTAATTATGCATACTTAGTTACTTTTACAGCAAATTACCCCGAAAATAAGTAAGTAACGGTAAATATGTATCTTTCAGGCATTTATTTTTTTCCCATTTGCTCAATATTTTAGTGATGTTCATTAAAAAAGGTTTGTACTTGGCTGTTTTCAATTCATGGTCTGCAATCTCGATTTCTGTTAAGGATGAAGGACTGTAAAAAACTGGCACAAATATTGAATGACAGAGGAAATTAATGTCATTAGGAAGTTCTGCTGTTGACGGGTTTTGTCTGACCAGATACTTGACCCTTAACAAAACAAGCCCTAGGTTTGAGATCGCTATAACTCTTACTCAAACGATAAAAAAATGTTCACCCGCAATGTCCTATGTCCGATAACATAGTGTGGCATATTGGATAGACTTTTTAATCCTCTCCAAAACGAAACTTGATTTTGATGACCCTATTAGAATTGGCTTGGGCAAAAATTGAGACCAAAGGAATAATTAATGATAATCTGACTTTTCTCCTTTTGCCTCAATATTTTTATGCCTGTCATATATCATATTCACAAATCCAGTCTTCAGTAGATTTTGAATGGAACCATTGTAGTTTGTTCAAGTTTAGGAAGTGGTTTACATGATGGTGTGATGTAATACCTAAAAGTTAAAAGCTGTAGCCATACGCAACAAAATGATCTGGGTTTTGCTTCCGGACTATGTTTTGTCGACTCAAAAAACAACAAAATTTCGACTACTTCAATTTTGAATTTGAAGTTTTGTACATTTAGCACAGAATTATTACCAGCATATTCATGTTTTTGTCTCAATGTTTTCAGAAACTGTGCTTCTTAGCAGTCAAACATGTCTTATTTGAGAAAACTGTTCATTTTATTCGTTTTACCCACATATACTACTCAAAGTTTGCTAAGCACCAAAAATTAAAATGTTAATATTTTCTATACTTTACGCAATTTTCATGTCAAATATGTGTGACATGTAGGTCTACTGCATCTTCAAGATAATTGAATAAATTTCAACACATTTACCTCGCTTGAAGCAGTTGGAATTCGGATAGAAGGAGGAGAACCAACTAAATGAAGGAACTTACAAGAGATGGAGTCGTGTTCCATATTTTTTTCTGAACCTAAATTTTTATTTCACATTTTTGTACCTCGATGTCATTTTTAAGATCAATGAAACCACATAGCTGCTTGGCAAGGTAGTCCTGCGCCCAAGTTCAGATGCATAGCACCTTAAAGGTGGGTGGGGTAATTTATTGTCTTGGCACGTTTAAAATCGCTGTATTGATTCTTGGTAGAATTCAATTGGCATGCATCTTTGTTAAAAACTCCCTCCATAACTTTTTAAACTCATAGACAAAGTCAGAGTTAAGTCACGTGGTCTCTCGCCTTTAAAAATTTCATAACCAAAGTCCTGTAGTAGCTGTTCCGGCCTAATTACAGCCTCTCTAGTGGCCTCCATACTGTTTTTTGAACAGTGTAGCGACACATGCAGTCCCTAGAAGATTCTTAGAAGGTAATGTGAAATAATGAAAAGTGGACATTTGTTTTGTCGACCATCGTGTGGTCTGCATAGCACATTGATCGACAGCAAAATCACTTTTGGTACACTGGGCGATTTAGGTAGTCCGTGCTAGGCTCAAAACCCAATTGAATTGCAGTTGACTACACCGGTGACCGTCATTACGTTCATAGTAGACCACTCTCAAAGTTTAAAGGAACTGAAATGTCAAAAATGCATTTTTCGGATGTCGCTAGAATGTGGTGCACAGAGAAATGGACAAAGAAAAAGAGAGTCGTAGTTTAGTTCCTCAAAATGCATGGTATGACGGACCCAATGCACTTTTGTGAGACTGTACGTACTGGAATATGTTTAATTACTGAAATCGTGAGCGACAAAATCGTTTGAATGAACAGTGGGCCTCAATTTAAGCGATACCCTTAATGTCTACCCCTAGGGAAATTGAGTTTATCACCAGTGTTGGCTGAATCTTTGATTCTCTCGACGTAAACAGTTGTAGTTACGACTAGTGTAAACCAAATATCAATATTCTATGAAAAATTGCGTAACCAAAACGGTGTATGGGATACTGTGTATGAAGGAGCCAACTCGGTCCCAGGGAAAGGTTTAATTTGTTAAAGAACTATTAAAGATCAAGTGACAACATTCTCATGTGGTTTCAGACTATCATTGTACTCCATAAAGTTCCTGGTCAAACAAAAAGCAGCAACAAAATTGTTTGAGGCGAGAAATAAAAAAAGGTTTACCCCACCCATTTACAAGCACCAACTCATTTTCATGGGTTCGTTTTTTTTCCTCCTGACAATACACTTCAAAATGGTGATTAAAGTACAAAGTTATTGGATTCGTGTATCAAATACATTAAAGTAATAATCAAATACATTTTTTCAATGGGATATAAGAATTGCACCAGAAACATTATTACAAAAACTTTTGGTGCTTAGCAAACTTTGAGTAGTATATCACTGTGTAAGATTCTCAGATAATCTAGTTGATAGGTGCAGTGTAAAGGTCATCCGTCTATTTTGTGTAAATCATAATTCCTGTAAGGTCCATTAAACATTGATTACTAGCCATAAATATGTCTTTTGTAAATATTTCAAGATGACAAACGACCTTCTAGAGAGCCTTTTAAGATTTCTGCACTCTAGGATTAAACCGTGATATGAACAAAGGGCATCCATTGTACCTTGACATATTTGTTCTCAATTTTATGTAAGCCAGTTTATATGTCTTTGTAAAGGTCATAGTCCAGTTTGTAAAAAATTCATACTTCCTACAAGATCCTTTTGCCATTAATTCTAGAATTTAGCTCCGATCTAAAAAATCGGGCTCTGGTATTTGGATCCAGCATGGGCCTAGATCAGCCTTCGTATACACAGTCTTCTCTCCACGCAGCTTTTCGTAACGTGTAACCAATTTCAGAGAACAGAATTAAGCCTTATCAGAATTCTGCACTTACAAATATGAGGGTCTCAAGTGTTTACATTTTAATTGATTAACACTTTTCTGGTGTGTATTAGGGCATTTTCTAGGAATCTAGTACAACTAGTCCTTGGATAATTTCTAGGATCAAGCAAAAGTCGTAAGAAATCACAATGAATGTAATATAAATTATACTTTAAGACTAAACTATCACAGACGATCAATTGATGCAAATCTGAGTATGTCTGGAATTGGCTTCTTCCGGTAAATAAATCTGTGATTGTCATCATTTTGACCACACAATAATATTTTCCCCAATTTAGTAGTACCACATATTCGATTTGATGTGTCTGGGCATGGGCAATATATATCTTACGAAGTACCCGCTGGTAAAAAGACACTTTCATGCGGTGCTTTCATTGAAAAAGTTGGAGTTACGCGGTTTTGACCTTATACCGACCATATAAATTAGATATATATTGGTAAACTTGATAATTGTTTCGGTGCATTCCTGTTGTTAATTTGCTAAAAAATGTCTTGTTTCATTCGTCACCCCTTTTCTCCTTACAATGACCATTTCTTCAATATTGCCTATATAATCGTATATGGGGGTCAATGGACCCCAAGCTTCTTTTCGGCTATAGTATGAAAACCGTTCAGATGGAAAACATTTTGTGCCAAAAACCATCGATGGACTGGTATAGATTACATAAAATATAAATGCTGTAGCTTTTTAAACGACAACGTAGATATCGAGGGCTCAGTGCACTCTATTGTAACTACATATTTTTCAGAAATTCACTTTTTTTGCATTTTCTGAATCTTTAGGAAGGAATACATCATGTGTTCTAATATTAGGTTTCAATTCTGTATACTTAAAAAGATATTTAGAAGTTTTAAAACATTTTCCTCTTTAACTTTGAGAAAGTCGATAAGTTTTTTCCCTCTCCTGTATTTTTTTTTAAAAAAAATTACAATAGTTTTGCACCAAGCCCTCGATATACCCAAAATACCCCTTGGGGTTCAATGGACACCAGAAGTCCGGAATAGGATTAACCCTTATCAACCCTTTACTCCACGAAACCTTAACAATTTAGAAAAAATGGCCATTTCAGGGGCATTTGTGTTTCACAAACACATCTTGTTATTTCTTCGAGTTGACGTCATCAATCTAAAATATCTAAATCGAGAAAACAGAAAAAATGCGAAGGAAAGCATTTGGATCGTCTGTATTTTTCTCAAATGGAAAAAATGATACCATGCAACTTCCAACTCTGTCAATAAAATGACACGCCTACGTGCTTTTTCTAGAATTTGACTTATCAATTATGTACGAAAAGGAAATTATCAATATATTGTGTACATTGGGATCATATTCACTAAAGCTTAAAGCTGTATTTTTAAAGTAAATTTATCTAACGTTTTATTGAATGAATATGTAAATTGGTGGTTAGGTATTAAAAATGGGAATAGATCGATAAAAGTTCAGAATCCAGTTTGTAAAGTAAATCATTGACGACAGACCGATGAGAATCTGAGAATGTCTGGAGTTAGCTTCTTCCGCAAATAAATATGTTTGCGATCGTCATCATTTTGACCTCACTGTAATATATTTCCCGTATTTGCGATCACCACATAGACAACAAAACGCGTCTGGACACATACTATATATTTTTGATTTTTTTGCTTCTTAAGCTGACATTTTCAGCAACATTCACGAGAAACTCTACGGAAACAAACAATGATAAAAATAAAACATATATATATATGATTTCATTAAGTCATTCTTAAATAGTGTTAGTATGAATATTTCTTTTTAATCGAACGCATCTACTATTGTACGTAATTTACAGAATTTTCGGTAACAATAACATGCAAAAGGAAAGAATCTCTTAAAATGTCTGCTTTAGCATATACGACATAAAGCATATATGTATCCGCTAAGGCAGACCGTGTAAACCCCCTTTAATCAAGAACATCGACGTTAAGGTTATATACAGAATTTTCGTTAACAATAACATATAAAAGGAAAGACTCTATTAAACAATCACCAAACGAAAAAAAAGGTTGGCCTGTTGAATTTCAAAGTTGTTGCAGGTGACAATTTCTTTTGTGCATTTTCTTCATTTTCCACAGTGTTTTCCAAGGACATGTTTTTATTCGGAGTCAAAAAGAGTCATTGTGTCGTAATGGGGTGTGTTCATACCCTGCGCTTGAACCCGAAACCTGTTGATTTTTTTAGTGAAAATGTACGTACGACTTCGCCACTCGTGAAAATAAAGCTTTTGTTGTTCACTCAATGAAATATAAATCGATCTTACACTGATTATCCTCATCTTATATATAACTAGTACTATTGTCGACTTATGAAAACAAATTCTCAGAAATTCCACATTGCTCACATTAATTACAGACAGAAAACCAATGATAGTCTAAGCGTATTTGATGTAAGCTACTTCCTGAAATAAATATGTTTGTAATCGTCATCTTTTTGACCTTACAATAACGTATTTCCTGTGTTTGCTATCACCACACAGACGACATAAATCGTCTGGTAACGGACATTACGGGGTATATTTAGGACTATGTATTTAGACATCCAACTTTTTCCTCTCTTCTAAATTGTATTCTTAAAAAGGAAATGCTAAATCATTTATCCAACAATGGTATTTGAAAAACATATTTAATTCTACTAAAAGTTGGATTAAACTACATTAAAGTGACATTTCACGATTATTTTTACATAAATTTTACCTTTATTCTATCTGAAAGGGCATGTTTTCTTATGAAAACTCTGAACATTTCAAGCCAAAATATTGAACCGTTTACGAGAAATATATATTTATGTGCTAAAATTAAACAAATTGTTGTGGACAACAGTTCAGATTTATATAGAATTTGTCATTTCTGTCTAAACTTTGAAGACATGTTTTTCGCTTATAGATAACAACTTCAAAAAACTGATAGCGTTTCTATGCATTAGAATAATCAATCTTTGCATCAAGACATACTTTTAAAAAATGAAATAAATGTGAAATGTCACTTTAAGCCAGGGCACACTTTTAAGATAAATAGTCACACGTTGGGAAAGACGGTGGTATATACAGTAAGCAAATTACTCATTAGAGAAACTAAAACTCAAATGTTTTGAACACTTATTTTACGAAAAAGGAACATCAGCGGGTAATTGAAAATCTGTGGACATAATAAATATATTATTCTTTCTTTCTTCCTCTGACACGAAAGCATTTAAAGTCTAATTGAAGAGTGCAATTCATGAAAAAAGACATATCTTTTTTGATGATATGGAAAAGTAGTGGATAAAGCATTTAAATATTTGAACTGCAGTAAGAAAATTCATTATTTTCATTTATTCACGACATTTAACGTCAATGCCTGGAAGTAAATTTGAAAGAGTTAAACATAAACTACGTTTGGTAAAATATATATATATCGTTTATCCACTTATATTGACCAAAGAATAAAATGATTCCAGACGACTTATTCCGCTTGTCTGATTATTTTCTGATTCTACTTGATAAATAACCTTCGGCCAGACGAATGTAGATCAAACACGGATTATAAAATTGTTAGCAAGCTCGCCAATATAACTGGTCTATTGCCTGGCCACGATATCATGGCACATGTTTTCAACATTTATATGTAAATAAAATAATATCGGACTCGAAACTATTATAATTTTCATGCGACTGTTCAAATCTTTCAGGTGTTTCACACCTGAAAGAGCCAAGCCCGGATAGCTCATTCGGTTACGTCGGAGTCTGTCAATCCAGGGGTCTCGAGTTCGAACCCCGGCTCGGCCAGTATCCATTCTGACATTTGGCAAAAGTCATTTGTCTCTCACCAATGGATGTGAATCATCTATGTGAGAGAGCAGCTGGAGGCTCGGCTTGGAAATTGTGGTTGTACTGGTGCGAGAAATACCAGGAACCCACGGTTAGGTGCTCCAGCCGCCGCGATATGACCCTGGTAGTTGAAAACGACGTAAAACCCCAATAAACTCAAACTCAAACACCTGCAAGATTCGAAATTAAGCATGCAGAATTGTAATGAAAAGTAATGACATTTTTCTGCTTGTTTACATATGTTTATTCTGTAAACATATTCCATGATATAATGAATGGACTATAATTGTTGTATTCATCACCATATCTATGACATGATCTGACATTTGCTATCTGTTTTGACCACAATTAAAGAATAAAGAAAGCGACATATTTATCGTCTAACTTGCTTGTTGTAGTTTTGAGCTGTAACCCGTGCAATCAAATTATAGTTCGCATTCAAGTATACATTGCAGCTCACGATAAATGACTTTGTAGAACATCTCTAGCTATTGGTTAGGGAAACTCTGCCAGGTTAATTATCGTGAGTTATATCATAGACTGATTATTCATTTCTATGCGAGCAAATATTTTAAAAGAAGTTGGGGATACAGACATAATGGTAGGCTTTAGATGGTCAATAAAGAAACACGTTTAAGTGTATTTTTTACAACATCTGGGTCTGATCGTTCAAGAGAGCAACTTTCGCGTGACCTCAACATATACACATTTTTTTTTCAGAAAAAATAACAGCCAAACATAATTGACGGCAACGATGTATGTGTTCGATTCGTTCGAAACAGGAAATTGCCGTTCAGCAGTTAATTGTTCACAGCTCATTTACAACGCTATCTTAAAATCATAATAAGCTGAAGAAGATGTTGAAATGATTCATGACTTTGTTGATGAAGTTGTTAGGTGAATTGTTTCTGCCACTAGGTGATTGGTTTAGAAATGCCAGTAGTTTATAAATTACTCTGATGTGGTATGGAGAAAGAGTGAAACAAAAAGACAACAGTATACCGTCTATCTATACACTCGTCTTGTCCAAGAAATAAAATGATTCCAGACGACTTATTCCGTCTGTCTGATTATTTTCTGATTCTACTTGATAAATAACCTTCGACCAGACGAATGTAGATCAAGCACGGATTATGCAATTGTAAACAAACTCGTCAATATGTCTGGTCTATAGTCCGGTCATGAAACTATGGCACATATTTACAAAATGTATACTTGTTAAAATTGTAATATCGGACTCAACACTACTGTAATGATCATACGATGGTCCAAATCTTTCAGGTGTTTCACACCTGTAAGATTCGAACTTTATTAAGCATGCAGAATTGTATTGAAAATTAATGACATTTTCCTGCTTGTTTACATATGTATATTCTGTAAATATATTCCATGATAATATGAATAGCCTATAGTTGTTGTATTTATCACCATATCTATGACTTGATCTGACATTTGCTATCTGTTTTGGCCACAATGATAGAATGACGAAAGTGACATATTTATCGTCTAATTTGCTTGTTGTAGTTTTGAGCTGTAACTCGTGCAATCAAATTATAGTTCGGGCCCAAGTATTCATTGCAGCTCACGTAAATGACTTTGTAGAACATCTCTAGCTATTGGTTAGGGATGCTCTGCCAGGTCAATTATCGTGAGGTATATCATTGACTGAATATTCTTTTCTGTGCAAACAAATATTTTAAAAGAAGCTTGGGGATACAGACATAATGGTAGGCTGTGAATGGTCAATAAAGAAACACGTTTAAGTGTATTTTTACAACACCTGGGTCTGATCGTTCAAGAGAGCAACTTTCGCGTGACCTCAACATATACACATTTAAAAAAAAATAACAGCTAAACATTATTGACGGCAACGATGTCTCTTTTCGATTCGTTCGAAACAGGAAATTGCCGTTCAGCAGTTAATTGTTCACAGCTCATTTACAACGCTATCTTCAAATCATAATAAGCTAAAGGAGGGGTTGAAATGATTCAAGACTTTTTAGATGAAGTTGTTAGGTGAATTGTTTCTGTCAGTCGGTAATGGGTGTTGAAACGTTTACTAATAGGTGTTCTGAGATATTCTACTATACTGAATGAATTTCTATTTGATTGGTCCATGACATTTTCAAACATTTCAAACTTAATTTTCAAAATAAGTATTTACAGAGCACCAGAAAAGCACGAATTGAAGTTTGTCTCAAATGGTTTACGTACATATCCATCTTAAAGGTCTCGTTTCGATCTATCTTTTATAACTAAAATATTCCAGTTTTGTTTTACCTCTTCTCAAACAAGGCTTTGATTTCAATAACACTTTTTACTTCTGATTATTTTGTCGCATGCAATAGGTAAGTCTAAATAGTTTTATATTTGGGGCAGTTTGGATACAATATTATTCATGTCAGATTTGTTTTCTATTTACAGTTTACGAGGACCATGATGAGGGGGACCAGACCTACTTTATACCTCAACCCAATAATGTTACATATCATGTCGGTCAGACGGCGACCTTACAGTGCTCCGTGGAAAACCTTGGAGATAAAAGTGTAAGTTTGATTAAGTCTACTTTATACCTCAACCCAATAATGTTACATATCATGTTGGCCAAACGGCGACCTTACAGTGCTCCGTGGAAAATCTTGGAGATAAAAGTGTAAGTTTCATTTAGTCTACTTAATTACTCAACCCAATAATGTTATTTTTCATGTTGGCCAGACTGTGACCTTACAGTGCTCTGTGGAAAACTTGGGAGATAAAAGTGTAAGTTTAATAAGGTCAGACAGCCACCATAGAGTGCTCTGTGGAGAACCTTGGAGATAAAAGTGTAAGTTTGATTAAGTCTACTTTAAACCTCAACACAATAATGTTACATATCATGTCGGTCAGACGGCGACCCAATAATGCTCCGTGGAAAATCTTGGAGATAAAAGTGTTAAACAATTATTGAATGTGTCTGCGATTTATTGGGACAACCCTCGTATGGAAAAAATGTATATTTAAAGACATTTTAATGTGCAATACAATTTTACACAGGCACTTCGGATTTCATTCACCCGACACTGACCTTTATTCAAAATGTTTTCATATTTCGCATATAGCGTAACATTCTTCAAACAGATTTGTATCATAGTATGTAGATATAACAGGCATAAAAGAAAAATATTAAAAAGAACACATGCGTGTAATTTATGATAATAAAAGCTTAAGCTGCGTCATGTGAAATGAAACTTGTAATACAAATTAAAAAGTGTGTTCAAGGAGGTGACTTTTCGTACAGTACTAAAATTGAACATGGGTTATCTAAATCCATACAAACGATAAGGAGTAGTACATCAAATGATGTATAGGCCTAACGAAAAAGCTTCTACGAAATGGGTAGCCAAAACAGGTTCTATCAAGAAATAGACTGTAGTGCATAAATATCAAGGTCATTTTTTTTGGGGGGGGGGGATATTCCGCATTCATGGTCCTACTCAAAGTGCAATGATTTACCCATAAATCAACTGCTAATTTATTTTTGTATCAAACAATACAATGTATCCAAATAACCTAATTTATTTTCTAAATGAGTATTTGATGACTGAATCATGTCAATCATACAGAATTCACTTTTTTATCACTTAATTATCACTTGATATCCAGAGGTCGTGTGCATTTGCGTATTTCCAAACAATTTCGTCAGCTTGGTCAACTCTTCAGTGAAAAATGTATGCAATCAAATTAGTGTAAAAATAGATCTGATGTTAATCATTTTCTTCCTTTTCCCATTAATATTGTTTACTGATCCAACAACGACTACGACACGCATTTTAGTGTAGTGTTATGGGGTTTGGTGATTGTCTAAAATAAAAATGCGTTGCGTCTATTTGTTAAATCTCGCTTTCATCTTGATTATGTATTTGCTTTAATAATTGTTTGTAGAAATTAACAAAAATATAAAGAAGGATCTGGGTATTTTTTTCATATTTGCTTTTTTTCTTGAAACCCTAGATTGATTAGTATTCCCTCAGAAACAAAAAAAATCTTTTGTTTGGTATATCACAATATTATAGATTATTATCTTTCTATTCAATACTTAATAGAATATCTTTAATTTCTATATAAAGTACCTCATTCCTATGCAACGTAGTAAATGATATCATAACGCACGATTCAGCATTTCACATAAACGAAATCAGACACAAAGACCATTGGACATCGGTTGAATGCCAGACTTTAATATGGCAATGATATTCCGACTACTTTGCTATTTCTTACACTGGCATCTCATTCAAACGTTCAAGCCTTGTTTTTACCTATTCCCAAACGAGACCTTGATTTGATGTACCAAGCAGAAAAAGCTTGAGGGAGACATTGAGGCAAAAGAAGAAAATGCTATTTTGTTCGCAAATTCAATCTCTACCAAAACCCATTTTGACCACTCTAAATTATTACCGTTTGTGAGCATCTAGGCTATTGTTATATCTTGCTGTTGCCATTTTATTATATAAATAAAGAAAAAGACGTCGTCTTTGGTATGATCGCTATCCAGAAAGTTAAAGCAAAATGACGAAAAAGACATCAACTCCGTCTACAGTTATTTCGTGAAAATAGAATTTTTTCCGCAATTGCGAATTACATGTTCTTGCGTTTTACTATCTGAGTTAACCCTTAAATATTCTAATAATACATATTAAAATCATTTTACTCGTATATAGACCAACAAATCAATGTTTATACATTTCATTATGACACCTTTTTTGGGGTGTTTAGATTTTTTAATCTCATTTCATAATTTGTGATCCTGTCAAAGAAGTCTAAAGGCTGGTTCTAAGAGTTCCAAATAGCACAGCATAATATACTGGCACATTCAATAATCGTAAAGTCAAAATTATTTCTTAATTGTAGATAACATTGTATAAAATGTAAAATACATCCAAATTTAACCATTTTAAACCATTAAATCAATCTACATATAAATCGGAAATTGGTAATGGAGATAAATTGTTAACTTCCTAAATATGTGTTGCTAGCATCTTCGAAAATTGGATTTAAATTGCCTAGAGACAACATATGTTTTATTTAGAACAATATTATGTAGCTCAACAATGAGTCTAAACAAAATTGAATCTTGATTATCACCGATTCATATCAAATAAAAATACACAAATCTTAGTAGATCTTCATTTTTATTTAACTTGTTCTACCCCATCCCAAATTTGTAAGACTCGAACTACTTGTGAGTTTGCTTAAACACTATCACTATCTCTTTTTTGTGATGCTTTAAAGTTATAATTTATGCGTTCATTTATTATGTACATTGGCTTACTTCATATATCTTTAGATTATTTCCATAACAGACATTTTATACAATATTTAGATTTAATATTCCTATAAAAGGACCGAATCTCGATGGCTTAAAAATAGACGTACTTAAAGAAACCTTGATATTATCACTAAATCCTAAAAGGGTTACTTTAGTTATGACAACAATTTGTTCTTTCAATTTCTCTTCCTCAGAAATACATTCTATCCAACAAAGGAGGCGCAATTTATAACCGTCATCTAGCACGCTCTGGGCATTCAAATTTCCCCGGATAATGAATTAACAGTACGTACAAAGAATGAGAATGAATCTTATTTTTTAAGACCGCAATAAATGACGAAATAAACACAACGAGAGCTTTATGTTTACGAGCAAACGGGGCAAGTTTATCGAAGGAAAGTACACTCGTGATCCATACAAAGTGTCACAAAAGATGTATTACTAAACGTGGACAAAATAATTGAAATGCTCAATTTTCCGGCGTGAAGAGGCTTTTCGGGGAGGTTTTGAATTAATGCTAGGTTGGAACTTGTTTATCTCTTTTTAGCTCACCTGAGCACGAAATGTGGTCGGTTTTTGTCCGTCGTCCGTCCGTCCGTCTGTCCGTCCACATTTTGTTGTTACAACTCTAGCATCCAGAAATATTGACCAATCTTGACCAAACTTGGTCAAAACATGTAAACCACAAGTTCTTGGACGAGTTCGATTTTTTGTCTGATCGGATCAGGAATTTTGGAGTTTTGTGCCCTTGAATATCCAAAATAGCTAGTTTTGACTTTGTTAAAACTAGCATCTACGAATATTGACCCATTAGTACAAAACTTAGTCACAATGTTGGTAATTATAAGAAGGATATGATTTTCAATGTCATCGAAGCATTAAGTCTGGAGATATATGCCCTTGAATTTGACAAAATTGCCGTTTTCGACTTTGTTTACACTTTAGCATCTACATTTATTGACCAATCAAGACAAACCTTGGCCACCACGTGGGTAACTATAAGATGCTGGATGATTTGAATGTTCAGCTTAATCGGAGCACAAACAGAGTTATTTGCCCTTGCATTTCACAAAATTACCTTTTTCGACTTTTCTTTAACTCTAAAAAACATAAACACTGACCAATCACGTCACAACTTGGTCACAATCTTGGCGACCATAATATCTTAGATGGTTTAATTTTTCATATTGATCGGACTAGAAAAACCAGAACTGTGTGCCCTGCACGGTGACAAAATCCCCGTTTTCGACTCTAATTTCAATCAAACATCAATAAATATTGACCAATAAAAAAGACTTGGACATAATATTGATGAGAATATCTTTATCAGAACAGAGTTATGTGCCCTTGATTATGACGAAATTGTTTTCTACGACTTTGTTTTCACTGTAACAGCCACAAGTATTGATCATTCAAGATTATGAATGCTGTTTTCAGATGGATCATTAACTCGCTTCTTAAATTGTGTGTTCTTGAACTAGACAACATTTTGACTTTCATTGGTGTAAATTATTGGAAAGAAAAATTGTTTGACAATTTCCTTGTTTTCTGCACTTCAGGTCACAATCTGCCAAATCTTTGTCAAACTTGCTAAATTTTTGTTACATTCATTTGAAAAACACAGGAAAAAGAGCTTCATTGACAGATATCTTTTTATTTTGCTGCTATACAGGCCAAATTCTTTTTCAACAAGGCAAGAAATCTCGGCTAAGCGACCTAGGGACATCATGGCCCTCTTGTTCTAAATAACTCTAAAGCGCCCATGAAATGAAAAAAGTTGTCAATTTCATAAGACGATCAAAGTTTAGTGATGATTGCACATACACGTGATAAAATTTACTCTAAACAGATAAATTTATATTGATTTCCTTAACGTTTAACTTTTTAATTAAGTTTTATTTCATATTAGCGAGAGCATAATTCTCCTATTGGTTTGTGAATTATCATAGCGAAGGAATTTTAAGTTTGATAAACTACTGTCAGACTTTCTTTCTGAATTCCATAAACACATAACAAGGAAATAGATGCAAAAATAGAAATATCCATACAAAGATTTGCGTGCATCCATATCGCAATATATTTCCCTGTGGGCTAGAACGCGACTCCCCTTCTACTTATTGCGTGATATAGATCTTTATCTTTTTTAAAACAGTACATGAACAAAAAGTAAATCATAGCAAATAATCCAATTATGTTTTCTTGAAAGGGCAGCTTAATTTGCTGTAAGACGCGAAAATTACAGCTAAAGCGTTTTCGAAACTGTTTTTAATATTAGCAGTAATAAGATAACTAGACAAGACCGGTTAAGAAAGAGGCACCCCATCCTTTTATATACGTACATGTATTCATTTTATTTGACAATAGTAGATCTATATAACAGAAGAGACTCGAATTTTCTGTAACATATGGAATTTACATTAAAGTTTTACATAAAATCACATTATAGCCCGTATCTAATTGTGATACTAAGCCAAAGGTAGAATTTGTGTTACTCCCTCAAAACGAAAACATATTCCCACCGGTCGCCGGATGCCTTATGCAATATTATCAAACAAATCCTTGTCCGTCTTTTCAGACACCAAATCAAATTTCTAATGCAATAGGAAAATGCAATTAGGAGTCAGACATGGCCTCAAACCAAAGTGGGCATACGAGCAAGAGGAACAACTAAAAGATATGTCTGAGTCTTTTAAGTAATATTTCATCTTTCTTCAAATTAAAATCGCCGCCGCGATATGACCCTGGGAGTTGAAAACGGCGAAAAACCCAATAAACTGAAACTCGAATTAAAATCAAGAACACGTTCACATAATATAATGAAGTTTATTTCGTTAATCTTTTATCAGGCCGACTATCAGTATTTTCTCATGTATTTTTGACCTTTTTAAAATCATAAAAGCAATAACACTTTGGCGTATTTCATGTGTATAGAACTGATCGGTTTTAATTACTCTCCTAAATAGACATATATGTTAACTTAAATACATGCAGATTTCCTAAGTGACCCAACAGCCATACATACATTTATTCAGTTCGTATGAAAGATCAGTATGGGAGGAGACATTGCCCTTTTAACATTTATATTGTAGCCACTTCATGTTTATTATTCAATGTGAATTACAAAGAGATGGTCTTAATGTTTAGTATAAAGATTTTCTAGATCTCGTTTTAAATTTCCGTCTGTGTCTATTGGCCACTTGTGACCAATTTAAAACGAGCAAATTTGGCATATGAGCAGCATATACATATTACGTTTTTACGTTTATTTGTGACATTTCATAAACCAATCAACATGATGTTGCTAGTTCGAGAAAATCACGTCATGGGTTTATAGCATTTTCTACTTTGCACGTATTCGTATGTTGATGTTGCTGGTAGAATTTGGGAAACCTTTTATAGGAGATTTGATAATGAAACTTATTTTCTTTAACAATCTTTATACATGTATATAGGTCATTAGGAAAAATTGACACCTTTAAAACCCGCAATAGGTCTAGGGAGAGAGAGGATGAATCGAAGAACATATCGCATTCATATTAAACCTTTTTTGTTGTAGTTGATGGTGAGCATATTATGCTCTTTTGTATTTTCCAAACAATTTGACTATACATAGTAATGTTACGCTAAATAACCAAATTGTAAGTACTTCGTTTCAAATTGATTATGTAAAAGTTTATGAAAAAATGAAACTGTATTTTGCATTATGGTGAAATGTTTCAAAATCAAGTGACAAAGATTTTATGACAATACGTTTTCCAAATGTTTTATATCGTTGTTATAATCATGAAACAAGTATAGTTCCTTTGACTTTACGAGAGGAAATTTTCTTCATGTGATTTGTTAAAAGGGGCTACAAAAGAAAATGACTTACTAAATTGAATCGTTATAGCAATATCAGTGAAATACAAAGGTCTAGTTTTAAAACGTGAAGGCTATTGTATTTTCTTTGCAGTTCGATTCAATTATATTACCGAAGAAAAAAAAAGCTTTGCCTTAGGATATGATCATCGTCTAGAAAATTACAAAAAAATGATGAAAAGACATCAGCACTTTCTACAGTTTTTCTTCGAATTGAATGAAAACGTCTTGTACTTTGTTCGTGTTTCATATGATGTTCACCAAACATTTTTGTTGTTGGTACTTACAAGAATTAATGTTTCATCGAGGCAATTCAGGGTTTGGATTTCTATGAACATAGTTTTAATGTCTTTAGCCCTCTTATTTGAAGCCCTGGCTGGCTAGGTTGATAAAAATTTTTGAGAAAATTACAAACTGCTTCGCTACGGTCTTTATTTAATATCACCTTACTTAGATGCTAATATATAGGTAAAAAGATAAATTTATCCACTGTAATTCTATCACATAATAATATTATGTTTCTTTCTACTTAAAATAGCGGTAAGTGCTAAACATTATTAAAACATGCTAAAATGAACACTAGTATTTATAAAGTGGGTGATTATTTGTCCTATGTAGAGCTATAGAAACGAATATATGAATTTAAAAATGAACTATGTTACACAAAATTAAAAGAAGCTTCTTGAACGCGGCAAGATTGAGCATTTCTATTATTTTGCCCACGTTCAGCGGTACATCTTTTGTGACAGTTTGTATGGAGCACGAGTTGACTTAACTTCCATAAACTTGTCCTGTTTGCTCGTAAACATAATGCTCTCGTTGCGTTTATTTCATCATTTATTGCGGTCTTAAAAAATAAGATTCATTTTCATTCTTTGTACGTCCTGTTAATTCATTATCCGGGGAAATTTGAATGCCCAGAGCGTGCTAGATGACGGTTATAAATTGCGCCTCCTTTGTTGGGTCGGATGCATTTCTTAAGAAGAGAAATTGAAAGAACAATTGTTGTCATAACAAAAAATATATCCTTTTTTTTCTAAAAATAAAACAGCTTCGACTTCTTCCCCATATTATTCTTGGAAATGTTCAGACCATACTAAACACATTTTGCAATTTTAGTATCGGATTGAGATATAATGCACTCATCCTTAAGATTGAAGGTCATTGTAAATGTGATTTACATGAGTGTAAAATTGTATTTGATCTGTTTACAGAGAAAAATGAATCGAACGCAAGGGAAATTGCTTTTGATATATTGCTTCTCCGAATTATTCACATAATGGGAAATTAGATTAACCCCTTTCTAAGCCTTGTATATTTTAATGAGAGAAAATGAAAAAATAACCAGTATCTGCAAATAAAGCAAAATCATAGAAATCTGGTCGTAAGGAAAGAAAATGATAACCCATGGGCCTCATAATATCAAAAAATTGATTGGTCACAAGAAAGTTTATGCGCCCTTCCATTAGCCTTATACAATATCCAGCATCAGTAATATGCAAGAAAGTCAATGCTCTGCGAGTAATAAAAAGCAATGCATAACAAAAGTAAATGACATTAACCCAGGACGTGATTTTTCTCCAAATGGCAACATGGTATTGATTGGTTTAAAGAAATACCACAAATACAAATAAAAAAAACTGTAATAAATATGCCGCTCATAGGCCAAATTTACTCGTTTTAAATTGATCACAAATGGCCAATAAAACCTGAAGGAATTTTTGAGAAGATTGAAAAAGGACAAACTACAACAATTAGGATTCTCACGTTTTAATGTACAAAATGCTGTTATTTGAACAATATGGGGCTTTGGATCTAACGAAAACGTTTTTCTTTTCATTCAACTTTCTCTAACAGGAACAGTGTCCTTATCGCATGAGAATATGTCTATCATCCATTTGTTCTTCCACATGTTAATTTGATAACGTATCTATTGCACAACAATGGGTTTGTGTCGTTGCATAATTAATAAACTTCGAGCTACATTACCTATCAATTTCTACTTCAAAGTGAACAATTGGTGCATTTCTGAAATTTTGATATCCTTGTTTCAGGTAATGCACACTCCACTTATGATAAACCATTCACTATTTGTCGGTTTGAGGTCAAATTCTCGTAACTCCAGCTTTTTCAAGCTGTAGTTACGAGGCATTGACCTCCTTCCGACGAATTCCGGTTTGCCCCATGAAAATTGTCTGTATTGTGTGAACGACTTTGAGTAATCGGGAGATAAAGTGGAGACAACGAATGATATTTTTAACGTTATGTCAAGGCATTCCTACCTTTTTTGTAGATCTTCATATAGCCGATTTATGTATTTATTTAATCTCTATGATGTGTTGAAATTCCTGAGGACGAAATTCTGATAGGATGACAGAAGTCGGTTTAGGAATCTCGAATGATATATTTGTTTGTTTCAAAGCTTTTTAACAAAGTAGGAAGATCAATTTAGTTAATAATCGCAAAGCTTGTCTGATCTTGCCTTTCCTCGGTACTCGTTGATAACCGAACACTTACGATTATTTTAGACTTACTTATGTTTTATGAAAGTATTGTTGGCATTAATGACCGGCATAAAGACGTGATTATATAAAACAAAACTTAGACATCTCAAATCAACGATGTAAAAAACTATGTTAATATCATTTTCAACATTATGTTTCCCGCCAAAGAGAAGATAGGACAATCGTCATATCTTTATAATGTATGTCTTTCATATATTAGCATATGACTCGTAAGGGATCAATGTTAATTTTAAAGCCGAAGGCAAATTAAAAAAAATCGTTGTCATGTTTTATTGTTCCTAAAGAAAACACAAATTCATAATCACAAGCAAGTTGTAGAATATTTTTTGAAATAATGAAATGTGTTTATCATCTTTGAATAGAGGAACAACTCAAAATCGCCTATTCTTTACTATAATACAGTCTTCTAACAGTGTCATGTAAAATGCATTATCACGTAGAATAAGTATAAAATTTGTTACACTCACTTTTCGCGTCTTAAAGTTAATTAAGCTCACGTTACAACAATACCAGAGTGGATTGTTTTGTATGATTAACTTTCTTTCAAAAGATTTTTTGGGGAATAATGATAACATACATCATGCAAGGAGTAGTAGCGAAGTCGCTTTTACGTCCGTCGGGAAATATATTTCAGAGTAGATGCACGCGAATATCTGTCTGAATATTTATATTTGTGCGTCAGTTCCGTGTAAGTGTTTAACTCATTCCAGTGTCTTTTCTTGACGACCCACCAGATATAGGTTTGACAAAATAACGTCTAGAAAACTGTACAGTCCACTAGAGTACATGTTTATTAAGCTCCCTCTGTGCAAATAATTCTCCGTTAATGGTCTTACTCATTCAGCAATGTATTGCCTATAAATCAACTTCTCCGTGTGCAAAACTGTTTTTGTATCAAGCAATACATTGTATCCAAATAACCTAATTTATTTTCTAAATGAGCATTTGATGACTGAATCATGTCAATCATAGAACGTTCACTTATCACTTGATCAAAGATATCCAGAGTCCAGATGTATTTGCCTATTTCCAAACAATTTTCTCCGTTCGATTTACTCCTCAATAAAAATTCATGAAATCAAGATAGAGTAAAAATCTGATTTCAAACATGTTCTTTCTTTTACTATGAATATTTCCATTGGCAAACGCTCTATTTAAGTGTTGAATTAGAGGAAATTGTGATTTAGTAAAAAATAAATGCATTTTATCTAAATTGTATAAACTAAGCTACATTGAATTTTAATTGCATATTTGTTTAAAGAACTGTTAGTCGAAAATAAAATTTCACAAAATAGATCTGAGTATTTTTTTCTATTTTTTTTTTTTTTTTGAGAAAATCTAGATTGATTAGTATTCACTCAGAAACAAGCAATTTTCTCAGCTTTGACGTATCATAATATTATAGATAATTATCTTTCATTTGCAGACGTTGCTTACAGCAATACTTAATAAAATATATTTAATTACTATAAACGACATCGCATTCCTATGCAACGAAGTAAATAATACCAGAGCACAGCATTCAGCATTTCTTGCAATAGAAATCCGGATAAAATGTTTTCTTAAGGAAATCTTCCCCCAAGATTTCTTTGGTATAATTTTATTGTATACACATAGAGGAACTTTAAACGTCAGTTGAATATCAGACTATAAAATGGCAACGAGATAATTCATGTCTTGCTATTTCTTACTGTAGGTCCTGATTCAAACTAAAAAGCCTTGCTTTAACTAACTTTTTCCGAACCGAGATCTTTTTTTGACTTACCAAATCGAAAAGACTCGTGTGAAATATTGAGAAAAAAGACGAAAATGCAGACAATTTCTCCACATAATTCTATGCTTACCTATAGCGGTAACAAATCCATTCTTTACCAACACATATTTTCTTGTATTCAGCAGGTTTTGAATTAAACCAGTCTTCTGTTTGGGAAACGGTTAAATCACTCAGGCCATTATTATATCGCCTTGAAGCGATTCTATCATTTACCCAAACAAAAACGTTGTCTTGGGATATGATTACTATCTAGAAAATTTTGAAAATGACGAAAAAGACATCAACTCCGTCTACGGATATTTCGTGAAATTGGAAAATGTTCCATAATTTCAAATAACATTTTGTTGTGCTTGTACACACTTTTGAGAGGATATTTTAACAAATTAGCTTATATGAAAAAAATATATTTGCATAAGTGCAGAGACCATAGAATTAATTTCATAAGGTTTATCATGACATACGTAATACTGTGAGTGTCAAAGAAGTCAATAGACTTGTTCTGAAAGTTCTAAGGGAAAGAAATTTCCCATGCACATACAAAATTGTTTATGTCATAATTAGTTCTTTATTGTTGTTAGCATGCAGACTATGATAAATACATCAAAACTAAACCGTTTCAAACAATAAAATTAATCTGCATATAAATCGAGAATTGGAAATGGAGATAAATTGTTAACTTTCAAAATATGCGTTGTTAAGCGATGTTCCATCTTCGAAATTTGAATTTAATGTGCCTTGGGGAATATATCTGTTTTTTTTTATATTTCTGAACAAGATTATGAAGCAAAATAATGCGACTTAACAAAATTGGATCATAACTATCACCATTTTTCTTGGAAAAATGCAATGTAATGGTATATCGTAATCGTGTTTCTGAATAAGTAGATCATTGTGTTTTCATTTAATCCGTCCCATTCTAAATTCGTTTGTCTTTTGAATATATTGAATAAAACGAGGCACACATGTTTTTGTTCTAGAATTCCATCATTGTATCTGTGTACAGATGTAGAATAAAATCAAATCAGTTGTTTGGCAAATAGGGAAATTGTCTTATTTTAAATAAATACAAAATAAACTATTTCCATTACATATATTGGTATGCATTTTTTAGTTTAAATATAATTATAAAACGGCTACTTCTTGAGGACTTAGATATTAACTTTCTTCGCAAAAATCCTCGAAGTCTTTAAAAGTGACGGGTAGCGATTAGGTTATGACAACAATTGCTTCTTTCAATTTTTCTTCTTCAGAAATGCACTCTATCCAACAAAGGAGGCACAATTTATAACCGTCATCTAGCACGCACTGGGCATTCAAATTTCACCGGATAATGAATTAACAGGACGTACAAAGAATGAGAATGAATCTTATTTCTTAAGACCGCAATAAATGACGAAATAAACACCACGAGAGCTTTATGTTTACGAGCAAACGGGGCAAGTTTATCGAAGTAAAGTCAACTCGTGCTCCATACAAAGTGTCACAAAAGATGTACTGCATAACGTGGGCAAAATAATTGAAATGCTCAATCTTGCGGCGTGAAGAAGCTTTTCTGGGGGGTTGTGAATTAATGTTAGATTGGAATTTGTTTATCTCTTTTTTCTAAATAACTCGAAAGCGTCCATGTAATGAAATAGTTTGTCAATTCTATAAGACGATCATAGTTTTGTAATCATTGCACATCCACGTAATTCAAAGGATTCTAAACACATAAAGTTATATTGATTTCCTTAACGTTTGTTTGTTGATTAAGTTTTCATATTAGAGAGAGCATGTTTTTCCTATTGGTGCGTGAATTATCATAACGGAAGAGTTTTACGTATGATAACATACTGTCAGACTTTTGTCTGAATTCCATAAATACATAACAAGGGAATGGACCTAAAATAGAAATATGCTTACATAGATTTGCGTGCACCACATTTCAATATACAAGTATTTCCCCGTTGGCTAAAACGCGACTTCCCTTCTAGATATTGCATGACATAGACCATTATATTTCTTAAAACAATACCACGAAATGAAAGTAAATCTTAGCAAACAATCCATTTTTGATTTCTTGAAACGTGGGCTAAATACTGTAAGACGCGAAAATTATAGCGAAAGCGTTTTCTAAATTGTTTTGAATATTATCAGTAATAGGTTAACTATACAAGAGGGTTTCAGAAAGAGGTGTAATCCCATTCGCCCACTTTTTATATTCAGTTTCAATTGACAATATTTTATAACAGAAGACACTCGAATCTTCGGCAACATATATCAAATACATTTGCATTAATGTACATTTTGTAATACATAGAATCTCAATATAACCCGTATGCAATTGTGATACCAAGCCAGGGGCACAATTTGTGTTACTATCTCAAAACGAAAACTTATGCAAACTTAATCCCAACGGTCACCGAATGTCTTATACAATATCATCAAACAAACCCTTGCTCGCCTATGCAGACACCAAATTAAATTTCTAATGCAATAAGAAAATGCAATTAGGCGTCAGACATTGCCTCAAACCAAAGTGGGCATACTAGCAAGAGGAACAAGCAAAAAAATGTCTTCTTCTTGTAATAATTCTTTTAATAATTGTTCTTCTTTCTTCGGATTAAGATCGAGAAGAGGTTCCCGTATCGTCGATTTAAATGCAAAATCTCGTAAGTCATTTTTTGCGATTTCCAAAGTAAAAGCTCTAATGTCAAGTTAAGACAAGTTTTGCACGTTTTGGGACTAAATACTTATCAGTATCAATAATATATACATTATATGTGAACAATATATTCGAATTTCAAGTAAAACTTTTCAGCTTCGAACAAATTCTGCTAACTTTTTTCTTCCCCTTTAAAGCCTTTCAAAATTGAGATACGATGTTTGACATTAACACCGACGATGTGTAGTGGCTTTGTTTTCTTTTTCGTTATACTCAAACGATACCGAATATCAGTATTTGCAACACTTTGGCGAATTCATCCTTTACTTCTTGTGTATAGTATTGATCAGTTTGGATGATTCCACTTAAGAAACATATATTGTAACTTAAAGGTGTGGAGGAATACTGCAGATATTTTTACTGATCCCATAGCCATACATGCATTTATTCAGTTCATGCAGTCCGTATGCAAGATCAGTAAGACATGAGACAATGCGATTTCGACATTAGAATTGTAGCCTCTTAATGTCTAGAATTCCGTGCGAATTACATATAGATTGTCTTGATTTGTAATAAAAAGATTTTCTAGATCTTAGTTAAGTCCTACAGATTTTAATGACCACTTGTGACCAATGTATATCGTGTAAATGTGGCCTCCGAGCGGGATATTCATTATATACATTATGTTATAGTTTTATTTCATGAATTTGTAGCATTTCTTTTAACTTATCAGCATGATATTGTCAGTTGGGTGAAGTTATAGCATTTTCTTTTTTATGTATTCAAATGTTGATACGGCTAGTGGAATTTTTGTTCATTATGGAAAATATGACGATTGATACATTTTCTTTACGATAACGGTAGGAAAGAAGTGTAGGAAGACAATGGATGGAAGAACAGATTTCGTCTATTGTAAGTTTTCTTTTTGTTGTTATTGGCGGTAATGCCTTTGTTTTATTTTTAAAACAATTAGACAGTAAACGCTCATGTCAAACCGATACTAATATTTTAATGTAGGACTTAAGTATTTCGTTTTGTATTCCAAATTTAATATGTAAAAGTACATGAATAAATGAAATTACATCTTGCATTTTTCCCCAAAAAAGTGACAAAAACTTTTAAGACGATACCTTTTCAGAACGTTTTACATCGTTTGTTATTATAATGAAACAGGTATAGTTTCTTTGACTTTTAGAGAAGAAATTTCTGCAGCTGAACTGTTAAAAAGTTAGGCTACAAAAGAAAATGACTTGTTGTAGCGATACCAATAAAACATTAAGGACTAGTTTAAAATTATTTAGGCTATTGTTTTTTCTTCGCATTTCGATTCAATTATATTACCAAAGACAAAAATGTTGCCTTAGGATATGATCATTGTATGGAAAATTACATGAAAAAGATGAAAAGACACAAACTCTGTCTGCGATAGATTTTTAAACATGCAAAGTTGTTCGTCGATTTGAATTGAAAGGTTTTGCACCTATATTTTATCGTGCTTCATCAATAAGTCATCAAACACCTGCGTTAATGGTAATTACTCATCGATGCAATTCAAATTAGTACCCACAACAAAGGGTTTGGATTTAAGTTATCAAAACTTTAATGTTGAATGTCTAATGTCTTTAGCCCTCTTATCTGTATCCCTGAATGATTAGCTTGATAAGACTAGTTTCGCGTCGGTCTATATAACATTTTTGTCCAGGGAGACCAGTCCATAAACCTCCAAATTATCTACAAGGTCATGTGGTATTTGTTACCTATGATATCATCTTACTTAGGTGCTAATGTATAGGTAAAAAGATAGATTGGTCCACTGTAATGCAGTCACAAACGTTTTCTTCTAAAAATAGCGGTAAGTGCTAGGAAATGATATTAAAACGGGCTAAAATAGACACCATTATTTATAAAGTGGGTGTCCTATGTAGAGTTATTTAGAGAAACGGTTATACGAAATTAAACACCTACACAAAAGTAAAAGAAGCAAGATTTAGCATGTTTAGTACTTTGCCCACGTTCAGCAATACATCTTTTGTGGCACTTTGTATGGATCACGAGTTGACCTTACTTCGATAAACTTGATCTGTTTGCTCGTAAACATAATGCTCTCGTTGTGTTTATTTCGTCATTTATTGCGGTCTTGAAAAATAAGATCCAATCTCATTCTTCGTACATCCTGTTAATTCATTATCCTGGGAAATTGGAATGCCCAGACTGTGCTAGATGACGGTTATAAATTGAGCCTCCTTTGTTGGGTCGGATGCCTTTCCGAAGAGGTGAAATTGAAAAAACTAATTTTTGTCATAACAAAGCTGATATCCTTCTTTTGAAAAAAAAAGTTTCGACACTTCCCCTATATTGTTGTTGGAAAACTCAGCCCATACGTTCACCTTTTGCAATCGGATTTAGATACATTGCGCACATGCTGAAGATTTGAGGTCATTGTAAATGTGATCTACATGAGTAAATTATATTTGATCTATTTAAGGAGAAAAAATGAATCACATGTAAGTGCAATTGCTTTTGATACATTGCTCCTCAAAATTATTCACTCGGCATTAGATAATCCCTCTCTAAGCCTTGTATATTTTAATGAGAGAAAAGGGAAAAATAACAAGTATCTGCAAATAAAGCAAAATCATAAAAAATTGATCGTAAGGAAAGAAAATGATAAACCATGGACGTCATAAAAATATCAAAATGTTGATTGGTCAGAAGATATTTTATGTGACCTTCTATTAGCCTTGTACTATAACCAGTATAAGAAAATGCAATAAAGTCAATATTTCATGAACAAGTTGTATATAACAAATTTCACAAAATAATATAAATGAACACAGGTAAGTAAATTACATTAAACCAGGACGTGATTTTCAACGAATGGCAACATGACATTATGATTGTTTAATTCATGGTCTAATAAAGACAGGAATATGTGATAAACCACCACAAACATACTAAGACGAATGGTGTATGTCAAGATAATTTTCAACGTCCTGTTTTAACCATAAAGAGAAGAACACTCATCGGAATGTTATAATGATATGGCGTTCATACTTTAACACGTTACTTGTACGATATCGAGTACGATATCGATATCAATTTCAGATGTGAAGATTAGTTATATCTGTTAGTGCCATTTTTTGTTCAAGGAAAAAAATAATATATTTATGACAGAAAAACTTATCTGATACGTCCTCTTAAAGATTGCTTCTTGTCATAACATAGTTTAACCCTTTCCCAAACAAGACCATGTTTTGACGTCCCTAATAATGAAGGCTTATGAAAATATTATAGCAAAAGAAGAAACTGCTGATAACCAGCAGTTACTTCTTTTGCCTAAATATTTTCTATGCTATAACTTACACAAATCCAACGGTTTTCAATCTATATTTTGTCGTCTGCAGCAGCTTTGAAGTTGGAACACCCTATACTTCTATAGTTCGGGAAAGGGTTAAGAATTATAAGGGAAACGGTGATATGTCTACCTATTTTTTTTAAAAAAAGCAACAACTCTAAAACATTCTTCGTTAGGGTAATGTAGTCTTCTAACACTGTCAAGTAAAAAGCATCATAACTTAGAATAAGTATAAAATGCGATGATTTTCGTGTCTTATGACTAACACCGTATATTCTCGTGCACAACAAACTTCGACCATTTCTTTATATTACACCATTGTCGGACTTCTGAAAACTCGCTTTCAATGAAATAATTTTAGAAAATGTGTTCGTGACCTACAAATTTTCGCTCTATGGAAGCCGGATATCACGAGGGAACAAAACACCGTTGAAACGTTTTGGAGCTAGTATCTACGTTTACCACCCGTGATATAGGTTTGATATCGTGATGATTTCACGAGAAGGTTCTAGAAGCAGGTTTTGTCTAGAAAAGTGTTCAGTCCACTAAGTACATGTTTATAAAGGTCTTTCTGTGCAAAGAATTATCCGTTAATGGTCTTACTCATTCAGCAATGTATTGCCCATTAATCAACTACTCCGTGTGCGAAACTGTATCAAGCAATACATTGTATCCAAATAACCTAATTTATTTTCTAGATGAGTATTTGATGACGGACTCATGCCAATCATACAACGTTCACTTATCACATAGTATGCAGAGTTCAGATGCCTTTTCGTATTTCCAAACAATTTCCTCAGCTCAATTAACTCCTCAATGAAAATTCATGAAACCAAGATTGAGAAAAGATCTGATTTCAATTATTTTCTTCCTTTGTCAATGAGTATTAATTGCTGAACATACGTCTAATTGATTGAAGGAGCTTAGGTCGGGGTGAATGGATTAAATAAGAAATGCATTACACAATACTTTTATCAACTAAGCTCTTTTAAATTATATTGCATTTTATTTGCATATTTGTTTAAAGAACTGTTGGTAGAAAATAATAGTGGACAAAGAAGGATCTGTGTATTTTTCCTTTATTTTTTCTAAAAGAAATCCAGAATGATAAGTGTTCACTAAGAAACAAACAACTTTCTCAGCTTTGATGTATCACAATATTATAGATAATTATCTTTCATTCACAGAAGTTGCTAACAGCAATACTTGATAGAATATATTTAATTTCTATAAAGGCCGTCGCATTCCTATCCAAAGCAGTAAATTATCATAGCGCGGTGTTCATTCAGTTTTATTGCTAATTTAGCCATTCAACACAATAGAAATAGGGGCAAAACGTTTTCAAAAGAAATCTTCACAAAAGTATGTTGGTATAATTTCATTGCATACAAACACACAGGCCCTTCAACATTGTTTGAATACGTAACAATAGAATAGAAATGAGACAATCAATATTTTGATTTTGCTTACTGTAACATCTAATTCGAATATTCGAGCATTACTTTAAAGTGGTGATGCAAGTTTAATATCGTCGTGTTACGATTCAATTATATAAACAGAAAAAACATTGTCTTGGGATATGATCACTATCTAGAAAATTAAAGAAAAATGACAAAAAAGACATCAACTCCGTCTACGATATTTTGTGAAATTGGAAAACGTTCCATAATTTCGAGTTACAGAATCTTGGGCTTTTACCTACATACCCTTTTTACTATCAAATTGATCTGTCTTTACACAATCTTGGTGAACGTTTGAAAACGTCAACATACGTGATACCCATGTGTATTAAACAACACATCTATTTGTATCAGACCCCTGGATTAGTATTGTGGGCTTCATTATGCCAGAAACACGCTAGCCAGTAGGTTATTTGATCTTTGTTTGGATACTTTTGTATCATTTCATTTTGTATTCGTAGTTATTGCACGAGACGTCAAAAACGCTTGTTATAAAATTTCCCAAAAAACTCAATATGATAAACGGGAATTAATTTCCCTTTTCAGACAAAAGTCAAACAAAAACCCATCTATACAAACCCTATCCCATACACACCACCAACGCTAATTCTTAATTGTAAAACAATGCAAATAATCAAAATGGCATCAAAATGTAGAATTAAACTCTTTATCCCCGAGATTAATGTAAACATATAAAGGAAATATGGGAATGGCATAAATTGTTAACTCACAAAATATGTGTTGCTAATCGATGTACCATCTTCAAAATTTGAATTTAATGTGCCCTGAGAAAACATCTGTTTCATTCTGAACAAGATTACGAAGCAAATTAGTGTGTCTAAATAGAATTGAATCCTAACTTGAAATCACTGAATTATAATTAAATATATCACAATCATGTTTTGAAAAAAAAATATGATCTTAATTTTGCTTTCACCCCATTCCACCCCGAATTGGCAGGTCTTTGGATTAAAAAGGTGATCGGACGATATACAGATAAAAAGTTTTTTCTCCAAATCCGTCATTGTGTTTGTGTAACAATGTTATCATGTCCTGAACATCCGTTTTGTTGCATGTACTAGCCTTCAAATTGAGACATCAGATAGAAGTGTTTGAGAAATGTAGAAATTACTTCATTCTCTTAGTATATAAGATAACACGCGAGTTGATTTGAATTTTATACTATTGTTCTCTTTTGTTGACCTTCAAAGGTACATGTATCAATCAATAATCTTCATTGCCTTATTAAAATTATATAAATCAACTCGAATAGAGGCATCAACGTACACTTTATTTAGATTTGATTCTTTTCTGAAATACTAAGACACTGGTGCTTGATAAATACACTTTATAAAAAGCGTCGGTAACATTGATATCTTCACTGAAATCTTTGATGAAGGGTTTCGGTTTGGTTATGACAACAATTAGTTCTTTCGATTTCTCTTCCTCAGAAATGCACTCTATCCAACAAAGGAGGCTCAGTTTATAACCGTCATCTAGCACGCTCTGGGCATTCGAATTTCCCCGGATAATGAATTAACAGGACGTACAAAGAATCAGAATAAATCTTATTTTTAAGGCCGCAATAAATGACGAAATAAACACAACGAGAGCGTTATGTTTACGAGCAAACAGGGCAGGTTTATCGAAGTTAAGTCAACTCGTGCTCCATACAAAGTGTCACGAAATATGTATGGCTAAACATGGGCAAAATAACAGAAATGATTAATCTTGCGGCGTTCAAGAAGTTTTTTGATTTTATGCTAGATTGGAACATGTTTACCTCTTTTTCTAAATAACTCTATAGCTTCCATGTAATAAGAAGTTTTGGCATGTCTAAAAGACGATCAAAGTTATGTAATTATTACACATACACGTGATTCAGATGACTCTAGACATATTAAGTTTTGTTTATATTCATAACGTTTTGTCGCTTAGTTTTAGGGGTGTTTTCATATTACAGAGACCACAATTTTCCTATTGGTTCTTGAATTATCATAACGGAAGAATTTTAACAATGATAAACTACTGTCAGACTTATTTTTGAATTCCATAAACACATAACAAGGTAATGGACGCAAAAATAGAAATATTCATACAAAGATTTGCGTGCATCCACATTGCAATATATTTCCCTGTGGGCAAGAACTTCCTTCTATTTATTGCATGATATAGATCATTATCGTTTTCAGAACAATTTACGAAAAAAAAGTAAATCATAAACAACAATCATTTTATGTTTTCTTAAAACGTCAGCTTAATATGCTGTAAGACGCGCAAATTATAGTTAAAGCGTTTTCTATTTTTTCATATTAGCAGTAATAAGATAACTAGACACGAGCGGTTAAGAAGGACGTGTTATCCTTCTTTTGTATATTCAGTATCATTTGACAATAGTAAATAACAGAAGAAACTTGAATCTTCGGCAACATAATGACATTTCGTCGGTGTTAATGCAAAACTTCGTATCTCGTTTTTGGCAAAAAATAGAGGAAAAGAAAAAAAACTATTTTACTTGAAATTCGGACATATTGTTCACATATATTGTGTCATTGAATCTGACAAGTACAAATATCCCAAAACCTGCGTGAATTGTCTTAACTGGACATACAAGTTTGTACTTAGAAAATCGCAAAAATTGACATTCGAGGTTTTGCATTTACCTCGACGATTGACATTGATGTATTATATAGAATCACATTATAGCCCGTATGCAATTGTGAAACTAAGCCAAAGGCACAATTCAAAACAAAAACTTATGCAAACCTATTCCCACCGGTGACCTGATGTCTTATGCAATATTACCAAATGAATCCTTGCTCTTCTATTCAGACACCAAATAAAATTTCTAATGCAATAACAAAATGCATTTAGGAGTCAGACATTGCCCAAAGCAAAGTGGTCATATTAACAAGAGGAACAAGCCAAAGACATGACTGAGTCTTTTTAGCAATATATAATTACTTCTTTCGCCGAATTAAAATTGAGAACAGGTTCACATATGTAGTTGTTTTATGTATAGTTAAACCAGGCCGAATATCAGAATATTCCTACATATCCTTGACCTTCTTAAAGTGACATTTCACATTTACTTATTTTTTTAAAAGTATGTCTTGGTGCAAAGATTGTTTATTCTAATGCGTAGAAATGATATAAGTTTTTTGAAGTTGTTATTTATAAGCGAAAAACACGCCTTCAAAGTTGAAACAGAAATGGCAAATTCTATATAAATCTGAACTGTTGTCCACAACAATTAGAGTTTAATTTTAGCACAAAAATATATATTTCTCGTAAAATGTTCAATATTTTGGCTTGAAATTTTCAGAATTTGCATAAGAAAAAATGCACTTTCAGATAGAATAAAAGTAAAATTTATGTAAAAATAATTCTGAAATGTCACTTTAAATATATCAAACATTAACAATTTGGCAAACTTATCCTTTATTTCTTTTGTATACTAGTATACATGCTTTTATTCAGATCAGTATGAGAGGAGACAATACCATTTTTACATTTATATTGTAGCCTCTTCATGTTTATAATTCAATGTGAATTACAAAGAGATGGCCTAAATGTCTAGTAAAAATATTTTCTAGATCTTGTTTAAATCCTACAGGTTCTATTGGCCACTTGTGACCAATTTAAAACGAGCGAAGTTAGCCTAAGAGCAGCATATTTATTACGTTTTTACATGAATTTGTGACATGTCTTAAACCAATCAACATGATGTTGCTAGTTCGAGAAAATCACGTCATGGATTTATAGCATTTTCTATTCGCAGGTATTCGAATGTTGATGTTGCTGGTAGAATTATGAAAGATATATCGAAAATATAGAAGATTTGATAATGAAACTTACTTTCTTAACATTCTATATATATAGGACATTAAGAAAAATTGACACGTTTTCTTTAAGATAGAGGGAGAAACCCGCAATAAGTGTAGGGAGACGATGAATTGAAGAACATATCGCATTTATTTTAAACCTTATTTGTGTTGTTCTTGATGGTGATACTCTTTTGTATTTTCCAAACAATTAGACTATACATAGTCATGTTACGCTAATAATAAAAGTTTACAGCAAAATTTAAGTACTTCGTTTCAAATTGATAATGTAAATGTATATGAACAAAAGAAACTGTATTTCGCATTTTGGTGAAATTCCTCACAATCAAGTGACAAAGACTTTATAGACGATAAGTTTTCCGAATATTTTATATCGTTGTTATTATCATGAAACATGTATAATTCCTTTGACTTTAGGAGAGGAAATTTTCTTAAAAATGTAATGTATTGACCACGGCATGTAAATATAACTGAATTTTACTGATCAAATTTACGAAAAATGTCACATTTTTTTCTCCACTTTAATTTCCAAATGATAAATCCCATAAACTACTTTTATTTAATACTTTTGCTTTTGTTTTTTCAACGTCACCACAATTTATAGTTAAAGTTGACCGTTTATACATACATGTATGTAAAGTTTAAGACGACTATAATGGGATTGAACAATTGACGTCATCATCCATATATGGCCCAAAGGTAAATTTCAGTTTCGTTTTACGCGCACCTGTAAATCACGTATCTTTATCAGGTTATAACTCAGATTAGGGGTTGATTTTTTCATCGCAAATTTTGCTAATGTTTTCTTATACAATTCTCTTTCAGATGAATTTATCTTATTTTACATGAAAACGAAGATTCATTTCAGGTTTAACGTGATTTGTTAAAAAGGGCTACAAAAGAAAATGACTTCCTAAAGTGTTTCGTTGTAGCAATATCAATGAAACATAAATGTCTAGTTTTAAAACATTTAGGCTATTGTATTTTCTTCACATTTCGATTCAATTATGTTACCAAAGAAAAAACATTGCCTTAGGATATGATCATCGTCTAGAAAATTACAAAACTCGATGAAAAGACATCAGCACTGTCTACAGTTTTTCTTTGATTTGAATAGAAACGTCTTGTACTTATATTTTTTCATGTTTCATATGATGTTCACCGAACATTTTTGTTGTGGGTACTTCCTAGAATTGTTGTTTCATCGAGGCAATTCAGGTTTTCGATTTCCATGAGCATAGTTTTAATGTCTTTTACCCTCTTATCTGTAGCCCTGACTGGTTAGGTTGATAAGAAATTTTGAGAAAATGGCAAACTGCTTCTTTTCGGTCGTTATTTGATATCACCATACTTAGATGCTAATGTATAGGTAAAAAGATAAATGTGTCCACTGTAATGCATTCACATATGTTTCCTTCTACTAAAATAGCAGTTAGTGCTAAAATAATATTAAAACATGCTAAAAAGGACACTAGTATTCATTAATTGGGTGATAATTTGTCCGATGAAGAGTTTTTTAGAGAAACGAATCTACGAATTGAAAAATGTACTATGTTACACAAAATTAAAAGAAGCTTCTTGAACGCCGTAAGATTGAGCATTTCTATTTTTTTTTTTTTTGCCCACGTTCAGCCATACATCTTTTGTGAAACTTTGTATGGAAAACGGATTGACCTGACTTCAATAAACTTGGCCTGTTTGCTCGTAAACATAACGCTCTTTGTGTTTATTTCGTCATTTATTGCGAACTAAAAGGTAAGATTCATTCTCATTCTTCGTATGCCCTGTAAAATTATTATCCGGGGAAATTTGAATACCCAGAGCGTGCTAGATGACGGATATAAATTGAGCCTCCTTTGTTGGGTCGGATGCATTTCTGAAGAAGAGAAATTGAAAGAACTAATTGTTGTCATAAAAAAGCTGATATCCTTCTTTCTTAAAAAAGATTCGACACTTTCCATATATTGTTCTTGGAAAAAAGCTGACCATACGTTCACATTTTGCAATCGGATTTAGATACATTGCGCTCATGCTTAAGACGTTAGGTCATTGTAAATGTGATCTACATACGTGTAAAATTGTATTTGATCTGTTTACAGAGAAAAATGAATCACACGCAACGGCAATTGCTTTTGATACATTGCTTCTCCGAATTATTCACAGAATGGGGCATTAGATTAACCACTCTCTAAGCCTTGTGTCTTCTAATGAGAGTAATTGAAAAAATAACCAGTATCTGCACATTAAGCGCAATCATAGAAAATTGATCGTGAGGAAAGAAAATGATAATCCATGGGCGTCATGATATCAAAATATTGATAGGTCAGAAGAAAGTTTATGGGTCCTTCTATTAGCTTTATACAATATCCAGCATTAGGAATATGCAATAAAGTCAATGTTTCATGAACAAGTTGGCTATAACAAATTTTACAAACTCTACCACCAAAGTAATAAAAAGGAATACGTAAGGAAAGGAAATGACATTAACACAGAGAGTGATTTCACCGAATGGCAACATGGTATTGATTGGTTTAAAGAAATACCACAAATACAAATAATAAAACCGTAATAAATATGCCGCTCATAGGCCAAAATATGCCGCTCTTAGGCCAAATTTACTCGTTTTAAATTGGTCACAAGTGGCCAATAAAACCTGATAGAAATTTTGAGAAGACTTAAAAAGGACAAACGACTACAATTAGGATTTTCATTGAACTTGGTGCGCGTTGTCTTGATTTTGAATGTTGATAATTATTACTTCCCTACGCCATAGGTTCACAAGCGATCTCTTCTATGCGCTGCGTGTTGCAACTGCTTTTCACACTTTTCTTATACGAAAAGTTTTCAATTTGACAATTGCAAATTGTCATTGAACAAAAATTAAGTATGTTTTGAAAGTTTCAAAATTAAAGCTTGAATATAAAACAAGGGTACCATGACGGTCCTATATCGCTCACCTGAACCACAATGATATTAGCCACAATTTTGTTCAATTCAATTAATATTTACTACTTTAAGACTGAAAACGAACTTATGGTCAATAACTCATCCGAGATCTTATGGTGCCCAACATTGTGTCCAAGTTTTGTCTTGATTGATTAATAATTGTAAATTTTAGAGTGTAAACAGGGTGGAAAACAGCCGAAAATGGCACGTAACTCTCAACTTTCTGAAAAAGATCAGACTGAAAATCTAACTCATTTAAGATCTTATGGTCTCCAACATTGTGTTCAAAATTTTGTCTTGATTGATTCATAATTGTAGATTCTAGAGTGTAAAAAGGGTTGAAAACAGCTGAAAATGGCAATTTTGTCAAATTCAAAGGCACATTACTCTTTACTTTCTAAACAGATCAGACTGAAAATTGATTTCATCAAAAGTCTTAGGGCCCCAAACATTGTGTCTTATTTTTGTCTTAATTATATCATAATTGTAGATTCTAGAGGGTAAATAAGGTCGAAAAGAGCCTAAAATGGCAATTTTATCGAATTCAAGGGCACATAACTTTTGTCTTTCAGATAAGATCAGACTGAAACTCGAACTCATCCGAGAAATTATAGTCTCAAACATTATGTCCAATTTTTGTCTTGATTGATTAATAATTGTAGATGCTAGAGTGTGAACAAATTAAAAAGTATTTATTTTTGACGTTCAAGGGCACATAACTCCTGACTTGCTGGTCCGATCTGACCCAAAATCAAAGTCATCCGAGAACTTATGGTCATACATGTTTTCGGCTAAAACACGGTATTCAGAAACAAAGTGTCTCATCAGGTTAACCCACCCTTCTAGCTTTCTTGGCATAAAATAAGATTCCAATACCAAAAGTGCATTACTTGAACCATCAAAACTGATGTGTGAAAAGTTTCTGAAGCCATTAGTGAAAAGAATTTAAACTTGTTTTAAAATACAAAATATATCCGATTTTTTTAATCAGATATTTGGCTGCATTTTTAATTGTGTAGTGTCCGTAACCCTTACAGTGCAATAAAAAGTCCTGGGCTTATGAAACAGATTATTTCATTTAGGCTACCATATTGAGAGCTGTTACATTCTAGACTACTGAAGTTTTAATGTAAATGGATCCTTTGACAAATCACCATTGTAACAGTTGGTTACGGACACTACATATTCAAGCTAGGGTCTACAAATGTCCCATTTTCTGAGACACAACTCTAAAATATGGGTACAATAGACTACCAAAATCTACCTTAGGAACTGTTTAATCAAATCAAAATAAAGTTGTTTGGAAACAATCAAATAAAACTCATTACCTGTACCTTGAATTCTAAAATCATGTTGGTGAGACAATATAACGCCCAAAAATGGCTATTTTCTGAGTACATATTCAATCATTTCTCAGTGATCATATAAGATTGACTAATGAAAGTTTTTGGACATCAAAAACTAGTTTTGCCTCATAATATGAGCTTTTTGTAGATATATTTTAGGCTATACTTTTTCAGAAAATCATATATTACATTAAAAAAAACGTTTTTCCCGAATACTGTGTTTTAGCCGTTTGTTTAAGTTTGGTTAAGATTGGTCAATATTTATGGATGCTAGAGTGTTAACAATAAATTGTGGACAGACGGACAGATGGATGGACGGACGGACGGACCTCGACGGACTAAAAGCGACCACAATAGCTCACCTTGAGCACTTCGTGCTCAGGTGAGCTAGAAACAACAACAAAAAAATAGGAATTGGTTTAAGCACGTTTCAAATTTAATGTAATCCTGTTATTTGGACAATTATGTTTAATATCTAACGAAAACTGTTTTTGCATTCAACTTTCTATTACAGGAACATTTTCCTAGTCGCTTGAGAATATGTCTATCATCCATTTGTTCTTCCACATGTTAATTTGATAGCATATCTATAGCACAACAATGGGTTTGTTCTACTGCATAATTAATAAACATCGAGCTATAATACATATCCATTTCTACTTCAAAGTGAACAATTGGTGCAGTGCTGTAATTTTGATATTCTTATTTCCAGTAATGCACATTCCACTAGTGATAAACCATTCACTGTTCCTCTTTACCCCCTAAAAATTGTCTGTATTTTGCAAACGACTTCGAGGATTCGGTAGATGAAATGTAAACAACGAATGATAAACTTGATATTTAAGGTAGTCCACTCCTTGTGAGTTTCGAGCAATGGCGGAGATATTCGGACGAAGTCGAAAATATTCGGCGGTGGAAAGTTCCACCTCCAAATGTTTTCGAACGTGCCCGAATAGGTTCGGATACGTAACGATGCCATTCGAAAAAATCCGATGTTTTATGAATCTCAAAATAACCACATCTAAGGTTTTATACCTTAGATTTATATAGTGACATGCGTACTATTGATGTAGATATACATAGAGCTAATATAACTTTAATGTTAAGGTATTCCATCCATCAATAAGTACCATACACTTTGTGCAGTTTCGGGCGTTACTCGTGGCAACGGAACTGACAAGGGTATCCATCGTCAATTGCCGTTGCCACGGATGACATCCAGGAATTGACGAGGGTATACCATCATCAATTTCCTCATTTGTGGATGACGCCTGAAGTTGCACGATATGTTTGGCATCAAATGATGGATAGAATACCTTCATTTACATCTCTGTATATGTCGAAATTTCGTATGGCGAAATTCCGATGGGATGAAATTATTCATCGCAGAAATCGGTTTCAGAATCTCGAATGAATGATTTGTCTGTTTCAAGGCCTTTTAACAAAGTGGGGAGATAAATTTAGTTAATAATCGCGTCGTGAATTTCCCAAGGCTTGTCTGATCTTGTCTTTTCACAGCGCTCGTTGATAACCGAACACTAACAATTAATGATTTATGGAATTATAGTTAATTATGTCATAAAGACGTGACCATGTGTAAACCAAACTAAACATATGTTAAATAAACGTTGCAAAAACTATGTAAATATCATTTTCAACATTCCCCAAACAGAAAAAAGACAATCGTCATAACTTAAAAATTTATGTCATTCATATTTTGAAATGTAACTTTTACGACATCAATATCAATTTGAAAGCTGGTGGCAAAACATTGCCATATTTTAATTTTCCATTTAGGAAAACGCCTATATTTATCGCGGGGAAGTTTAGGAATAATCATTGAAATGGCGAAATGTTGATCTATCTTTGAATAGAGCAAACCTCTAAAACGCTTTTTCCTTGGTACGACATAATATTCTTTTAACAGTTAGGTAAAAATCATCATCACTTAGAATTAGTCTAAAACGCGTTATCTACAATTTTCGCGTCTTAGAGCTAATCAAGATCACGTTACAAGTATACCTATGTGGATTGTTTGTTATGATTTATTTTCTCTCAAAGGATTGTTTGCAGAATACTAATAAAAACATCATGCAAGGAGTAGTAGCGAAGTCGCTTTTACGTCCACAGGGAAATATATTTCAGAGTAGATGCACGCGAATTGCTGTAATAGCTATCTGAATATTTATATGTGTGTGTCACTTCCGTGTAAGTGTTTAATTCATTCCTAATTAATGTCTACTTTTTACGACGCACCTGATTGAGACAGAACAGAACATTGCAGAAAAAGAATAAGTTTTATACTTTGCAGGTCCTTTCAAATTTGGCAAGTTTAAGGTTTTTGCCACAATTATACTTATACTCGTATATGGTTGTGGCGACAGAACAACGTTTGGAGATTCGTGTCCTCTAAACATTATTGAACCGTCTCAAGTTAAAAAGCTGCTTCAGCAGATATAGTGTGCATTTATGCGACCTGTTAAAATTCCATTGTGATAATAGCATAAGGACTCTCTTTCCTCTATTTCAGGTTATATGGAGAAAGGCGAGTGAGCCTCATCCTATCAGTATCGGAGAGGTGGTGTATTTTTCCAAAGACAATCGTTTTAATGTGAGCATATCACGTGAGCGACGGGAGTTCAAACTGGTCATACAAGACGTCCGGTTGTCCGACGCTGGGGTTTACGAATGCCAGGTGCCTGCCAAAAATAAATTAATACGATTGGTCCGCTTAACTGTTTTAGGTAATTAATTTTCTTTATTTCCGTGGAAGTAATCTTGTCATTATCTCACGTTATCACGGTGGGGATTGTGCATGATGGGATGGATAACGAATTTGGAGTATACGGACGAAATTGGCCTCGCTTCAGGTAAGAAATTGTGCAATAATTTTCTTATTCCTGCTCCAATTTTCAAGCGGTTTGTTGCATGTACCCCGCATTAGTGAGCTCTTTCCTCGGATATATGACTTGTTTGTAGAATCTTTGTACTTTGTCCAAAAATTGATCCCAACCGACCAGAAAAACGACAAAAAATGCAGGCCCTTTTTCTAGTCGGTTGGGATCGGTTTTTGAGAAAAGTACAGGGAAGTTCCAGATGAATGATACATCTGAGAAAAGGGCTCAGCCAGACGGAGTACATGCAACAAACCGCATGAAAATTGACGCAGAAATAAGAAAGTTATTGCACAAATTCTTACCTGAAGCGTGGTTAATTTGGCCGTAGTCGTTACCATTTCGCTTTCTGGTCGGTTGGGACAATATTTCGGAAAAAGTATCATGGGATATCTAATATGTAATACATCCGATGAAAGAGCTCATTAAGGCGGGGTACATGCAGCAAACCGCTTGAAAATTGATACAGAAATAACAGAATTATTGCAAAATGTCTTACCTGAAGCGAGGCGAGTTGGCATCAAATTTTGTGCAAAAAATAGACTGAATTTACCGTTATGTTTTGATAAACCGTCGGTGTTGTTATAACATCTCGTAACTACGGTTTGATTCAAGCCGTAGTTACGAGATTTTATAGCAACACCAACGAAATACTATTTATTTGTCCGAAATTATGTCACGGTTTACTTGATAAAATCATTCCCTATTGTCGGTAGTCGTTATCCATCCCATCATGCACAATCCCCACCGTGGTTATGGTATATAAGAATTAGTCATTTAAAAGAGCAGCATCCAGGCAACCCTTACCCAAACTGCAGACTTTTAGGGTTATCCAATTTGGAACCTGCTGCAGACGTCAAGGTGTCATTTAAAGTAGAACTTTTGAAAATCATAGCACAGAAAATATTGAGTCAAAAGGAGAAAATGCTGATCGTGAGCATTTTCCTCTTTTGTCACAATGTATTCCCAAGCCTTTTTCTTCCAAGAATGCCTAAACGATGTCTTTTTTTAGAAAGGATTAAATAATAGAATTCCTGGTGGAACCTCTTACTGTTAAATCTAATATATTGTAGTGCCATTGACACGATATATTTCACCTATTTTAATACGTTGTACATGTACATGTATTTTGGTGTGAGTACAGCTCAAGTTTACCGTGTCGAAGTCAAGATAAATGTTAAAATTCCTCTGAATTTGACTCGTCCGAGTTTGTCCAATTTCGATTGAATGACATTGGACCGTTTTTGCTACTCATCAAGCACAGTCATAATTGAAATAAGATATGAAAAATAATTTGAAAGAAATTGCACAAAACGAGTCAGCTCCATTCTTTCTCTACTATATTTTAAAGGACATTGTTCTGACTCAAGGATTCAAATGGTATCCATAACATCCGGTTTGATGAACAATTAATAAAGTATTGCAAAATACTATATCGAAGTACTCGGAGAGCTACCCCTTCTTATTTGTAGCTACATGTACATGCATGATAGCGCTTGCTATTTTTATGCCCCCGTATCGAGAGATCGGGGGCATACTGTTATACTCATGTCCGTCTGTCCGTCCGTCTGTCTGTCTGTCCGTCCGTCTGTCCGAAAACTTAACCTGAAAACTTTGCCTTTTCTCCAAAACTATTTGACATACAAAGCTCAAATTTGGTATGCAACTTCCTTTCAATGATATCTTTCTGTTCCGAGCAATTTGGCCTTCCTCAAGGTCATCCGTTACCCTTATCAACCCTTTACTCTACGAAAACTTAACATTTTAGAAAAATTTGCCAGTTTCACAAACACAGCTTGTTTGCTTCTAGGAACACCAAAGCCACCTGACCCTAATGATGACAAGAGTAAGTATATGATTCTATCTCTTCTTTGTCTTTTTGGTTGTTATTGAATTTTGGGATAAACATGTACAACATATGAAAAAAGCATAAACCTTCACGAATTCGGGGAAGATCATTCAATTAAAAAGCTGAAGACCGAGGACGTAATTTTGGAGAACAGTGTTTTTCTGAACGAAAAGTAGAGTTTTTACAGTACATTTTAACCAAAACTTAATGTTTTCCTATACTCTGTTATATTTCGCTGAAGAGTGTGTCGCCCTGGGATTCAACAAATATATTTTTCATAAATACTTTTGTCTTCCAAAACGTTTTAATGACAATTTCTTTTAGATTTTATTAAATGTGTAATTGAGACAATTGATTGAAAGCTCATTTGCAGACAAACTTGAGTCGATTTACTTCTCAATAATCTGTGGAGTTTGCATGTATGTACTTCAGAGCAACAAATAAGGGGATGTGAAGACATTCTAAATATTATTTTAATGTCCAACACTATGTTGTTGGAAGTCATTGGAATCGCCTCATTAAGACAACCGATTCTAATACGTACCAACAATGCAGGATTTGATAGTTAATAAAAGAAAGTATGTACTTAAAAACATTTAGCTCTTCGTATGCTTGTGGTTCATAATTAGCTATTTGTAATTAGTTAGGTGTCACTTTCATTTCGCTTTCATTAGTATTTATTTCTTTTTCAGATAAAGATTCAAATATTGTTATGCCAGGTAAGATATTTTATCTTGTGTCCAAAACGGCGAAATGAAAAATAAAAATACTGCTGGCGTCAAGACAAGTATTTAGAAAAAGAACACCTGTGTACAATGCAGCACAGAAAATATAGAGGCAAATGTAGAGCATTAAGATTACCAGTACTTTCTACTAATGTTTCTTTTTTTCAAAACTTTTATTTTAGAGACATCGGGTATTGTTTGGAAATGGTAAGATCAACATGCCCTTCTAGTACTAGTTGCTCTTTAAAACTCCATATTTACCCATATGACCTGTAAGAAAGAAGCTAACTTTGGTCATTTGTTTATGGGTACCAATTTTACCCATTCTCTTTTCAATTATCTTAAATAAAACTTTTTTAATTCACACTTATTATAGTGACTCAAAGGTTCTATATGTTTTAAGTGCAAACGAATTATTAGAGAATTTAAGAGGATTCTTCTAGACTATTTTTGTACACAAAACGTTCATAAACTGTAACGAAATCTCGGTCTTTCCAGACAATATTTTAAAATGTCAGACAGAAGGTCAGTGTAAGGTTTCACTGTCTGTATCGTATGACGTTAACAATTCCGAATTGTCTATCTTATTCTACCCTTTTTTCTTGACATTTTGTTTTTCCGGATTTGTACATGGCTACCTTTTTTGTACGTCTTTTTATGATGCAATTTCAATTTGAAAGTTGCTGCAGACGACAAAATGGGCATTGATAAAAATGGATTTGTGTACAATGTATATATTTGTTGTACGAAGCAATCTTGTTGTATCTTTATCGGTTTCTATAAATATGTTGTCCGTATTAATGAAATATTGAATCACCACAGCTACATGTATAGTATAGATGCGCCCCAATTAATACAAATAACCAGAGGAAACTTTGATTCCTTTACAAAAAACATGGTCTCGCTTAGAAGTCCCTATTATTAGAATCAGTTTGGGGAAAATGAGTGGAAATTAGCATTTTCTCATTTTGTCTCAATACTTCTGTGCTTTATATTACATGTACAAACAATCCCATATTTTTCAAATTTCATCTATCCATCTAAATAATCTGTCAATTTGAAGCAGTATGGATTTTTGAATTTTGGAAAAGGCTTACAGCTATTGGTGTCCAAGAGGCATCCATGTAAATCTTTAAAGGAGACAAATACATGCAAAGATCTATATCATCCCAAAGTGCACAAAGAAGCAGTTTTTCTGTCGCCTGTTTCTCTGAAATCGGATACAGGACGATCGTTCAACTTTGTTTATTTACTTCGCATGTTCGATAGAGCAAATAAGCACTACTTGCATTACCTTGGTTGTAAAGGTTCCGGAAAATATGATGTTCAAACTTCATCGTAAATGCAACGCAATTACAATGGCAATGAATTTTGTGCTAAGAATAGACTTGGTTTACCGTTATGTTTTGATAAACCGTCGGTGTTGTTATGAAATCTCGTAACTACGGCTTAAATCAAGCCGTATTTGCGAGATTTTATAATAATGCCAACGAAATACTGTTTGTTTGTCCGAAATTACGTCACTTTTAGGTTAAAAAATCGTTCCCTATTCTGTGCTATGATTGTACTCTTTTAGCCAGAAAGTTATTCTACATAAAATAAAATCTCAGTGAACAGTTTTGTTTTTGAAGAAAGCAGATGAAATTTGCTTAATACTACTATCAATCGTCAAATTAAATATTAAGGTTCCGGAACTGTAATGGCTGTAACTTTATAGTGATTAAACTGCACTACAAATATGCCTAGAAGTGTTTAATATCATGCATCAATTATATGAATGGCAAAACTCAAATTGATATGTTATTAAGTGAATGGTAAATAAGCAGTAAATATTTCTGACTTGAAAATAATGCATTATCTCCCCTTATGATATAAATTTTAGTGGATTATCTGCCCTTGACTCACTAAAAAATCAGTTTTCACAAAATTTGTGTGGCAAACGAACTATTTTATTGTATTCTGTGGAGCGAAATAATAATTGGCAACTTTCTACCATTTGAAAAATTTGAAAATTTGCCTAATTTTGAAAATATTGACAAAAAAGGTATTTTCTCATTGGCTCCAATGCAAACTTTAAAGCCAGTTATCTCCCCTTGGTTCTACAAATTTTAAAAAGTAAGATGGTGAAATATCTTTATTTATCAATGTCTACAACATATCCAACTTTCAAACAGATCTATACGCTATAAGTGTGTGTACGAAATATTGCCATTACAGTTCCGGAGCCTTAAATCGATTTTACTGGGAAACTAAAACGTAACAAGAAAATCTCAAATATCTTTGGAGTTATTTCACAAACTCCATTCAAGTCTTCCGACAATATTAAGATAAATTACTTTCACCAAAAAATTGAGAAATTAAGTCTGTCCCAAGTCGTTTTGTTTGATAGCGTTCTCACGGGTGGTAAACAGAGAAACTTGCTCCAAAAAGAGTCAACGGTATTTCGTTTCCTCGTGACATCCGGCCTCTACCGAGGTAGTTGCATAGAGCGAAAATCTGTAAACAAAGGTAGGTCACGAACACATTTTTTTCTACAAATATTTCTTTTACAACGAGTTTTTGAAAAATCCGGCGATGCTGTAATATGAAGAAATGGTCGAAGTTTGTTGTGCACGAGAATATACGGTGTTAGTGGCAGGGTTTTAATACAATCGTTGAAAAACATTTCAAAATCGAAAGTAAAGAAGTTTTTACTTTCGATCTTGAAATGTTTTTCAACGATTGTATTCAAACTCTGCTCACTAACACCGTATATTCTCGTGCACAACAAACTTCGACCATTTCTTCATATTACAGCATCGCGGATTTCTCAAAAACTCGCTTTAAAAGAAATAATTTTAGAAAATGTGTTCGTGACCTACAAATTTTCGCTCTATGCAACTACCTCTTTTTGGAGCTAGTTTCTCTGTTTACCACCCGTGGTTCTGAAGCGTGAGAGAGACTTATTTAAATAAGACATGTCCGTTTTTTTCTTAGACAAATATAAACTTTGCAAACTGTCTGCCATTGATTCGGCCATGTTATGATTTGGTGCACTTTAAGATATGTGACCCGTCTCGCTAAAAGGGACCTTATTCGAATACCAAAAATCCAAACTTTGACAAACATTTCCGACTCAGCACAGGTAAACCAGATACTGTATTGAAAAATGAATGTAAAGTAAGATAAGGAAAACATGTAATGTAAAAAATTACATACAAGTGAAAAGTGTCGGTCCTAGTCTGGCTGCGCAGACTGACTAGGATCGATATTTTTCACACACCCGAATAGGTCCCTTTTAGCACAACGGGTCACATATTTTACACTCTTTGCTGTACAAGGCCTTGCACTTTTTCGAACTGAATGTATATAATAGTTGTGTAATTAAAAGAATTATGTTCATTATTCTAAGGGTTACGCGTTGCTCATTAGGTTTATATATTGAGGAACTCTACTGGTAGTTGAGCCAAGAGACCTGTAGTCCGGGACCTTTGATACCGTTTACTACAGTATTTTTGTAATGCGCCCCGATATACATTTGATTTACGTTGATAAGATCGGATAGTACTTTTTTGAAAGCGACTTGAAACTCATATTAAGAATAAAATATTTGTGTAGATCTACGTAATACTAAATGACATTTTTGTCAACGTCACAAAGACAAAATTTAAACTGATTTACAGCCAGCGAACTTCATTTTTCTTAAAACATTTCTTCTTCAATCTTACCCATGAAGAAAGCTGATTGCGTATCAAAACAATGCTACATGTAGTAGAACAACAGATAATAGGGGGTGAAGTCTCTTTTTTAAACACTATCATATTTGTTGTAAATTTTCATTTGAATCGTCCCGATGATAGAAGTCTTAATGAGTACCCAGAGGATAGGTTTTGGTTAACATATAATGAAAAAATTCATTTTGAAAAGCAATCATCATATGATTATGGCTTTTCAAAATGAATTTTTCACTTTAAAGTGACATTTCACAATTATTTTTACATCAATTTTACTTTAATTTTATCTGAAAGAGTATATTTTCTTATGAAAGTTCTGAAAGTTTCAAGTCAAAATATTGTACAGTTTACGAGAAATATATATTTTTGTGCTAAAATTAAACAAATTGTTGTGGACAACAGTTCAGATTTACATAGAATTTGACATTTCTGTCTCAACTTTTAAAGCGTATTTTTCGCTTATGAATAACCACTTCAAAAAATTGATACCATTTCTACGCATTAGAATAAACAATCTTTGCATCAAGACGTAATTTTAAAAATGAAATAAATGTGAAATGTCACTTTAATGTATATATTATGTAGCTCTGACAAAGGCCTATAAGGAACACACAAAATATTCCTTTTGTATTGTCAAAGCAGCGAATGAAAGAAAAAAAAACATTTTAGTAATTCAAATGTTCTCGTTCACTCCCATTTCTTTATTCAAAAGGGCGTCAAAACCAGGCATTTGTCACAAGATAGTTTAATGCACCCGCCATCAGAATCTATCATAGAAAAGAATTTACTGTAACAAGAAGTTTTAACCCTTTCCCAAACAAGACCTGGTTTTGACGTCTCTGTTAGAATTTTGGACTGGGAAAACATTGAAACAAAAGAAGAAACTGCTGATAACCAGCAGTTTCTCCTTTTGTCTCAATATTTTCTGAGCTATATCATACACAAATCTTATTTTTATCAACATTCATTTTGTCGTCTGCAACAGCTTTCAAATTGGATCCGCCAAAAATTGTGTCGTTTGGTAATGGGTTAATATGGGATTAACCGATTAAAAGACAGCGACACCATTTGACACACATCAAGGTACGTGCTTTGGAAACATTCTGTAAATTGAAAAAAAGTGCTTTTGACAAGCAATTTCTTCATTTTCAACAACATTTTCCTACACAGAAAGACAAAAAATGTAAAGTTCAATTCACTTGAAATTGTTTGTCGAAAGCTTTATTTCAAGCAATACAAATGAAATTTACTTATTAATGGTAATATAATTTGCTAATTAACTGTCGAAGCAAATTTTAAATCGTTTCATGTGGGAAACTAAAAGTAACAAGAACAAATCAGATATCTACTGAAATGCATCGCAAACTCCATTTAAGTCCCCCGACAATATTAAGATGAAATACTTACGCCAAAAAATAAGAAATCGTTTTGTTTGACGGCTTCTGGAAGCGAGATAGAGACTTATTTAAATAAGGCATGTCGCGGGTTTTCTAAGACACCCATAAACTGTGTTAACTTTCTGCCATTGTTTCGATCGTGTCATGGTTACTTATACCTTAAGCTTTTTTATATATTAAACAACGTAGGACGGGTCCTTTAAATATTTCAAAATGTAAGATACATAAGTTGTACATATTGCTAAAATTGATTTTGTCCTTCAATTTAGGCATGTCATGTTCGTGCAATTATTCCAGTATTTTATGGACCAAATATTTTCATGGGGTGTGTTTCTCTGAAGCGTATCCTAATCGATTCAATATTATTATAAATAACGACATTTAAATGTTTGAATGAAATAACAAACATGGTAACGTAAAGAGTGGAATTTTAGTAAAACCATCAGTTTTCAACTTCTTTCTTTTCTACCAAAATGATGGAATTCTCTACTGAATTCCCAATTTAATCACACTGAATAAAATTACATTTAATGTGCACTTTAAAGATCAATGTGACATTGTAAGGCTTACCTAGTTTAAGAAAATATGTTCTTAAATACTTTAAAAGGATTTCTGCAGACAATTTACGTGTTCTAAACGTCCCTAATAAGTGTAACAAAAGCTCTGTCTTACCAGACAATATTTTAAAATGTCAGACAGAAGGTCAGTGTAAGGTTTCACTGTCTGTATCGTATGACGTTAACAATTCAGAATTGTATATCTTATTCTACCCTTTTTTCTTGACATTTTTTTCTAGATTAGTACATGGCTACCTTTTTCGTCTATTTATGATACAATTTCTTCTAACAACCCAGATAGCAATAAATCGGCTAATTGGACGTATTAACATGCATAGTAAATGCAAGGTTCTATATCCTTAAAGATAATAGCAAATTACTTCTCTAAAAGTATCAACTGGACATGTAAAACAGCAATTATTTTATTTAACCAACGATTATATCATATTTTTGTTGTACGAAACAATCTTGTTTCATTTTTTGTCGGTTTCAAGAAATAATATTATGTTGTCCGTATTAATGAAATATTGAATCATCACAGCTATAGTATAGTTGCGTCCCAATAACAAAAGGAAACCTTGAACCCTTTACCCAAAAAAACAGGGTCTCGCTTAGAAGTCCCTATTATTAGAATCAGTTTGGGGGAAAATGAGTCGAAATTAGCATTTTCTCATTTCGTCTCAATACAATCCCATATTTTTTTCAAATTTCATCTATCCATCTAAATACATGTAATCTGTCAATTTGAAGCAGTATGGATTCTTGTAGGCCTATTTTGGAAAAGGGTTACAACTATTGGCGTCCAAGAGGCATCCATGGAAATCTTTAAGGAGACAAATACATGCAAAGATCTATATCATTCCAAAGTGCACAAGAAAGTAGTTTTTCTGTCGCCTGTTTCTCTGAAATCGGATACAGGACGATCGTTCAACTTAGTTTATTTATTTCGCATGTTCGATAGACCAAATAAGCGCTACTTGCATTACCTTGGTTGCAAAAGTTCCGGAAATTGTGTTGTTCAAGCTACATCGTACATGCAAGGCAATTTGCAATTCTGTGCTATGATTGTACTCATTTAGCCAGAAAGTTATTCTACATAAAATATAATCTCAGTGAACAGTTTTGTTTTTGGAGGAAAGCAAATAAAATTCGCTTTATACTAATATCAATCGTCAAATTAAATTTAAAATCGATTTTAGTGGGAAACTAAAACGTAACAAGAAAATCTCAAATATCTTTGGAGTTATTTCACAAACTCCATTCAAGTCTTCCGACAATATTAAGATAAATTACTTTCACCAAAAAATTGAGAAATTAAGTCTGTCCTATGTCGTTTTGTTTGATAGCTTCTAGAAGCGTGAGAGACTTATTTAAATAAGACATGTCGGGTTTTTTCTTAGACAAATACAAGTTTTGTAAAACTGTCTGCCATTGATTCGGCCATGTTATGATTTGGTGCACTTTAACCCATTACCAAACAACACAATTTAGGGTTGGTCCAAATTCAGATGTTGCAGACGTCAGTTCAAAGTCAATGAACTCTTACATCTTTTTGTCTTTTGGGGTAGAAAACATTGTGGTAAATGATGAAATTGCTTGTCACAAGCAATTTCTTCATTTTCCACGATGTTTTCTAACGCCATTATTTTGTAAGGAGTCAAAAAGAGTCACTGAGTGGTAATGGGGTAATATATTTTAAAGTCATTGCTGAACAAGGCCTTGCAATTTTCTGAACTGAAAGACACATAAGTTGCGCATGTCATTATCATAGTTGTGTACTTAAAATAATTATGTTCCTTATTCTTAGGGTTACGCGTTGCTCATTGGGTTTATACATTGACAGACTCTACTGGTAGTTGAGCCAAAAGACCTGTAGTCCGGGACCTTTGATACCGTTTACTACAGAAGTATTTTTGTAATGTGCCCCGATATACATTTGCTTTACGCTGATAAGATCGGATAGTACTTTTTTGAAAGCGACTTGAAACTCATATTAAGAATAAAATATTTGTGTACGTAATACTAAATGATATTTTTGTCACTGCCATAAAGCCAAAATTTAAACTGATTTACAGCCAGCGAAGTTCATTTATCTTCAAAACATTTATTCTTCAATCTTACCCTTGAAGAAAGCTGATTGCGTATCAAAACAATGCTACATGTAACAGAACAACAGATAAGAGGGGAAGAAGTCTTTTTTTTCTTTTAACCCTTTCCTAAACAACAAAATTTTAGGGTGATCCAATTCAAAAACTGCCACAAATGACAAAATTGAAGTTTTTAAAAACAGAATTTGTGTAAAATATAGCATAGAAAATATTGAGACAAAAGAAGAAACTGCTGGTTATCAGCAGTTTCTTCTTTTGTCTCAATGTTTTCACAAGCCTATTCTATTAGGGATGTCAAAACCAGGTCTTGTTTGGGAATGGGTTGAACACAATCATATATGTTGTATGTTCTCATTTGAATCGTCCCGATGATAGAAGTCTAATGAGTACCCAGATGATACGTTTTGGTGTACATTTAAGTAAAAAAACTCATTTTGAAAAGCCATAGGTAGCTCTGAAATAGGTCTATAATTGACATACAAAATATTCTTTTTGTATTGTCAAAGCAGCGAATGAAAAAAAAAACATGATAGTAATCCAAATGTTCTCGTTCACTCCCATTTTTTTTATTCAAAAGAGCGTCAAAACCAGGCATTTGTCACAAGATAGTTTAATGTACCCGCCATCAGAATCTATCATAGAATGGGGTTTTACTGAAACAAGACGTTTTGACCCTTTCCCAAACAAGACCTTGTTTTGACCTCCTTAATAGAAAAGGCTTGCGAATACATTGAAACAAAAGAAGAAACTGCTGATAATCAGCAGTTTCTCCTTTTGTCTCAAAATTTTCCTTGCTATATTGTACGCAATTTCTATCTAAAACAAGGTCCATTTGTTGTCGGCAGCAGCTTTTGATTTTTTTTTAATTTGCCGTGTGGGAAAGGGTTAATAAAAAATAAACATTAAAAGACAGCGACACCTTTTGGCGCACATCAAGGTACATGCTTGGGAAACATTCTGTAAATTGAAAAAAGTGCTTTTGAAAGGCAATTTCTTAATTTTCCACAATGTTTTTGACGCACATCAAGGTACGTGCTTGGGAAACATTCTGTAAGATGAAAAAAGAAGTGTTTTTGACAAGCAATTTCTTAATTTTCCACAATGTTTTGACGCACATCAAGGTACGTGCTTGGGAAACATTCTGTAATTGAACATAAAGCTTTTGACAAGTAATTTCTTCATTTCAACAATGTTTTCCTACACAGAAAGACTAAAAAATGTAAAATTCCATTCACTTATAATTGTTGTCTGCAACATGTTTAATTAAGATCAGTCTTAACGTTTGCTGTTTTGTGATGGGTTAAAAAGAAAATCAGTTTGCCTGAAGAGATTTGTTAAATATCATTTCAATTTGTAAATCGAATCTGGCGGGAATAGAAAAAATATAGAATCCCCTGAATTGTATTTTTTTTTCACAAACTTCATACAAAACCTCCGGCTATATTAAGATAAATTACTTACACCAACAGAATTGGGAAGTTTTGTCGGTCCCACGCCGTTTTCTTTGACAGAATTTAGAGGCATGAGATGTATTTGAATCAGACTTGTCGCATATAACTTTTTCAAAATGTCTAACGTTGCCCTTTACGAAAATACTCTAATTTCGATGTTCCAATGGATTTGCTTTCTCGAAGAAGATTTGAACTCCATAAATACGACTTTTACCCAATCATATTCTTTATGTTGTAGTGCTACGTTTGTTTAATCCTCTCGAAAAAGGCAAATACGTCACATAACGGTCTAGAATTTCAGTATTACAAACTTCTTAGTAGACGATCGGTCTTTTGTTTAGACAATTGAAGGGACGAATTCTTGAAATATACAGTTTTTTTCTGGTAAATCGCATAAAATTCCCGAGTTAATTTCACAATGACACTTCTATCTTATAGACTAAAACTCCAGACAATATTTCTCCGTAATGAATACTGCTGTATTTAGACAGAAAAAGTAAATCTAGATTTCTATTTAAGTGCTATAAATTCTGAGATATCTAAGGGAAAATGTCAAGGGCTTTTAAGAAATAACGTTGTTTCTCAAACTGGATATTGTAGAAACGCAATCCTTAAAGTGACATTTCACATACACTTGTTTTTGATAAACTTTACTTTTCTTTCTATCTGGATGGGGCATATTTTCTCGTGAAAATTCTGAAATGAAAATTACAAGCCAAAATATTGCACCGTTTGCGAAAAATGCATGTATATATTTTTCTGTTAAAATTAAACAAATTGATTTGGACAGCAGTTTAGATTTATATATATATATTTTTTTTTTATTTCTGTCTCAACTTTAAAGGCGTATTTTTCGCTTATAAGGAACAACTTAAAAAACCTGATAGCATTCATACGCATTAGAATATACAATCTTGGCATCAAGACATACTTTTAAAAATGATATTGGAATGATGTCCATTTAAAAGAAAGAAACTCATCGCAGATTCAATCAAAAGAAATAATACTTATCGAAATGTTACCGAGCATATGTTTTTGTCAATTTTAATGTACACTGGGAAGGAAAGTTTAAGTTTCATTACGTTGAAATGCATTTTCAGATGTATGTTTAATTTAATGTGCATAATATATACTAGTAAGCATGCGGAACGAAGTGCATTGTGTCAACGTTGATGGCTACGATTGCCCAAACATATTGAGTGGCAAATCGTATTTTATATCAACATGTGTCATCTAAATTTGCTTTCAAAATGGATCATTGAACTCTTGTGTCGTTTTACAGACCTATAGATTTAAAATGTATTGGCTTTTTAAAATGAAAATCTTATTTTATTGTTTGTCGAAACTTATTGTAATGGGTACTCATTTGAATTGTCTCGAGGAAACATAACATTTGGTTTGGATTTATAAAGCATATTTAGAATGCCGTAGCACCTCTTAACTATTGTTCTAGATTACAAATGGGTCATGCTGTATTTTCGTATGTTTTTCAGAAATAGTTTTACGGGGCAAAAAGTTCGTGAGCAGCGGTGACACAATACGAATGGTGTGCAATATGACCGGTGTCACCGACGCCCTGCAGGACATCGAATGGTTTAAAAATGGGAACGTCTTGAGACCATTTACGTCAGACAAACTCACCATTTATAAAGACAATTCCATATCAAAAAGACGGATAGATAGTGTGTTAGAAATTAGAAACGCTAAACGTGAAGATTCAGCAATGTATGTGTGTCGCTCGGGACTTTTAATATCCAGTCAACAAGTGATTGTTTTAAATGGTAGGTATTATTCAAAGTTTATAACTCTAGACTTGTATACAAACACTATACTACTTGCTGTTGAAAGTGATCCAACACAAACACTTTCTGTTTTGAGAACAAACGATTTAGGACATAAATTCAATTGTATAGCTCACGGTAAATGGTTTAATAAATGTTTAAAATATGCATCGGTCTTTAGTGTTTGTGTACAAGCCCAGAGTTATAAACTTAGAGTCAGACTGTTAGAGTTAACTTAGACTTTTTATACGAATTGGGATTCTTTTTCAGTAACATAGGCGTAGGCAGGTTTGAAAAATTGGGGGGGGGGGGCAAATGTGTAAGTGAATGGAACCCAACCGACAGTAGCGTTGCTGGGGGGGGGGGGTCCGGGGGCATGCCCTCTCAGAAAATTTTAAATTCTAAGAAGCCATTTCCTGCAATCTGGGCACTTTAAGACACTTTCAGACAACATTTTATACCTGGACCTTTCTTGCAGGAAAATATGGGTCAATTATTGGGGGGGGGGGGACAAAAGGTATGTTGGCTCCCCTTCTAAATTATGGGGGGCTGCCCCCTGCCCCCTCTTCCCGCACCCTCTTCCTACGCCAGTGAGTAAGTGACTATAACTTGGGTAATGTTTCGACAAAGTTTCCTTTAGTTAGTAATATTCTCTCCTTGGTATGACCAGTGCAAAACTGGAATTTTGATGTTGAAAGGACCATATTGCATTTTGCAACCAACATTGATCACGATCAGACTGCGTATGCAGTCTGATCAGGGTCGATGTTCTTTTCTTTTAGTGTCTTCGTGTCCTGTTTTACTTGAAGGGGCCTTATTAGGAGACTGAATATTTGCAAATAGGGAACAATTCAGTCTATTTAGGGTATCGTGACGTAACAATAGTATTTCCATGGATGTTGTTATAAAATATCGTAACTACGGCTTGGTTTAAGCCGTAGTTAAGAGATTTTATGACGATTATTCGGCTTATCAAAATTTAGCGGTTTATCCAAGTATTTCTTTAGCACAGAATAAGGAATGATTTTCGCGGGCTCGTGTGCTAAAAATATATTTCTGATGGGAAATCCCTCAACAACGTTTGCCGGGTACCAGTCTATTTTTTTGTTTATCGGTCATGAATCGGACATTTTTTTCGTAACAGTGTTAGCGGAAAATTATCATTTTCAAGCGAGATATTAGTCGATCATAGATAATGCAGGCGGGAACTAAAACTACGAAACATTGCGCATATTCAACAGGCAACATTGATTCAAGATACGGAGACAGACCAGAAATGACAAACGTTTTTTCTTGAGATTCCTCAGCAGCTTAACCAGAAAACACATCGAAAGGCTTGAAAATAAAGTAGCTATGATCATGAAACTTCGCGGGTAGATAGATCTCACCAAGGAGAAGTGCAACGTACAAAGAGCGTAACTCTACCTTGCTTATTTTGTGAGTTATTGCCCTCTGTTGTAGTGAAAGCCTGTGGGGTATCAAATCACATTCAGCGACAAATTCTAGTTTTTTTTTCTAGATTAATCCTTTCCCAAACAAGACCGGTTTTGTCGTCCCCAACAGAAAATTCTTGGGAAAACATTGATGCAAAAGAAGAAAATGATGATCGACCAGATTAAAAAGACATGCACAGCAGACAAAATGAGATTGAACAACTTCTTTGGATATTGATGATCATTCTACTTTTGCCTCGATATTTTCTCTGGCATAAAACACTAAAAGTATTCACATCCGTTTTGTCGTCTGCAGACTTTTTTTCAATTTTGCCCAACGTGACATTTTGTCGTTTTGGAAAAGGTAAGCGAGTAGCACGAGTGGCACGACGAAGCTAGGGTAGGACCGAATGTGTAAACATTACTTGTCAACTGGTTATTTCATAGTTACCCTATCTTAAAAAGTACACGACAGTGCAGCAACCTTCTCAACTCTGAATTATAATGTTTCTCAACAAATGATTACGGCAATCCAGCTCTTAGAACGTCATCTTCAGCAAGTTGAACGCGGAAAAACTTCGCGACATTCACAGCCATATTTGTACGATAGAGGATTCCCAATCTATTTTTAGAACAGTGAGCCCGACGATGACGTATTTGTTTAACCGAAAAACCGAATCCTATTCATTGCTATTTAAATGAGTAACTTTCAAAGACGCGGGTTCGTACTATACATCGCAGCTTTCCAACAAAAACCCCGTAACTGCAGCTTTAATCAAGCTGCATTTACGCGGTTTTTGTTGAAAAGCGATGATTAAGCTCTTGCTAGTCATGAAAGCACGTTCGAGACCAAGCTTTTATTATAGGGAAGTAGAAAAAAGGAAAGAAACCTTTCAAGCTATAAATAATAAAAACGAAACAAAATACAAATGATGGCATTTCTTGTTGCAATTCTATATTTCGCTCGGTAAATGCGTGAAAGACATCTATTGAAAGTTTCTAACCATTAATCACAAGTTTCTCAGCGATAGAAAAACGTGGAACATTACTCTCTTTTGAAAAGGCAAAGTGAATTACGTTACATAGACCGAAAGGAATGATTAATTTTCACACGAAGGCTCTATTTAAACAAAACATTATTTATTACGCACCTTACTATATTACTGCTGTTATTTACTTTCACGTCGCTTGGTTCGAGACACTTTAATCAAGTAAAATGTGCGACATTATACACAAAAAATAAGTAATGAAATATATTGTCTGGCATTACGATTTCTGAACCCTTTTTTGAAAACGAGAAAGTTCAAGTAAAATAGTTTGCGGACAAAAATATACACGAGTATAACAAACAGCAGTTAGTTTACAACATATAATAGATCTATACGATATTTTTGAAAATAAAAGAGAAAATGCTACTACCAGCATTGCGTTCCTTTTACATGAATTGATTACTTACCTTATTTCCAACACAAGAGCTTTTGGTTGAAATATTTTCTTGTAACGTCAAGGGCGGACCCAGGATTTTTTTCCAGGGGGTGTCAAAGCCCAAAAAATGGCATTTAATATGAAGTTATATAGTCAAAATTCAATTTTTGGCCAATTCCAGGGGGGGGGGGGTCATGACCCCCTGACCCTACCCCTAGATCCGCCCTTGAACGTCTCCGGTGTCAACTTCAAATGAACAAAAGATCTAAAGCTATGGTCACACATAGCCGGGTGACGAACCGGTTTTAGATCTTATAAACCGTTTACGGTTTTGCTACGGAATTCGGAGGCGATTTGCATACTCGACGGGTTGATACGGCAAGATAAGGGTTTTCAATACAGATTTCAGAAAGCAAGGTACGGGTTGGTAAGGGTCGATACGGGTCGACACGGGTAGGACTGAACATTATAAATATATGCAGCTGCGGGTCAATAAGGGTCGGTGCGGATTAGGTACACGGGTCGACACGGGTCGACACGGGTCGACACGGAATATGACACTTCCGTGCACGGATATTGAAATCAACGTGCTGGCAAAATCATAAAAATCGCAGTCACACATAGCCGGTTTTCGACACGGGTCCACACGGAATTAAAAACCGTGTCGCCCCGTTTCAACCCTTATTGACCCGTATCGTAACCCGTATCAATTCCGTGTGAATTTCGTGGCGATGATACGGTTTCATAAAGTTTTTGGTCTTGTTCAAAAATCTAAACGGATTTCGAAACCGTATCATCGCCCGTGTGGACCCGTGTCTCACCGTATTGACCCGCACGGACCCCTTTCAGCTAGAAACAAAAGCCGTATCTACCCTTTTCGTGTGTAGTATTGCCTTTATTATTATTATTATTATTTTTATTATTATCATCATCATCATCATCATCATCATCATCATCATCAACAACATTATTATTAGTAGTACTTTTATCATTATTATTAGGCTATTATTATTATTATTATTAGGCTATTTTTTTATTATTATTATTATCATTTATTATTATTATTATCATTATTATTATTATTATTATTATTATTATTATTATTATTATCATTATTATTATTATTATTATTTTTCCTATTTTTCCCTTTTTGCGATGAAGAGTAGACCACTGTCGATGTTTTTTTGTCCGAGGGATATTTGTGTCAAGCGGCAACTAAAAGAGAAGCATTGATCCTGGCTATTTTTTGTCGGTGATTTACAGCACTTTTATCACTAAATACAATGTCATGTTTTAAAGACGTTGCTATGCCAGTGACGCAACGGCGTGTTGTAGCAGATACCTTGCCTGTCAAGAAAACATCGATATAAGATTGTGCAACGAGCTAAAAATTGTCAAAATGTCGACGATTCCGCATTGCCTCCGTCGGAATATTTCAAATCAAAATGTTTGTCAATCAGTCCCATAAAAATGAGGCCTTTACAGAAGCGAAGGTCATTTCTTTGTAACCGTTAGTAAGCAGGTGGTATGCACGTCGTCGAACGAGACCCGACAGGGAACACTATGCAGTATATCGAATAAGGCTCTGCGAGATGTCTACGACACAATTTCTGACAGGGTAAATGAGTCGAAACACTTCGACAATATTTAAAAGTCGAGTAATCATCGGCACTTTACCGACATCTTCAAACGTGAGAAAGCCGCCGGTTGATCGGTTGATTGTAACTTGAAAGGCTGACATCTCACGGATTATACAAAAATACTACTTTCGTCGGCAAAGTCGTCGATCAATCAATAATGTCTGTTCAACTAATCGCCAAAAAAATTCCCGATGTTACCAAAACCCGTCAATCACACAAAGATAGCTTTTACGTCGGCCGATGCGTCGATATATTGACGAGGTATTCCGTCACTACTACCAAAAACCGGCCCGCGCCGTACCGCCGGCGCACTGGAGTGTGTGTGGGACTCCATGCCGTTCACGTGCATTGTACCGCTAGACATGAGGTCATTATTCGGTACAAGAATTAGATACGGGTTGAAAAGGGTCGATGCGGTATGAACCGGGTTGCCACACACGGACTTGAAATCCGTGTCGGATTTTTTAACATAGTCAAAACATGTTCGCTGCCGTATCGTTCTCACAAACCGCACACGGAATCTAAACGGGTGGCGATACGGGTCATAAAGGGTTAAATCGGATCGACACGAGTCGACAAGGTTTTGATTCCGTGTGGACCCGTATCGCAAAACCGGCTATGTGTTACCGTAGCATAAGCATACAACACAGGCATGTTAATTGTGCAATTATCTTCTTAACAAAATTGCAGAATCAAGATATAGAATGGGGGAAAATAAAATATTGTAACAAACGATTGCTACAATGCATCTACGAATTTGTAACGACCCGTTGCATATTTAATGTACAATGCATGACAGAATTTGTGCGTGCACACAGTGCTAGCACTCTAACATTCTTTACCTTTTTTGTCATCTTGACAATTTTGTTTCGATGTTTTCATCTATATTGTTTATCTGTTTACACCCAAACGAACACCATTAGAAAAACAACTAATTACACATTTGTGGATTGTCTTATTCCTGAATTATTTATCTAAGATCAAAGATATCGCGTTTTCCCTCGACTTTTAGGTCAATCAGTCTGCCTTACCACAGGATAAAATCATGTATACTTCATCAATTATGCATACATGCTATATATGGGTTAAATAACATGTAGGTTAAGAACATCACGCTACAAAAAGAATTTTCAATTGATATGGGATTTTTAGACTCACGGAGATAGTCTTAAATGTGTCCGTGAACATTTTAAGATTCTTTATTACTGCAAATTGTTCGATTTTTTCCTTGGTTTACGCACGCATAACCTGGGTCGAGTCTATACCTTTCAAGACTTTCCACGAGTCCAATTTTAAGAATGTTGTTTTATCCTCATAAAAGTGCTTGCGGAGATCCATGTTTACGTATTTTTCCTCTTTTACAGAAATAAAGACATCAAAACCATATTTTAAAGTTATTGTATAACAAGTAGCCTACCAATCGTAAAATTAGCAAGCTTTAATTAAAGCTAACTATAATTGTCCTGGCAAAGCATCTCTAGCTAATTGTAGAGATGATCTGCCGGGTCGTTTATCGTGAGTTATAGTTCATATGGAATTTGTTGAAGTTCGTGTTACGGTAGATACGAGTATGTACAAAACAAATCTTGATCGTGCCTGCTCCCCCACTCTTTGATACAATCTAAAGTACTGGCAAATTAATTAGATCTACAAACATTTCTGTACCGTATAACTATAGTGATTCGTCACGCTATGCGAATACGCAGAATGTTTCCATCAATTTATCAAGGTTAAAGGTTCACATGTTATATAGGGTGATATATTCCGAACGGTTTTCTTGGTTTAACCCTTTCCCAAACGGCAAAAATTTAGGGTGCTCCACTTCAAAAAGTGCAACAAATGACAAAATGGATGTTATTAAAGATAGGATTTGTGTAAAATATGACAAAGAAAATATTGAGGAAAAAGGAGAAACTGCTGATTATCAGCAGTTTCTTCTTTTGTCTCAATGTTTTCCTATTCCCTTTCTATTAGAGACGCCAAAACCAGGGCTTGTTTGGGAAAGGGTTAAACAAGCTACTGTATATCGTTTAGTGTAAAGCTGTCCCTTTGAACAAATAAGCCCTACGGATCGGTTGCTTTCAAGAACAATTTAAAAGCAAACGTTGGGTTAAGCAACGTTGAACTCCAGTTAGCCTACTTTAGACAAGTTTGTAACCGGAATTATTCGTATAAGTAAAACGAGCTGAACATTTTTAAGCAACTGTTTTACAAAGTCATTCTTTCATGCATAGCAAGATCAGCCAAAATATGGAGTTTCAAACATGTTCAATCATTCTACTAATCTAATTCCTAAACTTAGCAACGCACGCAAGAGTACGTTTTGGATGGTATGCAATGCGGCAGTTATGATGTTTGGTCGCACAAAAGCAATATGATAATGATGAATCACTAACGTCATTATTATGTGATCATCATATTTCTAATGATCATTACAGATGTTCAATATTAATGGTCTGTCTTTTTTGGTCTATTTTCAGAAGACAAATCGAATACAGGTCGCCGAGCAACGGATGTAGCCGTGAGTGGTCAAAACTGTAATAAACAGTGGTGGACATTGTTTTTATCATCATTCATCACTTATATCATAACAGAACATAGCTCATTCGGGAGATGACGTATGCAATAGGATGTCGACGTAATCATATGACGTAACAACCATTCAACATGACGTCATACAGTCCTCGCAACATTCCATATTATGCAATAAACTTTGAAATATTGTGAAGTTATTGTTCATGCTTCATAAATCATGTTCAAACATTTTGAAATTGTTCAATAGTTTGTCAAAGTTTTAATTCATGAATGCATGTAGATCTAATTTTAGATTTAAGATCTCAAACGTCATTGTTCTACCGTACGTCACAAAAAATATGAAATTGCTGAAAGCAGTTTTTACGATTAATTGCAAGAAATGGGATGTTATGTATATCCTTTTATCCAAATTATTTATGCTTACGTAAATTAACATATTTGGTCTTAATTGGCAAAATATTTATTTCTAGAATTACTAATATTTTTTTTTTCAAACATCACGCTTAGATATACAAGACCGGACAAACCATTTTTAAAGCGCATTTCTTGCAAGGGAGATTATTTGTAAAAACATCAGTCATATATATTTGTGCAGGATTATTGCCCTTATATTAATTTATTTAATTTCATTGTCACGATTCTGCGTTTTATACGTTTAGCTTTATACATTTTGCGGGTTTATCATTCATTACTGTTCACAAATATATTCCACGATTTTTGTCACAAATTTTCATTATTTTTCAATGAAACGTATGGTGTAAATATTCATTACTTCTAATTAAGATTTGCGGGTAAAGTTATAAATATTCAGTTCATTTCATTCAAAGATTTCAGAAATGAAAAAGTATAATTTGTTTATTAACTAAAACAAACTAGAACCATAATAAATCTGTTTGATGCTAACCTTTGATATCTTCTTTAAATGGCTCAGTTTATTAACAAACGAAGGATTTTTTTCTCAATCTTAATTTCTTTCCTTTTGGACCCGTCTACATTTTTGTCTTTTTAAGACATCTGTCTTGATATGGTTCGACCAACTTCTAACAGTACGCCACTATTTCTATGAAAGGGAAAATGATCTGCATAAATTTCAATTATAACTTCTGATTCGAGTCAGTATTGAAGAATATTGACACATTAAGAAAATACTGATAACCAGCATTTTCTTCATCTGTCTGTATCTATTCAATACGAAATTGGAAAAGTCCAAAAACTAGTTGTTTGGGAAAGGGTGAATCTGGGAATGGCTTGTCCCTGTTAACCCTTTCCCAGATGGCAAAATTTGGACTGGTCCAATTTGAAATGTGCTACAGACGACAAAATGGATGAAAATCGACATAAAATTTGTGTATATTATAGCACAGAAATCATTGAGACAAAAGGAGAAACTGTTGGTTATCAGCCGTTTCTTCTTTTGTCTCAATGTTTTCCTAAGCCATTTCTATTAGGGACGTCAAAATCAGGTTCTGTTTGGGAAAGGGTTAAGGTATTCAACCAGCCATCAGATACCAAACACTTCTAGCATTTTCGGGCGTTATCCCTTGCTACGCAAATGGCGATAGTACACGTGTATCTGGTTTTTCAGGGTTCCCAAAACCCCACAAAAGGGTTTTCTCACCCCCAAATTGATTCTTGTAACCCAAATTTTTGCAAGCAGCCTTCTTTGCTTCATATAGAGGTGGTACACATATACTGTAAAATGGCGCCCAGATTTAAAAGTCAGTGGGAACCCTGTTTTTAAAATTCACGTCAATTTTCAGGCGTTAGTCGTGCCACCGGAAGTCGAAGAGGGATATCAAAGTCAATTTCCGTTGCAACGTATGATACCTGAATGTTTACCGAAGTTTAGGGTAGGTAATGGTAGATGGAATACCTTAAACGATTTATAGTTTAGCAAGGGCGGATCTAGGGGTGGGGTCAGGGGCCGAAAATTGAATTTTGACTATATAACTTCTTATTAAATGTCATCATTTGGGCTTTGACCCCCCCCCCCCCGGAAAAAATCCTGAATCCGCCCTTGTTCAGGGTATCGAAAGTGCATTTACAGCAGTTGAAAGACAGATAGAGAACGTGAAGGAGAGCAGCATGGGTCCTTCTTAAATCAGCACTGCATATAACGCTGATTTTCAACGAAGACCTCACAACTGTAGCTTGTTTTAAGCTGCAGTTACGAGGTTTTCATTGAAAAGCGACGATGAATTGTTTGTGCTGATCTAAATCCATTTTAATCTACAATGACATGAATGTCGTTTATTATATTCTGACTTTTTAGCTCACCTTAGCACGAAGTGCTGAGGGTGAGCTATTGTGATCGCTCACCGTCCGTCTGTCCGTCCGTCTGTCTGTCCACAATTACTAAATCAAAGTGCTGAGAGCACTGTAATTGGACGTCTCTGATTGATTGAGCGGGATTGTACAAGAACGAAAGATATTTTATTCATTCTTCTGTGTTTAATTCTATAAGATCGGTTTCGGACATACGAAATCGGCTTTAATACCAGAAAACCCTTCTCAGGCTTCAAATTGATTTGATTGCGGTTTCAAGACAACTGATTTGTCGCTATGAATAATCACTATTAATTTGATTACCAAATTCAATTAAGGCCATGCGATTAGCACTTTTGTCTTCTTGTTTCGGTTTACTATGAGTATTGTCGTCAGTTATACTTTTCATTGATTTTATAAAGTATGCTACAAAGCAATTTATTCAAAATGTAAACCAACGCGCTACATAAATGAAAGCCGCGATAGCTCACTTAGCAGAGCACTCACCTTGTACTCTTTACACATGTTATATCTGGAAGGCCCTGGGTTCGAATTCTACTCAGACATTGTTCTTTTTAATAATCTTTTTTTATACGCCGCCGGAGGCGGACGTATATTGGCGTCATCTTCTCCGTCTGTCCGTCCGTCCATCCGTCCGTCCGTCCGTACGTCCGTCCACTTTTCTTGTCAACGCAACTCCTCCTAAGTTTCTGTCTGGATCTTCTTGAAACTTGGTCAATGTTATCACCTCAATTGGTAGATGTGCATGAAGGAATGATTTTATGGTTCGTTGATTTTTGCCAGAGTTATGCCCCTTAAAAACTTAATCTCTGGGGCTTATTGAAATTGCAGCCTTGTCAACGCTACTCCTCCTAAGTTTCTTGCTGGATCTTAATGAAACTTGGTCAATGTTATTACCTCAATTGGTAGATGTGCATGAAGGAAGGATTTTATGGTTCGTTGATTTTTGCCTAAGTTATGCCCCATAAAAACTTAGTCTCTGGGGCTTATTGAAATTGCAGCCTTGTCAACACAACTCCTCCTAAGTTTCTGGCTAGATCTTAATGAAACTTGGTCAATGTTATCACCTCAATTGGTAGATGTGCATGAAGGAAGAATTTTATGGTTCATTGATTTTTGCCAGAGTTATGCCTCCTTAAAACTTAGTCTCTGGGGCTTATTGAAATTGCAGCCTTGTCAACGCAAGTCCTCCTACGTTTATTGCTGGATATTAATGACACTTGGTCAATCACCTCAATTGGTAGATTTGCATGAAGGAAGGATTTTATGGTTCATTGATTTTTTCTAGAGTTATGCCCCCTTAAAACTTAGTCTCTGGGGCTGATTGAAATTGCAGCCTTGTCAACACAACTTCTTCTAAGATTCTGACTGGATCCTTATGAAACTTGGTGGATGTTATTACCTTAATTGGTAGATGTGCATGAAGTAAGGATTTTATGGTTCATTGATATTTGCCTGAGTTATGCCCCCTTCAATCTTAGTCTCTAGGGCTTAATGATATTTCAGTCTCGTGAACGCAATTCCTTCCAGGTTTTTGACTGGATATTTATAAAAACCTTTTTGTGAGCACAACTTTTTACAGGTTTTTGTGTGAATATTTATAAATCCTTGTCAATGTCATTTTTTTTGTCTCAAGTTTTATAAGTGGCGGCGTATATTGTGACCATGGCACTCTTGTTCGACTTCTATCTCCACCATCGTTGGCGAAAAAACGACCGCAGTGATTTAGAATCGATCTTAACACAAATTCAACGAAATAAAGTAATGAAACGCCGATCATTTACATACAATTCCGCTCAATCAATGAGAGGCGTCTAAATATAGTGCTCCAAGCACTTTGATTTTTATTCCTGTTTAGAGTAAAAAAAGAAAAAAAACACGGTAGCAGTTTTCCCTGGTTGTGGTTACAAAACAAATTCAATACATACTTTTCCTGAAACAAAATACCAGATGAATTGGAGCACCTAACCATGGATTCTTCATACAAGTACTACCGCAGCATCCTTACATCTACAGATGTGCATAAAAAGAAGAAATTGGGAACGTGCCGTCGGGAAAATGGCAGTGGAGTACAATAAGCAATTTAAATCTTTATATCATTATCAACGAAAATTTGATAATAGCAATGTCCCTATCTGTAAACATATTCATACGATCATCCAGGTACCATCTGTTGCAGCCCCATTGCTTTATCTTCTTAGCTCAATACACGTAAACGGGTCTCTTAAACGAAATAAATACAGATCGCTGTCACTTAGTCTTATACTAGTAATAATCATTGTTGTCATGATCATCGATCAGTATGTAAATAGGTCATGATACTGTCGAATATCAGTGATACAGATGATGGAGAAAAAAAACTCGTAAGAGCAACTATTTTTCTGAATAGATTTCACTACTGTCTCATCTGAGGCTGTTCAGATGGAACCCCGATTTGTCATCGAGTCGAACCCGAGTTGCGAAATGAACTCACTCACCGATAATCAATTTCAAAACCCTGGTTCCAAAGTACGTCTCGTGGAAACCCCGTTCCTTTAAATATGTCAAAGACTTAAACAACAATGATCAAAGAAAAGGAACCTATCATACACAATACGTGCATTAAATTGGGTAATCATTCTAAAATGTGTGTTTTCAGTAAACACATCAAGAAAAACAAACGTTTTACAGAAGAAATAATCCGAACTGGTTTTGAACCAACGGCGTTCCAAATTTCAAACTGAAAAAATGTTGCGAGGTTAATCCTTTCCCGTTTGAGCTATCGCTGCTGCTGATGATATAGGGTGTCTGTTTACATTATAACCATAGTGTATGCATGTATCGCTTTCTAAAGATCTTACCCTTTACACAATAAATATTACGAAAGTCAAAAAACTACAAGAAAATGATTAAATCGAAAAAAGATCGTAAAGTTGGTTAAGACGTGGCATGAATTGAATCGGCCAATGAATCTTATAGTATTTGTTAGAGAACACATAGAAAGTAGGAAAAGATACGACAGTTTTCCTGTATGGTCGCAAAATCTATTTTGAATTTTGGTCAACTGGCAATTGAGTCTGAGAAAGGGTTTTTTGGTAATGAAAACCCATTTCGCCTGTCCAAAAGTGGTTATAAGAATTGTACGTCCTTTCGGACGTCCAATTAAAAATCTTCTCCTCCCAAACTATAAGGTCTAGAGTCTTGAAATTTTGTATGTATTATTGTCTCAATGCCCTCTACCGAACTACTTCATATAATTGTGCTTATAGAAAAATTGGCCCTATGTTGTGGGGTTTAAGGTTTCACACTGAAACACAGTTTTCTCAAGGACTATTTGGCCTAGAGTCTTGAAATTTTGCATGACTTTACATCTCATAAACCTCTAACAGAATACAAAAAATCATCACATTGTAAGGAAAGAAGCCCTATGTTATGGGTTCTGGAATTTTCAAGTGAGGAATTGTTTTGACCAGGTAGATTTTATCACATATCGTTGGTGGGGAGTCAAATCCTCGTAACTACAGATTGAATAAGCTGGAGTTACGAGGTTTTGACTCCCCACCGACGATATCATATCCCTATAATCGGATTATGCAGATCATAATATCTGATAAAGAATGCATGGAGCTACAGATAAAAGGAGGTAAATCATTCTATATTTGATGTTTCAAATCTGAATGCTTTGTTATGGGTACTCATTTGAATAGGCTTGATTTAAGAATTCAAATGAATACCCTTAACATAGGGTGTTAAAATATTAAAAAGATATTTTATGATTCTGAATGCCATTACCCTCTTTTACCTGTATCCCTGAGGCACTTAATCCACTTGTGTTTGTTTACTGATCTAGGGATCAACTAAATACTTTAACCCTTTCATGGAAAGACCTTGTTTTGAAGTCCCTATTAGAAAAGGCTTTGGAAATTAATGAGTCAAATGAAGAAAGTGCTGATTCTCCTTTTACCTCAATATTTTATTTTATTTTATTCAATATTTTATATGCTAGTTTATTGTAAACGAATCCTATTTGTACCGCTGTCAATTTTGTATTCTGAACTTTCAAATTGGGACAGTCTATTTCCTTTCTTTACCTTTCTGTATGGGAAAGCATTATGCCCTTTCTCTACCATACACAGGTTTGCCTCACCGACAGAAAAGGCTTGTTAATGATATGTTAAAAGAAGAAAATGTTGATAACTTGATAGCCTGTGTTGTCTCATTTTGCCTCATCATTTTCTCTGCATTTTTATACATGAATGCAGTCTTTATCAACACCTGTTTTATCATCTAAAGCAGCTTTTAATTATGTCTGCTCTTATGCTATGTTGTTTGGAAAAGGTTTAACCATAACCAAATCCTTACTGTTCAATGAATATTTCCCCTATGTTGTGGGTTCCATATAAATGATAGAGGGCAATGTTTGACAATCTTTTCAAGTTGTTAAGGCCTGAATAGAATTTCTTTGCCTCGTTTAAGAACTTTTAGAATTATTCCTATGCTTTAGGCACTTGCATTTTGTACAGAAAAAAGTGCATATAAGTTGTGTGTGTCATATTGTCTTGTTAAACAGATTAGTTCAAGTTATCATTTCGCTTTGAAAATAAGCTCTACCATGAGGTATTCTAGATTTGAAAAAGCGGGAACAGGTTTAAAATTGTCTTAGAATTTCCAAACTTTCTATGGTTTCTAAATTTTATAGCCCAATGACCTCTTTCCAAGATTTATGCTTCAATTTGTCTATGTGCAATGGAAATTCAGCAATTTGTTGTGGATTTTCTGATTTTAAATACAGATATAGTGAAAAATCTTTGACAATCTTTTCCCAAATTGTGCTTTGAAATTAAGTGTGTACCATTGTCATATGACTCCTTTTCAAAATCCTCTTTTCAAAATCCTTGGAGATTTAAAAGGTTTGTTAAAAAGTATGTCTCAGGGCGCTCTAAGGTGAGCGATATAGGACCATCTTGGTCCTCTTGTTTGTATTTTGTATTAAGTACCTCTCCGTGTAAGAATACACATTGCGATTCCTTTTATGTCCAATGATCACTTTATGTTTTAACATGTGGTCAGTTTTCTACAAAAACTTTGTGACTGCAGTTTAAAATGAGCTGCAGTTATGAGGTTTGTTGTTGAAAAGCATCGATGAGTTCCATTATAAAAAGGAGAAGTATAGGATTGACACTGAAATAAGTTACAACTGTTGCCGCCAAAATCTTTATATCAAAAAGACCAATGATTTTGTTAAGACTCCAAAATTAAACATTTGACCTATTCTCATTTCCACTGACTGTCATACTAACTTTTGGTGCAAATCCTATTTCTTATTACTTCTTACACACATTAAGAAATATAGATACTTGTAACTAATTCTTGCACGGACTGGTAGTTAAATGTCAAGTACGTTCAATCTGATTACAACCAGATGTTTTTTATTTCATACAATTACATCTGAGAACCACCCGTTGGAGGTCATCTTCACTGTCCCCGGTATTTCCGATGAAAATTATTTTGATCTGCCAGATCAAAACTCTTGTCGTGTCTGTTTTTACATGACAACCACATGTAAACATGTGATTTTGCACTCAAATGCAAGATCGCCGTGGGATGATTTTTTGGTTTTAATCGTATTCAGAATCTTGAAAGCGTTTATTTGATTTGTCAGAGGGAAAGGTCATTGAAGGTGACTCCTAACGGGTGGCCCTCAGATGTTACTTAAAAGCTAATCTCGTGATTTAATCAGATTGTATGTAAGTTATTCATAAAATTCTTAATGTCATCTTCAACATTATGTTAATACGAATTGTTAATATGAGAAATAAAATTGTTTATACTTATTCTGGTTTTCATATTTTCAATGCGTTCTATTTCTAAACCCTATACAAAAGACAACATTTAATATTTTCAATTTTGAGAGATGCCACAGAGAAAGAAATTGATGTTGCTGTAGAAACTTACCAGTGGTATACGAAATAGCACAGAAAGTATTCAGATAAAAGGAGAAAATGCTACTAATTCTTACAGGCAAGACGAAACTGGGTGCTTTTTGGAAAAGAGCTGATAAACAATTGTTTAGTGTATTTTCCCACCACTGCAGTTTTTTTTTTCGGATTAGAATTAAAACCGATGACTGTTCGCCCTTATATAATTATATGATTTTACATTGGATGCAAAATAACTCTATAGATTTAGCCACAGCCTGATTAAAATATGGTGTTAACATACTGTAACATCATTCTGACAGCCACCAGGCAGGGGTCATCTTGTATAACCCTGGGAAGCCAATTTCGGTTATTTTTACTAAAATGATCAAATATCGTATTACATATAATTTTCCATAGCAAGCAAGTGCCAACACATGTTCCTGCACAGACATTGGATATCCACGTTGCACAATTGTTGGTTTTAATCGCTTTTAGAATCTTGAAAGCTATGTTTTGTCAGAAGAAAAGGTATTTGAATAAGACGCCTTACCGGTGCCTGTTGACATCAGATGTTACTGTCATTTTACCAGATTTGTATCAGATTGATTCAGCCATTATCTGGAGAAAGGACTCTTATAGCTTTTCAGACCTACATATAAATGTCATTTGAAAAAGGTAAATATTTTCTCTAAAGGTTTCTGAGACATGGACTGTAAACAGTGGCAATGATTGTGATTAGTCAGTACTTTGGCACTAACATGTAACATGTCTGTCTCAAAAGACCCCTTTATCAAGACCACAACCCATTTTTTTCAACTAATCCTAACGTAACTTAAAGGGACATTTCATTCCAATTTCAATTTTTTAAAGTATGTCTTGATGCCAAATTGGTTATTTTAATGAGTATAAATACTATTAGTTTTTTGAAGTTGTTGCCAATAAGCGAGAAACACGCATTTAAAGTTGAGACATAATCAATAAATTGCATATAAATCCGAACTGTTGTCCACAACAATTTGTTCAATTTCAACACAAAAATAAAAATTTCTCGTAAACGGCGCACTATTTTGGCTTGAAATTTTCAGAATTTTCATAAGGAAATGTGCTCTTTCAGATAAAAATAAAAGTAAAATTTAGGATAAAAAATTCTGAAATGTCACTTTAATCGGTTGGTAATGATAGAGTTTTGAGAAAAAAATAAAGTAAATTACGCTATTTTGGTAACCGCGTTGAATAGAAATAGACCATGCGTGAACCTGGAATCAAACTAAGACGAAATGTTTGGAAGGCAACCATGCTGACCTTTACACCACCGACGCTTATTTGGTATCACACGATGGGGATAGTGCATGATGGGATGGATAACGTATACGAACAAAATAATCTCGATTCTGGTAAGATTTTTTGCAATAACTTCCTTATTTGTGCGTCAATTTTCAAAAGGTTTGTTGCATGTACCCAGCCTTACCGAGCTCTTTTATCGGATGTGTGACATATAAGATAACTCATTGTACTTTTTCCAAAATATTGTCCCAACCGACCAGAAAGCGAAATGGTAACGACTACGTCCAAATTAACCACGCTTCAGGTAAGAATTTGTGGAATAACTTTCTTATTTTAGCGTCAATTTTCATGCAGTTTGTTGCATGTACTCCGTCTTACTGAGCCCTTTTCTCAAATGTATTACTGTACTTATCGGAAAACTCCTTGTACTTTTCTCAAAAATCGATCCCAACCGACTAGAAAAATGACCTGAATTTTTTGTCGTTTTTTGATCGGTTGGGATCAATTTTTGGACAAAGTACAAAGATTCTACAAACAAGTCATATATCTGAGGAAAGAGCTCAGTAATGTGGGGTACATGTAACAAACCGCTTGAAAATTGGCGCAGAAATAAGAAAATCATTGCATAATTTCTTACCTGAAGCGAGGCAAATTTGTCCGTATTCGTTATCCATCCCATCATGCACGTGTATCAGTGTTCGTAGGTTTAAGATGTATCGTAATGTTATTGCCCAATGCAAAATGAAATATACGAACTACAAGGGATGTGACTCTCTGAAATATTCGCCATTGATATCTTATAGGTGATTTCCCTTTACTAAGAGACAATGGTTGTCAGAGCTCAATTTATGTTGTTACAAAAAACCTAATACGTGTTTGATGTAGAACAGAAAAAGAGAGGCAACTGACGAATGTACCGGCATTTCTCCACAAGCTTTTCTATTAAGGGCGACTGAATAAGGATTTTAAATGCAGTGTTGGCTTATTCTTATTTTACCCCAAAGGTTCTTCCCAATGCGTTTTCTACCTCCTCTTGAATGTATTTTTGTTGTCTGAAAAATATTTCAATTCTGATATGTTTATATACTGGCCAAAAGTCCTAACCGGCCACTTTAAAAATCACTATAACTTTTTTAAAAGTTATTACATTTTAATGAAATTTGATATGTAAATTTTTAAGCATAATGCCCGTGGAGTTCTCTGATGATTTACCAATAATTGCCAAATTTTGATGTGTAATAAAGGAAAAGCTCAAAAAGCTCAAAATCTTAATAGAGCTCGAAATAATGCACTTTCAACAATTCAAAGTACACAAATCGTTAGCTGCAACCCGGACCAAGAAAAAAATTGGAAAACATTGTCAATTTTTGTGTGACTTTTGACTACAGAAGAAGCAGAAAGAATGGGAGTCATGGTAAAATGGTGTTTAAATTTAACCGGCAAAACATTTTATCAAGCGAATATGCTCAAATATGGTCTGGTATGGTAAAAACGATGCAACAAACTGATTTTTACACATATCCTACATTTTGCAGCTCGCTGTGAATCACCAGTCTATATTTAAAGCATTTTCGAAGAAAAACGTGTTTTGGATGTTGTCTTTAAGAACCTTTTTTTCTGCATACATGACCTCTTTCATTTTCTTTTACGGCCATATGCCGCGCACAATTGTCAAACATTTTCAATTTTTTTCTTAGTCTATGTTGTAGCTAACGATCCATGATACCAAAAACACTACATTGACAATATTCTGAGCTCTGTGTAAATTTAGAGCTTTTTAAGCTTTTCTCTCATTGCGCTTTTATTTCAATGAAACAATGGCATCTTTTCACCTTAATCATCTGGAAAGTTGCTTAAAAATTCACATAGCAAATTTCATGAAAATCCCATCACTACAGAAAAAGTTATCTTTGTTTTTTAAGTGGCCGGTTAGAAGTTTTGACTAGTATATGTTGTATAACAGGGCCCTAACCACCACGGCTAGGGCTGGGCTGTTAAATTATAATACGGGTTCTTCTTTAATGGACGGTGGAGTAATATAGAGAATAAAGTCTAGTTGGTGTTTCCAAAGTTTTCTAATTTCATCATCTCAGCCTTATGTATAAAGGATAAGTACACTCTGAAAAATACATAAAACAATTGACAGTAAAATATATACAAAATTATGAAAAATATAGATTCGGACTCGTCTGCACAAAAATCAATATGAGTATTGTAGAAAATGATTAGAATGCCACTTGGTGACATTCTACTCCTTTTCTTACAATACTCTGAAGCGATACGGTTTAAACATTTACTTTACCCTTTTCCAATAATTTGCTGCACTATAATAGTTTACTCTTTACTCTTAACTAGTGAAATAAACATATTTCAACAGTCTCATATTCCGTACAGTATTTACAATCATTGCAACATAACATCTATCTACAACATAGGGGAACTTACCAATTTGGGGAATTAAGTGTCTCACAACCAAAATTACATCTCTCGATCCATCACACTCATTGCTGTGGCTGTTAGTACTGAAATATTAAGAATCATAGTGCAAGGCTAGGGTAAAGGTAGAAACGGTTAATTAAGGTAGGCGGGCGCGGCAAGGACAAATAAAGCGGGAAAAGCAGAACCGTGCTCATTTCATCAATCCATCGACAATCGAAACAAATCAAGCAAATAGCAACACACTAAATGCAATTCACCCGAGAAAATAAACATCGCGAGAAAAGGAGAACCAAATCCAGAAAACTTACTTTTATTCTCAATTCATCAAATTCCAAAATCTCATATGATCTAGAAAGATCCTTCCAGACCAAAATCTCATGTCCCACTGAAGAACTGAAGAAGTCACATGACCAATTTGGGGGGAAATCACTGAAGCGAAACTTACTCATACCATGTGACCAAAATGGAGGGAAAAGATCACTCATTCATGAAATAGTCTTAACAAGGCAAAAGGGATTCTACTGAATTACAAAGACATGGAAAAATGACCCTACTACATCCTTCCCCGGTCTGTAAAATGACGTCTCGTCATTAAACCTGCAAACTATAGAAAAAAAATCTTTATTAATACATGTTGAACTACAACATGTCAACTTAATACAAAAACCGCTTATTAACTCTCGGTATATGAAAATCAAAAGTCCATAGTTAATCAAAAATCTTATGCTTTTCCTCCCCGCCTACAAATTATGTCGTCCTCGCACTAAAAAACAATCTAAAAGAAATACATTAATTGGATAAAACACAAATGCACATTCATTTAAAAAAAATCACTTAATGATAGAATCTAAAATACTGTATGCCACATCTCTGTCTAAACAATCCAAAATACCAGAGGACGTCAAAATATGTAATGCCTCCATCCTCGAATCATGTCTGGTTTGTCTTGTCATCTGGTTCATATAATATGAATCAAACTTCTTCGGAGGTCTTCTTTCTCTCTGGGACCTTCTGGGAACTGGAGTTGGAGCTTCTCTTTGTTCCTTTTTCCGGTGATTGTGGTCCTGTTGTTCGTCCGTGTGATCATCAGGTGATCTATCTTCACTGTCTTCAGCTTGACCTTCTGGGCTTTCAACTGCTTCACTGTCATCTTCTACAGCCTCATCAACTTCTTCCTTATCTTCATGATCGCTCTCTGAGCTTCCATCCGTCTCTTCTTCATTCTTCTCTGCACTACCTTCATCTTCTTCATCTAAACTTTCTTCCATGTTTTCATCTTTCCCATCCAAAACTTCTCCAGTGAACTCATGGGCGTCCCCATGATGGTTTGTAACTCTTACAAAACCATGTCCACCAATACCATCATCAGAATCATCATTAGAATCCTCTCTTCTTCTTCTGGTTTCGAAACCTTCATCTATATTATTCCTCTTCTCATCATCTCTATCAACTCCGTCTGCTACTTCTTCCCTTTCCTCCAAGGAACGTCTTTTCCTTGGGACTGGTTTAATCATTTTCCTGTCTCCTATAGGAAATAAATGATTCCTGTGTAAAGTCCTAACTAACTCTGTGTTTTCAGATCTTACTCTGTACACTGGAATCTTCTCATTCGGCTGTTCGATGACTACATAAACATCTTCCTCAAACCTATCCTGTATTTTGTGTTTGCCTTGGAATGCCAGAACCTTAACAAGTACTCTGTCGCCTATTTCAAAACTAGCTGCTTTCGCTTTCCTGTCATATACTTCCTTCTGCCTTTCCTTCGCATTATCAAGGTGTTTCGCAACGATGTCTCTCGTCTTTTGCATTCTTTCCTGCAACTCCTGGATATACTCCGACGATGTACGATTTTCTTGCTCCATCACTTGCTCAAACAAAGAATCTATTGGGAGTTTGGGTTTCCTTCCAAACATGATCTCAAAAGGAGAGTGCTTTGTAGAGCTCTGTGGAGTGCAATTGTAGGCGTACACCAGGGGGTTAACATATTTCTTCCAGTCTGCTTTTTGGTGGTTTTCTAAGGTTCCTAACATTCCTAAAAGTGTTCTGTTGAATCTTTCAGGTCCAGAATTTCCTTGGGGATGATAAATTGATGTTCGAGATTTCTCCATGTTGGTCAAAGTACAGAGTTCTTTGAGTATGTTGGATTCAAAGTTGGAACCTTGGTCCGAATGTATTCTTGTGGGAATTCCATAATGTAAAATAAAGTTGTTATAGAAGGCATCTGCTGTTGTCTTTGCAGTCTGGTTCTTGGTAGGGATGGCCATAGCAAATTTAGTAAAATGGTCCGTAATGACAAGAATATTTCCAATCCCACCTTTAGATGGCTCTAATGTCAAAAAATCCATGCAAACTAATTCCAAGGGATAACTAGTGTGGACATTCACTAGAGGAGCTCTAATGTCTGCCCCACACTTCCTCCTAACACATCTGTCGCAGTTTTCCACCCATTCTTCAGCATCTTTTGCCATACCTGGCCAAAAGAATCTTTCTCTCAAAAGATTAATAGTTCGGTCTCTTCCAGGATGACCAACGTCGTTATGAAGGCCGGTCAAAACATCTTCTCGGTAACATTGGGGTAGAACAAGCTGTTCAATAAAATCGTCCCCGTCTTTAATTCTACGGTAAAGAATACCCCGTTTCATAATAAAATGTTGGTACTGTCTCTTCATAATAAAATCTTCTTTAGACAAATTACCATTTGGGACTTTGTTATCAATGACAGCTATTCTCCATCTGTCAATAACTTTATCCTGTCTTTGCTGTCTACGTATCTCTCTCATCTCTATCTGAGCCATAGGCTGTCCCAGATCTTCAGTAAGATCAACTAGGTTAATATGAGAACAAGTTGTCTCAATAATGGGTTCTCTGTCTGTATCACTACAAATGGCCTTAACTATGTCATTCTTAACTTCTACTCGCTCAACATCAGACTCTTGGACCTTTTCGTGCGGATACCGTGACATAGCGTCTGCATCGGTGTTCTTTAACCCAGATCTGTATTGGATGTCAAAGTTAAATTCTCCAAGAGCAGAAGCCCATCTCTGGCCTGTAGCGTCTAACTTGGCTGACGTTAACACATACGTTAACGGGTTATTATCTGTTAAAACGGTAAAATGGTTAATGGCAAGGTAATCAGAAAACTTTTCTGTTACTGCCCATTTAAGCGCTAAGAACTCAAGCTTATATGCGCTATAATTCTTTTCTGCTCTGTTTAATGCTCTACTGGCATAAGCAATGACTCTTTTAAGCTTTCCATCTGACTGGTACAACACTGCACCCAGTCCCTTCCCTGAAGCATCTGTATGGAGTTCAAAAGGCTTTGTAAAGTCCGGATAGGCTAAAATAGGAGGATTGGTTAAAGCATCCTTCAAATTATCAAATACATGTTGTTCCGCCTCACTCCATATCCAGGGCTTTGTATCTTTCTTTCCTTTCTTCTGAGTCGTTGGGGGCAATAAATCTGCCAAAGGTCTTGTAATCTTGGAGAAATCTTTGATAAATCTCCGATAGTAGCCGCAAAAGGCTAAAAATGAACGAAGTTCATCAGCATTCGTCGGTGTAGGCCAATTCTTCACCTTCTCAATCTTACTTGGGTCTGTCTCAATTCCAGCCTCACTGACAATGTGGCCTAAAAATGGAACCTTGTCCTGGATAAAATAGCATTTATCAGGGGAAAGCTTAAGGTTACACTCCTTAAGACGTGTCATAACAAGGTCCAGGCGTCGTAAATGTTCCTCAAACGTGTCTGAAAAAATAATAAGGTCGTCTAAGTAAATGACGCAAATAGTCATATTGTAGTCTGCAAGACAATCCTCCATCAGGCGTTGGTATGTTGCTGGGGCGTTTGTAAGTCCAAACGGCATTTTTACATATTCGAAAAAACCCAAATTAGCGACACTGAAGGCTGTCCGTTCTTTGTGAATGTCCTCTACCTCCACCTGATGGTATCCTGACTTCATATCAACTGTTGAAAAAAATTTGCTACCTTGCAAGACATCAAACATTTCCTCAATCTTAGGAAGGGCATAAGCGTCCTTAACACTCTTGTTGTTCAGCATACGGTAATCCACACACATGCGTAACTTGCCATTGCGCTTGCGCACAAGTACGACATTTGAAGACCAAGGTGATTTAGACTTCCGTATAATTCCGGCAGACAAAAGCTGTTCCAGATGCTGCCTAACTTCAGCAACCATAGCTGGAGGGATCCGTCTTGGCTTCTGCTTAAAAGGTATATCGTCAGTAAGGTCAATCCGGTGTTTGATTTTATCACAAAATCCAATATCAGATTCTCCTGTTGAGAATATATCTATGTGTTTGGTTAAAAGCTGGGTAATCTCCTTAAGCTGGTTGGAGTCTAACTTGTCATTGGTGTCAATATGTATTTGACCCAAGATCTGCTCTTCCAAAGCTTTATCTTGTTGAGGGGTAACTTCCTCGATTAAAACTGGTTGCAGCTCACATAAAAGAGCTCTTGGTGAAATAACAACACTGTTCAGTGTAACATTCGATAATGTAACATCAACCTCCTTCGTCAAACCATACTTGTAATTAATAACTGCTGGAGTGATGTCGACAAAATCTGGTAAACTGGAATCTTTCATTTCATGTATCAGGGCACTAGTATCCTGATATGATAATTCTTTGTCCGTGTAACCACGTATAGTTTTCGTCTCATTTGGACCTAAAATAATCCTGCTTGGTTCTGCAGACTTAATAACAGCAATGGCATTCCCATTCTTCTTCAAATCCTTGTTCCGGAGAACCATACATCGAAAAGCAAGATACCATGGGGTGTGAAGGGAAGCACACTGTAAAAACTGTGGCCCAAAATTGGACTGGCATTCACATAATAAAACGTCAAGTACATTAGTACCTAAAATAACTGGAGTTGAAACTGAATAGTTGGTATCTGGAGTGACCAAAAGTAAACAAGTAACAGTTGAAGACTTAGGAACTCCACTTAAAACAGAAAGATCAGCTTCAATATATCCGGTATAAGGTAGTTGCTTGCCATCAGCACATTCAACCTTGATGAAAGTATCCAAAGGTTTCAATTCCAAATCCTTCAAATTGTTACTATAAAATGACTGTGAAACTGTACTAATACAGCTGCCTGTGTCTAATAAGGCTCTCGTGTCAACTGATTCCAATCTGACCAACACTTCATTCGTTGTCCCAACTAATTTAGGGTCTTTGTTTAAGATGCCTGAGTTCGACCCAGCAACTGAGGCACATACTAGTTTGGGCAATTCTTTGCTATGTGTCCAAAATTCTGGCAATTGTAACATTGCTTCTGCACATTACTTGGACAATCTTTAACTAGATGTCCTTTTCCACCACAACCATAACAGGTTGGTACAAAAGTCTGTGATCCTAGAGGTCTCTGGTCATTTCTCTGGCCGTCATTGTGTTGCTGCCCTCTGCCTCTATTCTGTCCTCTCCCTCTGTAATTCTGTCCTCTTCCTCTAAACTGGGTTCCTCCTCTCGAGGCTCCACCATAGCCTCCTCTATAGGTTGGAGTTGAAGACTCCTTCTTAAAATCCTCTTGCTGTTGTTCTATCTTATCTATGCGCTCATGTAGCTTAGTCAACAAATCTTTGACTTCACTAAGTTCACTCTTCTTCTCAACCGGTACTGAAGCATGGCTATGAACGGGGTTCGAACTGTAAAGATCAGCCTCTATCTTCCGGAGTTCTATCTTGAACTTATCATAATCATGTATTACATCATTTTTATAAGCAGCCATATGCTTCATGTCTGGGAGTAAACCATGGTATAAAACACGTTGCAGAATTGCATCATCTGCTGGTAAAGCTTTCATGGTAACCGCTTGAGAGTGAATCTCTTCAAGGCGGGTGGCATAAAAAGTAAATTTCTCCTTCGGCTTCTGTTGACAAGAGTAAAACTTCATCAAAACGCTCTCATTGGTCTCAATATGACCAAATGTGCTGGTTAACTTCGATAGCACTGCATCCAAGGAAGCACCAATACCAATGCGCCTAAGGATGTCGGCAGCATTGCCTTTAACAGCTCGTCGAATTCCGAGTAAAATTTGCTCAGGGGTAAAAACTTTTCCCGATTGAAGAGACTTAATCTCATAATAAAAAGTTTCCCACGAAGTGTCACTCTTGGACTCATCACCATAGAAAGTGGACAACTTCGGAAATTGATGGGATGTCGTCGAGTGGGACTCCTTGTCCGACACAAACTTTCCAAACTTAGACAGGAAATGAAATAAATCCTCCGATGTTTCGACATGAGGTGATAAATGTAAACCATGAAAGGCGTCTAATAGCTTCTTATCCTCTTCGGAAATTCCGGAAGGACTAACTCCACCTGAAGCAATACCTAATTTGCTTCCTTCCTTGCTATCCATGTTTAAATGTTTAAATAATGGCTAGTTATAGGTCAGCACAAATATAGAAGTCAAATGTTTAAATACAAAGACTTTGTTCTAAAAATAGAACAAGGGATGTAAAATCAATCCCAAATTATCTCCCTTTAATTGTGAGATACAATTCACAACACACTATGTTATACACAACCTGAAATAAAATTCACTTACTATGTTTAAACACTTCAATGCATAGAAACACAAACACTATTAATTATCTCCCCTTAATAAATCAATCACACAAGGGACATTGCACCACTATGCATCACACACTATGATACATATGCACTAAAGTAGTGTACTATATTATTAACTAACTAAACAACTACACATAATCACTCCTACTTTGAATTGAGTAAAGGGTATCCCTAATGTGACGAGTAAGTACCTATAGTCCAGTCAATAGAGGGTTGAACATCAAACTAATTGCAACAGAAATTAGTTCTTTACTAAAATGAACCTATATCATTACTGAACAATGTACTAAAAATCTACCAAAATCTACCGAGCCGTTATCGTATAAAATGCGATTGGAAAAGGACAAATTAGACAGAGTTTTGAGTACTCTGTGTACTTTGATTATTTTTAGCAAGCTTCCCGCAGATCATGATTACACAGTGTTATTTTCCAAATTTAGGTTAGGCGGAAGTATTACATTTTCCCGGCATCTGTCAGATTTTGTCCACTGAACGTCCGCACTATAAACAAGGATCAAGGTGAGCTCTGATTGGTCAATAATGTAATAATTTAGAATTATTTTTTTTGAATTTATAAAATTTGATATTTTGTCAAACAATTGCAGTAATTTTTATCAAGAATTTAGTACATTTTGGCAGTCCAAGAGCTATTTTTAGATGTAGGTGCATATTGTGAAAAGGCCATTCCAAATGGCTGTTGGAGAAGGGTCATGTCAAAAAGGGGCCAAAAAGTCAGTGATAAAAGGAATCATGCCATATTCAAATTGCTTGTTTTGAATGTATGAAGGATTGTTCTTGCATTTGAGGTAAGCCATAACATTGTTGCAAACTCATGGGCTGAGCTATAAGCCAAAACGTTATAATGGTCGGCTATGGGAAACCTAATACTTCCATCTAACCTAAAATGAACTGTCCCAAAGTTGTTGTTGTTCCAAACAATTTGACATCTCAGCAGCAAATATCTTCCGGTTCTGATTATTTTGCAGCCGATGCATTCTGTGTAAGCTATTTACATGTTTTTTTTACCCATATCAAAATATTTAGCTAATATTGCATCAGAATTCACCTGTCTGTTCACCTTTCTGTCTGTCTGAGGCCAATTTAACATGGAAATCCAACATTTCCCTAAATAAATCACACAATATTTCAGTTACAAACTTCAAATTTGGTGTGGATGTACTTAATTATATTACACATCTTTTATTACCAAGGTCAAGGTCATTCATCAAGGTCAAGGTCAGATCTGAAGGTCAATTTCATTGAAAATTTGACATGATTTTTCTTCTTTTTTGCTCATACTGCAAACAATTGAAAGTTATAAGGCTCTATATTTGTTGAATATGTACATTATATCATTGAGTTTCACTAAGTTCCAATGTCAAGGTCACCCTTGAAGGTCAAGGTCAAGTTTCAAGGTCATATTTTCAGTGAAAATTGTTTGATGTTTTTTGTAGGACAGGGGGGGGGCTTGTTTTTTCCTTATTGACAAGCACATACTGTTCATGTACTGTTTTTGGCTCTTTGATGTACATACAAGTCTTGAAATGGTCATTTTTATCATTTTTCTAGTTATTCTGTGGGTTTTGGGATGGTTTTTTACAAGATTTTCTCTTTGTTTTAGAAATTCTCTGCATAGGCTCCTTAGGTTGTAGTCATCACCCCGAAAGATTTTCACATGACATAGATCAGCCCGCCACATGAGAAACTTCTCATATTAAGGGGTTCAGACCATTGATTCGCACTCTGAGCTTTGACTTCAATCATCAACCGGGTTGTTCTGCTTTTTGGTAAGGAAGATTTGTTTGCTTGATCCATTGATTCTGCTATGTAAGTGTTAAAAATCAGTATAGCTGAAAGTAAAGTATGTAATTCAGTTGGCTCATGCATTGTTCTATGTATAGGATTACAAAAACAGTAAAATAGTGGGTTATAGGGTGTGATTTTGGCCTGTTTGCTTAAGACAAATACAAAATAGACTGTTGAAACCCTTTTTTCTGTTATTTTGGTGTATTCTATGCTTGAAAATATTGCATTTATAAGGCCCCCAATGATGACAGGCCCCTTTTCCTGTGTCCTTCATGGTCTATTTTTCAATTTTAAACTGCATAAAGCATGTAAAACTGATAAAACAATACCAGAAGTTGTCAAAATTGCTTTAAACAACATGTTTTGATGTGATAAGAAGGATAAAAACAAGATTCTACAGAAATTTGGCTATTTTGAAAGTAAAAAAATCTAATGACTCATCAATTTCAACTATTATGTAATTTTAATTATTCAAGTGAAGCTTTTTTACACATCTTTCACTTTAATTTGGAGTTTCTGGGTAAGATGTGATATAACAAACAGATTTATGTAAAGATTTGACAATTTGTCCATTGATTATTAGATTTATGAGCAAAGGAAGACCGTTCCATTACTAAATAGACTCTTCTATTTTGCATCACTGGTGTTAAGGGAAATGCTTATTTCTCCAATATTTTTTAACCAAATGCAATGAAATTCAACATAGATGCAAAGACAATATTGTATTAGCCATATGATAAAATAAAAATAGAATATGTGAAAAATTGTGCCTTTGAGGCTTAAAATTAATGAGAAATTAAATATTTCTTTTTAAGGATAAAGGGTGACCTCTTAAAAAAAATAGGAAAAAATATAAATTGAAATAAATTTCACTTGAAACAGTGACTGATTTGACCATTAGTAATAGCTCCACAATGTCAGATACAAAAGGTATGTTAAATATGATTTTAGAGTCTTTCTTTTGAACATTGAAAATATATGTTTGGATGGAGAACACTCTTCTAAAATAGTACAATTTTGTCTTAACTTTATTATGACAAGGTAAAGGGAAATGCTCATTTTTCACAATGTATGGAAAAGATTAGGCCAATAATTTGGGACTTAGTCCAGAATATGTATTTGTACTTAGAATTGTCAAAATTTTGAATTCTGAAGCAACAACATTTTTTATTTAGGTTAGGCGGAAGTATTACATTTTCCCGGCATCTGTCAGATTTTGTCCACTGAACGTCCGCACTATAAACAAGGATCAAGGTGAGCTCTGATTGGTCAATAATGTAATAATTTAGAATTATTTTTTTGTATTTATAAAATTTGATATTTTGTCAAACAATTGCAGTAATTTTTATCAAGAATTTAGTACATTTTGGCAGTCCAAGAGCTATTTTTAGATGTAGGTGCATATTGTGAAAAGGCCATTCCAAATGGCTGTTGGAGAAGGGTCATGTCAAAAAGGGGCCAAAAAGTCAGTGATAAAAGGAATCATGCCATATTCAAATTGCTTGTTTTGAATGTATGAAGGATTGTTCTTGCATTTGAGGTAAGCCATAACATTGTTGCAAACTCATGGGCTGAGCTATAAGCCAAAACGTTATAATGGTCGGCTATGGGAAACCTAATACTTCCATCTAACCTTCCAATATTTCACAAAATATCATGTGTTTTAAGCGAAAAGGGGATGTGTATCAGCTAAAATTAATCATTTATTTCTTGATCATGTGAATATAAATTCTAGAACAACTTTAACTGCTTTAAAAAAAGTTGATGAAAAAAATCAGTATTTTGATCGTGCCAAGCCTCTCAATGAATATGACTAATAATTTCTGCCCCCCCCCCCCCCCAACTTTCTCTCAAGAGCTAAACCTAACCAAAGGGGACAATACACACATATTTATGCATATATGCATGAAATTTCTGCTAATAAAGAAAATTTATAAATAAAATGTGGACTGCCCCTTTGTTAACCCTTTCCCGAAATGGCAAAATTTTACGGTGATCCAACTTGAAAGTTGATGCAGATGACAAAATGGATGCTCCAAACGAAGGGAATTGTGTTTAATAGAGTACTGAAAATCTTTAGGCGAAAGGAGGAAATGCTGGTTATCAGCATTTTCTTCTTTTGCCTCAATGTTTTCCCAAGCACATTCTATTAGAGATGTCAAAACCAGGTCTTGTTTGGGAGAAGGTTAAGCAATAGAGAAAGAGATGCTCAGTGAGAAGGGAGAGTTTTTTTATGGTTGGATCTTTCCAGTTATTCCAGAGTTTCATGTACGAGAAGAAAGAAATTCTATAAAGGGATGATATTGTTAAATAATTACCTTACAACCTGACAATTCAAATGAGTACACACAACATAGAGTTATATTCAAATTAAATTAACAAATCTTGAACATCTTTACTACTGCTAATCTGTTACTCTGTAGAACCTTTAACTTTTTGAGTCAGTCGTATTTATTTCAAAGATATTTTGAATTTAATGATAAACCCTTAATAGACATTTCGCTTTTCTTAAGCTTTTCACTAGCGCTGGTTCAATAGAGAAGTTAAGAAGCCTGGGCAAGGCTATAATATGGTATCATCCCCTTTTTTCATTTCCAATATTAAAGCACAGATAACACATAATTTCAACCACAATAAAAAGTAAGCCTTTGTTGAGCAAACACTACTGTTTTCTTGTCCACCCTCAAAATTTTGCATTTCTATGTAATACATAGTAGGCAGGCCCGTAGGAAGCAATTTTATATTGGGAGGGGGATTAGCCCCTGTCCGGGCTGGTGTCTTAATATGGGGGTGGGGGGGTGGGGGGGTAAATTAGATTTTCTCTACATTTTCAGTGTAAAATAAGGAAAATGTGGCATGTTTTGCCAGCTGGGGGGGGGGGGGGCCTTATCTTCATTGGAAAAAAATGGACGGATAATATAATGGTCACTGGGTGTGGTAAAAAGAATGATAAAAATAAGTCAGTTTTGTAAACTTCATTTAGAATGAACTAGACAGGAAGATAGAAAGAGCTTAGGCAGAATTGGTTGATTGGGTGGTGTTTTACGCCTCTTTACACAGTACATCTCAATAATTTCACGACAGCTGGAAAACACCGCCATGCATTCCATATGCTTCTCGCACCAATGTTACCACAGTACCCTGTCCCTGCCTCCAGCTTTTCTACCAGTGCAGTTTACGAGTATACACCAATTAGTGGGATTTGAGTTTCAGAAATGATATATTGTATAAGCCTCGGCAGGGATCAGACAGAAATTGACATTGATTCTTTCTTTTCATAACTGTCCTCCATACTTCTAAATATTGAATGTACTCTTGCATTATATGGCGGAATACAGATAGAATGAAAGGGGGTGTTGTCAACCTCCTACAAAAGGGGTTTTATTTAACAACGGACATTTGTCATGTTACAAATTGATGGATCGACACAAATCAGAAGATATGTTTCTCTTCAAATGTGTCTGAACTATCAACTTTGTTGTCAAAGTTATTCATCCGGGTAATGTACATCGATGCTTTTCAACAATTAAGTCGTAACTGGAGCATGTTTAGAATGCAGTTACGAGGTATTTGTTGAAAAGTGGCATGTATGCTATATTTACTGATTGTGGCTCTAAGTAACAATATTTTTTTTGTTTTCGCATCAAATGGCAGTGGCTCACCATATCCTTGTATTTATATGGCACAGAAAGAGTGCCAAAAGAGAGCATTACTTATTTCAGTCTTAATTTGATTTCAAAGAATTCGATTGTGCATAGAAAATATAACATCTATGTGTTCTGTAATACTAAACAAGACTAATGCAACGCTTCGTAGGAAAGTTACTCTAAGGCTGCATAAAGATCGACTCCGTGAAAATAGATTTATTTAATCTAATCTCTCCAATAATGCCATGATATTACAAAAGTAAATTATTTATATCAGGAGACCTAGCCCTATCATCACCCCCGGGGTATCGTAAAAGCTGTTTTATTTCATGCCAAATTTTCATTTCATAGTATATGGCTCAAGATATAAGCACTTAAGTTAACAAGAGCTTCGCAAAGCGGCGCATATACGCCCGAGAGGGGCTTGTCAGTAAAATTGGCCATTTTTTCGATTCAAGGGCAGTTAATTCAAACATGGAAAGTTATCAAAAGTTTTTGTTTCCACAACAAGACACCATAGAGATTCATTGTGGCTAGTTTGATTAAATTCTGGTTGAAACAATAGGAGTTGCACACAGCAGAAAATGGACATTTTTGAGAAAATGGGCATTTTTTCTTAAATTCAAGGGCAGATAATTCAAGAACGAAAACAGTTATCTAAATTCCGTAAGCGTGGAGATTCATAGTGGCAAGTTTGATCAAATTCTGATCAAAACTGTAGGAGGAGTTGCGCACACAATAAAATGGGCATTTTTTTTAATTCAAGGGCAGATAATTCAAGAACGAAAGGAGTTAATTAAATTCCGTAAGCGGGATGCACAACTAGACACCATGGAGATTCATTGTGGCAAGTTTGATCAAATTCTGATCAAAACTGTAGGAGGAGTTGCACACACAAGAAATTGCTAACGGACGGACGGACGGACAGACGGACAGACAGACGGACGGACAGACAGACAGACAGACGAGCGGGGCCATAACATAATACGACCCTTCGGGCGTATAAAAAGCATTAAAAATGCGAACTACAGAAATGGCATATCAGTGAAAACTTTCTTCCTTGCTGATTTAAGGACACTTTAGAAAGCATTGAAACGATTGAAACATAATAGGTTAGAAACATTATACGTGTTTATATAAATAATTTGTTGCAAGCTTCTTTTTAATCCAATTTAAACTATTGGAGCTGATCAGACAAGACTATATAAATTTTAGAACGCATTTTGTATCATATATGGGCATAAGACATTTAATCACGATAACAAGAATTACCAATACCGTAATGTTCATTTTAAAAGGGGTATTACCTCATCAAAATGCCTGTTATTAACTAATATTATTTCAGAAACCGTTGATTTTTCCAAATAAGGTTATTTTGCAACAATATTTAAATATCACCAAACACATTACATCAAAATGTAGATTCAATCCAAACTTACAAAATGATATTCCACATTTCATTGTATGACTATAAGGTCATTTGCTTGATACTAGCCTTGCTCATGGCCGTCAGTATATGTAACTCCAAATGTAATGTAGCGAGTATTCTTGCAAGTATGGCTCATTTTAGCAAATTACTACCTTCTGGTTTAATAGATCGTCTGCACCAGTCCACCATTTCATAGATATCAATAATAGTATGGGCACTAATTTGTATAAATTTCATACAAAGGAAAATAGAAAACAAAAATACCCGATTTGGTGATTATTTACGCTGAAGGACAAAGTATGGCTAAAATGATTTCACATTTACTACTGTTTCTATAAGTTCTCGAGATATTAAGTGAAAGAAAAAAGGTAATAAGCAAGGGCGTAGCGCCCATTACGCATAATACGCACGTGCGTAATGTAAAAAATCCCGAATACGTCGTAGGTTGCTTTGCATTGTTTTTAGTGGTCAGTTTTATGGCGTTTTTGTGTCTCAAAATGCACACAGAATGCACGAAAACAAATTTTACATATCAAACTTTTCTCGGGGGGAACCCCCTTGAGAGCGGGGATACCCCTCTCGTACTCTCCCTCTCTCGGGCCTACGGTGCTCATGCGTAATATAAATAAATTTCTGGCTACGCCCATGAGAAGAATTAGGATTTAATCAATTTTGCACTGTTTCTTACTTGAGAGATACATGATATAACCGGTAAGTATAAAAATGCCAACAGACATGTTCTGAATGTACAAACACAGACATATTTGTTCAAAGTATGTATATTTGCTGCAAATACCCAAGTTGATATTTTGACTATAAGATCATTTATCACATCAAACTTGGAGAAACTGATATCGAAATATCAAGTAAATAGGGAATCTTTCAAAAGTAGCAAAATATTATGACATTTTATGACTACAAAATTATTTTTGTGGCATTTTAACACATGTATTTGTGGTGGGTGGGGTAAATCATCACGGAAACCTAATAATAAGCACATCATAAAACAATGGGAGACAATGAAAAACTGTTTACCATTGCATTTTTAAATTATTATATTTGTTTTTATTAACAAAACAATGAGAAAAGGTGAAAGTGATGGGTTGATTATAATGTCAGTTTTATGATATTTTGTGTCCAGCCTGCCATGAAAATAAGACGTACAAAGCTGTTAGGTCTCTATATTTAAACCAAGTTTTCATCCAATTCCTTGAAGTTGATTTTATTACTTTTTTAATCAGTCATTTTACACATATTCAATATTATCAAAATAGCAAAATATTATGTTTATCTGCAAAATTAATTTTCTTTGGAATTTCAATGCATGTATATGTGGTGGGTGGGGTAATCCTTCACAGACACCTAATAATAAGCAAATAATAAAATCGTGGGAAACAATAATGATACTGTTTGTTTGGATTTTTAGACTCTTGTCTTTGTTCTCTTCAACAAAACAATGAGAACATGTGAAATAGATAAGTGGATAAGGGGATTTTATGGCAGTTTGTGTCCAGCCTGCCATGCAAATCAGACATGCAAAACTTTTGGGTCTCTCTTTTTTAACCACATTTTCACAAATTTCTACCAAGTTGATTTGGGTAGATTTTTATTCAATGATTCTACAGACATTTTATATCATAAAAATAACAAAATATTATGTATAACTGCAAAATTATTTTTCTGTGATATTTTAATACATGTAAATGTGGTGGGTGTGGTAATCCTTCACGGTAACCTAATGATAGGAATATCATAAAAATCGCTAGAGACAACAAAAATAGTGTTTCTTTGCATTTTTAGACACATATCTTTGTTCTCTTCAACAAAACAGTGAGAAAATGTGAAAAAGAATGGCGATTTAGATGATTTTATGTAAATTTCTGTCTAAGGTGCCATAAAAACTAGACATGCAAAATTTTTGGGTCACCCTTTTCGAACCAAATTTTCACCAATTTCCGCCCGATAGATTTTGGTAGATTTTTAAGCAGTCATTCTACAGATATTTAACATTATAAAAATGCAAGAACCATTTCTGTTGCAATTAGTTTGAGGTTTGGCCTATTTTTGGGGTTTATTGACTGGACTACTACAACAAGGTCATAAACCTTGTCACTACTATAAGTATGTGGCTAATCAGATTATATGCACCAACACAATGTGTGAAAGTATAGACTAAGTACAAACTACTATATACATTTCTAAAGGTACTAGGTCACATATTCTCAACTATCTTTTTTTCACAATGTTTTCAAATAACTACTACAGAATAACTAATCTTAAATGTTTAAGACAAGCTAAAGCTTACATGAGGGCACAATTCCCTAAAAATATTAGCAAAAATGTATTAGGGTGAATTACTTCCCTTTAATAGCAGTTCATTAGCACTTAAATGTGTGGGAGGTAGTTTACAATTATAGTCAGATAGTGGCAATGTATGTTTAACACAACACTTTACACAGTCATGTTCACTGTATTAAATAAGATATCTTTGTGGTATTATATGTCAAAGCAATAATTCATGCAACACCATTTATTCAATGTCAATGAATCATTATGGACAAATTTACTTTAGGTCAAAGCAATAATTCAAGCAACACAATTTCGTTCAAAGTTGATGAATCATTATAGACCAAGGAGTATTTGTACAAGAAAGATGTAACCTTATTTCACAACATTAAGTTATCCAAATAATGATATCACCGAACGGCAAGTAAATGCACATTGAGTCATATCAATCATGATGAAATATGGATGTACCTAATTCAATGCATAATTGATTATAAGTATGCATTAATAAATAACTATTCTAAGTTTTTATCATTAATAGTCTATAATGTATAAACTATTAACCGATATTGTTGCAATGTAAATTTAAATTCTCATATTGGCTAAATAATACAACACATTTCCTGAAATTGAAAATCAAGTAAATAATTTTCACTAATTTTTACTAAGTTCGATAAAGGTAGATAACAAGTTGAAACAGGAAGTCTGAAACAGGATATCTACTTTCACTTCTGAAAATAATTCCAAGTTCCAGTTTGTAAATAAACCAATGAATTTGATTTGATAACAAGAACCAATCCCAGACGGGGTACTAATATCTAAACGTCAGAGTTCAGAGGTCATCCAACAAAATTGTCAAACTATAAATAGAAAGTGTGCTAATTTTCCAAAGGTCACAAAAGGTTAAAGTAAATCAAGCCGGGAACCAGCCCAAAAAATCAAACAGGGAACAAGCTAAAGTCAACATTTCGAAGCTGGGAACCAAATGTCAAAATGGGTCACGCCTACAAAAACCAATCAAAACTCAACATGTCATTTTAGGAAACCAATCATGGAAAAGGTCAAATATTGCTCACAGCCAATCGGAATTCAGCAGGTCACGCAAAGGGGAACCAAACATAAAAGCGGGAACCAGTAATAGGAAACAAATCCATAGCCAATCAGTGATGAACAAATCAACCGGAAATGAAAAAACAACCAACCAAAATGGTCGAACGAAAAGGTCAAAGTTGAACCAAACAACCAATAAAAATGGCTGACTCAAAAGGTCTAAAGGTGAACCCAACAACTAATCAAAAATGGCGGCTTTAGAAGGTCAGAGGTTGAACCAATCAGAAATGAACAGATATCAAAACATATGCAAATCAGGAATAAGGGGGCGGGTCAGGTCAAAATTCAGATCAAGAAAGAAAAAGGAGAATTATGCTTTGTTAATGAACTGTGTTAGTCAAACTGGTGGAACACTCAAACTGACAAAATATATAACTCTCACGCAAAAAAATATCTTTATCAATGGAGAATCTAGATCTTACAATAGAACTCTATATCATTTGATTGGTTAGACCATACTGATCTAAACAAAAATATGATAAGGTGTCCTAAAGAAAAATTGTGGAAAACGACAAAATCTTACAGAAACATGATGGAAAATGACGAAATTTTCTTACAGAAACATTGTGGGAAAACAACAAAATTTCCTACAGAAACTTTGCGGAAAACCGAACAATATTTTCTATGCAAACATGGTGGGACAACGACAAAATTTCCTACAGAAACATTGTGGTAAAGCTACAGAAACATTGTGGAAAAAACGACAAAATTTGCTACAGAAACATTGTGGAAAACCCAACAATACTTTCTATGCAAACATGGGAAAATGACAAAATTTCAGATAAAAATGCTGAATCAAAATACCTGGTCTATGCAAAGTGCCATTTTCAATGAAATATAGTGGGAAAGGGAGAAATTACTAAACGGGGCTACATAGGTATATACAAATAAATTCTACTTACAATTTGAAGATCCTTATCCTAAAATCCTAATTTACATATTGCAAAAAAAAAACATCACTGTCCTAATAATGAACTCTGTTAAAAAAACAGTCTAGTTCACTATATACATAATTATAATATCACAGTCACAAAATCATCCACGGTAATAAAATTGTCCAAAATAGTCCCAAATCCTTCACTCGTCCAATGCTCGCTCAGAATCCATCGCTCGCTCCAGATATCTCTCTAAATCCAAAATCCACGTTTGTCTTGATTGTCCCAATAATCCAAACTCGTCCCGGTCTCTCCCTCGAAAACTGACTGTCCACAGTCAGGTTTATATAGGAAAGGGTTAAAGTCCAATCACCCTCAATACAACGGTACACTATAAATCCATGTTTTTAAAACAATAGCCACTGTCCACTATTCCAATCCTTTACTCCAAAAACTAGTCCAAATCCACGTTGGGCGCCAAAAATATAACAGGGCCCTAACCACCACGGCTAGGGCTGGGCTGTTAAATTATAATACGGGTTCTTCTTTAATGGACGGTGGAGTAATATAGAGAATAAAGTCTAGTTGGTGTTTCCAAAGTTTTCTAATTTCATCATCTCAGCCTTATGTATAAAGGATAAGTACACTCTGAAAAATACATAAAAAAATTGACAGTAAAATATATACAAATTATGAAAAATATAGATTCGGACTCGTCTGCACAAAAATCAATATGAGTATTGTAGAAAATGATTAGAATGCCACTTGGTGACATTCTACTCCTTTTCTTACAATACTCTGAAGCGATACGGTTTAAACATTTACTTTACCCTTTTCCAATAATTTGCTGCACTATAATAGTTTACTCTTTACTCTTAACAAGTGAAATAAACATATTTCAACAGTCTCATATTCCGTACAGTATTTACAATCATTGCAACATAACATCTATCTACAACATAGGGGAACTTACCAATTTGGGGAATTAAGTGTCTCACAACCAAAATTACATCTCTCGATCCATCACACTCATTGCTGTGGCTGTTAGTACTGAAATATTAAGAATCATAGTGCAAGGCTAGGGTAAAGGTAGAAACGGTTAATTAAGGTAGGCGGGCGCGGCAAGGACAAATAAAGCGGGAAAAGCAGAACCGTGCTCATTTCATCAATCCATCGACAATCGAAACAAATCAAGCAAATAGCAACACACTAAATGCAATTCACCCGAGAAAATAAACATCGCGAGAAAAGGAGAACCAAATCCAGAAAACTTACTTTTATTCTCAATTCATCAAATTCCAAAATCTCATATGATCTAGAAAGATCCTTCCAGACCAAAATCTCATGTCCCACTGAAGAACTGAAGAAGTCACATGACCAATTTGGGGGGAAATCACTGAAGCGAAACTTACTCATACCATGTGACCAAAATGGAGGGAAAAGATCACTCATTCATGGAATAGTCTTAACAAGGCAAAAGGGATTCTACTGAATTACAAAGACATGGAAAAATGACCCTACTACATGTTGTAGTATTAGAAATAATTATATAAAGGGAAAACATCGCTCCTTTCTAAATTGTGCGTAAGAATGTGAACATTCTTAAACTTTACTTCTTGGAAAAGGGCTGATCGAGAACAAATGGTATTAATGCTAAATTTTACGTGTTCCGCTAACAGATTTTTTTACTAAACCGTCTTACTGAACGCTCTGCAGGGGTGGACTTGATTGGGCCATTCCGTTCTACTCGGAGTACTCTTTTCACTCCAAAACCCAATCAAGTGCCGAAATCTACTCTCGGATCTACTCCAATTACTCCATTTACCGATCAGGGGCGTTTGGGAGTGCGACGTCATCAACATGGTTTCTGACGAACGATAAAAATAGAATTAGTTTGGTATAATTTTCTATCAATTCTTTCAATTAAACGGATATGAAAGACAAAATTACAACTAAAAAGACATCAGATTTTACTGAAGAAACTAAACAAACATTTTTGACATGTTCGTTGCCTATTTTGAGACAGGGAAATTATTATTAAATGCAATAATTATCTGTTTTATACTTCAAAACACTTGATTAGACTGTAAAGTTTACTCTCAACACGGAGTGGACGGAGTTAGTCCAATCAAGTGCGACCTAGAGTTGCCTTACGTTTTTCACCTTTCGGGTCCTTCTTGGATTTTCCGAAAGGAATTGCCTAAAGCGATGTTTTATTTCAACATTTTTTATTGTCATTTCCAAAAAATACGTATTGTAGTCACTTTAAGGTAATATATAATCTACTTACAAATAAAACAAAAATCACATTCGTAAATCGGACCTGTCCGCCATTTTTGTTAGCTCGGCACACCATCTTCAAATCTGTGAGCCATATGTTGCACACAAGAGAAGTTTACATGTCGTTCAGTAGGAAAGCATTACAATACGTGTTCTATTTTGAGCTAACGTTTTGCCTTAAGTTACTGAACGCAGGGCTGAAGTTCTAAAATACATAGTAGAAAAGGGAACCAGACTACGTGCATCAAACCATTTGAAAAGTTGACACAGAAATACATGTAAGAAGTTCAACGTAATTGCACAAATTCTTACCTGAAGCAGGGCAAATTCTTCCGTAGTCGTTATCTATCTCATGACGCACAATCTCCTCCGTGCATACACCAGTAATTGTAGGTGTTTTAATTTGCCTAAAGTAATTTTAATAAAAAATGCATAGATTTCCTTAGGGACCTCAGGCGTCGGTGGTGTAACGGTTAGCATGGTTGCCTTCCAAGCAGTCGATCCGGGTTCGATTCCCGGCCGACGCACATTTATTTTAGTGATTATTTTTCCTTCGTCAATGATAATACACGTGCCTTGTGTTCAGTTAAATTTAACGTTCGAAGTAACCAGTATTTTACTAAACAGTCCTTCTGAACACTCTGCGGAATAAAATGGTACCCTTAGTAGATTTCGGAGGCGGTAACCAGTTTCGGGTCTTTCCGTTACCCCCCGGGATTTACCGAACGCAATTACCTAAAGCAAATTTTACATAAAACATATTTATATTTTCATTTACAAAAAATCATGTATTGTAGTTTCTGTAAGGCAGGATATAATCTATTTACAAATGAAACAAAAATTACATCGGACCTGGCCGCCATTTTAGTCTGGGTTCCCTCCTTCTTTCTGTAGTATATAAGGTAGGGAACCAGACTAGCCGCCATTTTTGTTAGCTTTGGCACACCTTCTTCAAATCTGTGAGCCAATTGGTTCGAACTGTAGAAGTTAACAGGTCGTTCAAAAGGAAAATGTTACGGTGGAGATCATGGGACGGATACCAAATACAGCAAAAATAGTCCAGAATCTGGTAAGATGTTTTTCAATATAAAAATCTTTGAAATTCTGCGTCAATTTTCAAGCGGTTTGTTTGTAGCATGTACACCGCCTTACTGAGCTCTTATTCATTTGGACATTTTTTTTACCTACATCAAAAAATGATCCCAACCGACCAGAAAAATTATTTGAATTTTTGGTCGTTTTTCTGGTCGTTTAGGATCATTTTTTGGAAAAATACAAGGACTCTTCAGAGAAGATACATATCTGAGGAAATAGATCATTAAAGCGGGGCGCATACAATAAACGCTTGAAATTTTAAACACGGACATATATGTAAGAACGTTAATGCACAATTTCTTACCTGAAGCAGGGCGAATTTTAGTCTGGTATACCTGCCCCTAATGCTGCGTTATTGGGTCAGGCGCACTCCAACAATGGCGACGCGACATGGGGTGATTTCACTACAAAGATTAAGAACAAAGTTTTTTTTTTTAATTCTGTGAGCAAAGAAGGGTCATTAGAAGAGTAGGTAGTTTTCTGTATAACTTTAACTCTAGCAGTAACAGAATTACACGACCATCACGCTAATCCAAAATAAAGCAGTTTTAAATTATGAACATGTAAACTATATTGTGACAATTTGGGTAATATTGTATTACCATATGTCTGATTAGCTCAGTGGTAGAGCGATCGTCTTTCACTTTAGAGGTCCAATGATCGGATTCCCAGTTCGGATACATCTTTCTGTTCCCCTATAATTTTTTTTACATTTTTATACCAAATGGTTCTAGAGATTGCAAAGACGCAATAAAAACAATGTTACAAATTATTATTTTATTGCGTCTTTGCGATTTCTAGAATAGTTTAGTATGAGAAAATGTAAAATAAATAGATCTATTAGTAAAACAACATTTACACATGTTGGGATTCGAACTCCGGACCTCTGGAACACAAGTCCGACGCTCTATGACTGAGCTTATCAGACACATTGTAATAACACGGGTGGTAAACAGAGAAACTAGCTCCAAAAAGAGTCAACGGTATTTTGTTTCCTCGTGACATCTGGCCTCTACCGAGGTAGTTGCATAGAGCGAAAATCTGTAAACAAAGGTAGGTCACGAACACATTTTTTTCTACAATTATTTCGTTTACAACGAATTTTGGAAAAATCCGGCGATGCTGTAATATGAAGAAATGGTCGAAGTTTGTTGTGCACGAGAATATACGGTGTTAGTGAGCAGAGTTTGAACACAATCGTCGAAAAGAATTTCAAGATCGAAAGTAATAACTTCTTTACTTTCGATTTTGAAATGTTTTTCAACGAGTGTATTAAAACCCTGCAACTAATACCGTATACTCTCGTGCACAACAAACTTCGACCATTTCTTCATATTACAGCATCGCCGGATTTCTCAAAAACTCGTTTAAAAAGAAATAATTTTAGAAAATGTGTTCGTAACCTACAAATTTTCGCTCTACGCAACTACCTCTTTTTGGAGCTAGTTTCTCTGTTTACCACCCGTGAATAAGTGATTCCAAATTGTCAATATATAGTTTACATGTTCATAACTTAAAATCGCTTTATTTCGGATTAGCGTGATGGTCGTTTACAACTGTTACTGCTAGTGTTAAAGTTATAACGAAAATGATCTATTTCATAAATGTGACATCTTTGCTCTGAAAATTAAAGGACTTTGCTCTTTATCTTTGTAGTAAAATCACTCCACTGGAGGCAGCCATTTTTTACTGAATGCCTGACGTACTAAAATACATAGTACTGCAGGGATCCACACTAGGCATTTTTTCCGTAGTCGTTATCTATCCCATTACGCACAATCTCCATCGTGCATACACAAGTCAATACAGCCCTGCGTTCAGTAAGACAAAAGGTTAGCTCATAGAGCTACCGATACGTAACAGTTTTCTACTGAACGACCTGTATACTCCTATCATTCGCACCATTTGGCTCAGAGATTTGAAGGTGATGTGCCAAAGCGAACAAAAATGGCGGCTAGTCTGGTTCCCTACTTTCCATACTGCGAAAAGAAGGAGGGAACCCAGACTATGGGGGCGGCCATATTTATTCAGTTAACGTTAGCAGAGCGTTCAGTAAGACAATTTAGTGAAGAATCCGGTAGGAGTAAACGTTTTGTCTTACTGAACGCAGGGCTGGTGTTTAAATTTGCCTAAAGCATTTTGAATTAAAAATGAGTAGATTTCCCACCATTCAACATGCGTCGGTGGTGTATATGTTAGCATGGTTGCCTTCCAAGCAGTCGATCCGGGTTCGATTCCCGGCCGACGCACGTTTGTTTTAGTGTTTATTTTCATCAGCGATGATACGCTTGATATACATTTCAACGTTTTCTTTACATGTTTAATTGTATTTATTGTTTTAAATTGACATTTCACGATTATTTTTACATAAATCTTACTTTTATTCTATCTGAAAGAGCATGTTTTCTTACAAAAATTCTGAAAATTTCGAGCCAAAACATTGAACCGTTTACGAAAAAAAATATATTTTCGTGCTAAAAATAAAAAAAAATGTTGTGGACAACAGTTCAGATTTATATGGAATTTGTCGTTTCTGTCTCAACTTTAAAGATGTATTTTTGGCTCATAAAAAAACTCCAAAAAAAAATGATAGCATTTCTAAGTATTAGAATAAACAATATTTGCATCAAGACATACTTTAAAAAAATGAAATAAATGTGAAATGTCACTTTAAGGTATCCAACCCCTCAAAAGCACCAAAGAGCCAGAGACAAAATTTGAAAATTGCAAATAATTCCTAAACCGTGTTACATATCTATTCCAAATACAAAGTCCGTTAGTTGAGCGTCTTAACAATGCATTGCCGAAATGGGGTCATTACATAATGTAGATGTCCCGGATTAATGTAGCTGGACTATAAAACGTTTGAAAATTATGGTCTTTAACAAACACATATAAAAATGATGATTATAATGCTAATGTTGGTTTTTAAAGCTATGTCTTAAGGAGTCAGCTTTTTCCGAAATGATGTTTGCGATGATCGAACCATGTCAGCCAATACATGCCTAAAGCAATCTAGATAAAATAAGCGTCAATTTAAGAAGCGTCGGTGGTATAAAGGTTAGCATGGTTGCCTTCCAAGCCATCGATCCGGGTTCGATTCCCGACGCACGGTAATTTTAATGCTTATTCTCTTGGTCAGCGATGATACACTGGCTTTACCTTTCAACGTTTTCTTTCCATGTTCACGGTGGAGATTGTGCATCATGGGATAGATAACAAATACAGCAAAATAGTCTAGAATCTGGTAAGATGTTGTGTAATAACTTTCTTAATTCTGCCTCAATTTTCGAGCGGGTACACCGTCTTACCGAGCTCTTTCCTGAAATGTATTATTCATTTTGACACTTTTTGTACCTGCCGCAAAAATTGATCCCAACCGACCAGCAAAATTATTTGAATTTTTGGTCGTTTTTCTGGTCGGTGGGGATCAATTTTTGGACGAAATACTAGGGCATTCCAGAAAAGTCATATATCTGAGGAAACAGCTCTGTAAGGCGTGGTACGTGCATCAGACTGAAGCAGAAATAACAAAGCTATTTCACAATATCTTACCCGAAGCGGGGCAAATTTGTCCGTACTACGTAGTCGTTATCCATTCCATGACGCACAATCTCTACCGTGAACACGCCAGTCAATACAGGTGTTTTAATTTGCATAAAGCAACTTAAATAAAGCGCGTATATCTACAATATATCAATCGGCGTCGGTGGTGTAAAGGTTAGCATGGTTGACTGATTTATAAAGACGCACAACGGGTTGTAAGAGCGCCTCCAATTATTGTCCGGTCAATTCTTTGCTGCGTGCAGACTGCGTCTTGGTTGCGTCCACCAAAATCGTACGCTGCACGTGCGTGCATCGCACGACTAAACGTACGTTTTAGACGCAGACCGCACGCAGACCGCACGCAGGAGCACGTACGACCGGTTGTAAGAGAGGCTTTAGCATGGTTGCCTTCCAAGCAGTCGATCCGGGTTCGATTCACGGCCGACGCAAAGTTCTTTTGCATCCCTCTTCAGATCTTCAGACTAGCGGGATATTATCAAAGCGACGTGTCCACACGTCCGTCCGTATGTACATCATTCCGTCCGTACACTTCTTGAAAATCTCCAAAAAACTACCAGATGCATCCCAACCAGGTTTTAAAGGGCATGGACATTGGAAGACCATCTCCGTAATTCAAATTACGAGGGGCGTTCAATAAAGATTTCCCCTAACCTACTTTCGGTAGAGATAGGAAGTTGAAATTGTGCACAAACATTACCGTAAACCTCAATAGGTCACACGAAAATTTGCAACTCTGAAATATGATTTGTTTCGCATTCCTGCGTGCTGAAGCTAAGTGAGGTAGTGTGATGGAGCAAGTTGAGCATAGAGCAGTCATCAGAATCCTGTATTTGAAAGGTCGCACTCGAAAGGATGCGTTTGATAAGATGAAAGAAGTTTATGGTGATGATGCCCCATCATATGACGTTGTCAAACACTGGCATCGTCAGTTAAAGTATGGACGTAAATCTGTGGAAAGGCCCCTATTCCTGGGAGCCCACAGTCTGATATTCATGATGCCACCATCATGCTGGTAGAGACCACCATCTTGGACGACCGTCGTATAACAGTGCGACAACTAGCCCATGATGTTAAAGGCATTGTAGGGTCAGTGGAAAATTTCAATCATGACCATTTGCACATGAGAAAGGTTTCAATCTAGATGGATATCACGGTTACTCACTCCTTTCCAGAAGGAAGAACGTGTCAAGTGCTCCCAAGCTGTTTTGACCATGTGCCGAGAAAACGAGTAGGTCTTTTTTGAAAAATCATCAGACAGGATGAATCATGGGTGCATTACTATGCTCCGGATACAAAGGCTCAACTAAGCAATGGAAGCATTTTGACTCGCCACTTCAAAAGAAGGCATAGGTTCAACCATCAGCCAGCAGAGTCATGCGGACAGTATTCTTGGATCCGTGTGCAGAAGTGATTATGGATTTCCTGGCGAAGGGTACCACAATTACTGGAACATACTATGCTTCACTTCTGAACAAACTTCGACAATCTTCAAATTGGAGAGGCGCGGGATACTGACCAGATGATTACGGCTACTGCAGGACAATGCTCTTGTTCACAACTCACATATTACCAAGACAACATCTCGGTCCTGTAGCTAAGAAATTCTTCCTTGTCCTCCTTACTCTCCCGACTAAGCTTCCTCTTACTTTCACCTCTTTCCATTCATGAAGTCATTTTTAAAGGGGAGACGTTTCCAAAACGACGAAGGGCCTATTTCCGAAGTCAATGCATGATTTTGTCCATAACCTGTGGAGTTCTACAAAAGAGGACTCCAAAACTGTATAAAGCGACAGGAGAAATTTTATCGCCATTGAAGGAGCCCATGTAGAGAATGACTAATATTTGTGCCAAGTTTCAAGTCTATCAGGTGATTGGAAGTAGGTCAGGGGAAATCTTTAATGAACGCCCCTCGTACATTACTAACAATCTGATTGGACAATACGTATGTCTCGGCCAATCATATTGGTTGTTATGTAGTTTTACTCTTATACCTGAAAGTGAATTTGTTTAAAATAGTCACATGTGTTGCTTGGAAAAGGATAAAGGACGCGACAGAGAATCACGTGTCACAATTATTGCAGTAACCTTCAATAATACTGTCAACCCGTGACCGATTTGAAAAAAAGTATTGGAACAGAGAAGGTGAACATATGTTAGGGATTAGCGTGATGTGGAAAATCTTTAAGAATCAGTTGATGAAAAAGTTATTGAAAAAAGTTAGTGAAATTGAGTCGGTGCCCAATAACTTTTTATTTTTGGATTTACGAAGATCTACTACGTCAACCAAATTCCTTACACTTTTTACACATCCCCTGATTAAAACCGAAATCAAATTGTCACGTATTGACAATTGATTATGTTAAAAAAACCAATACGTATTATATATTCAATACGTCAGCCAAGGGTTGGTTGATTTTGGTTTAATGTCGGTTTCAACTGTTATGGTCATATCGCAGCAGCTGGAGCCCCTAAACATAGATTCCTGTCGATTCTCATGTAAGTTCTACCACTACATCTCAAAGTGACATTTCACATTTATCTCATTTTTTAAAAGAATGTCTTGATGCAAAGATTGTTTGTTCTAATGCGTAGAAATAAAGTCAGTTTTTTGAAGTTGTTATTTATAAGCGAAAAATACGCCTTTTGAGTTGAGACAGAAATGGCAAATTCTATATAAATCTGAACTGTTGTCCACAACAATTTGTTTAATTTTAGCACAAAATATATATATTTCTCATAAACGGTTCAATATTTTGGCTTGAGATTTTCAGAATTTTCATAAGAAAATATGCTCTCTCAGATAAAATAAAAGTAAAATTTATGCAGAAATTATTGTGAAATGTCACTTTAACCGAGTCTCTATCTGATCGCTTACATAGGTTACCGATATCTAACTATTGGTAGGAGACAATTTTGTCTGAAAGGATATTTGTCGCGACCGGGATTGTATCACATCAGTCAATACAGCGTTTTGATTTGCCTAAAGCAATCTAGATAAAACCAAACGTTAATTGTCCTAATTTTAACAAGCGTCGGTGGTGTAAAGGTTAGCATGGTTGCCTTCCAAGCAGTCGATCCGGGTTCGATTCCCGGCCGACGCACAGTTCTTTTTATCTCTCATTTTATAAATTCAGATCTTTAGGCTAGTGGGCTATTATCAATTTAGTAATGTGCGTCCTTATGTACACCGTACCGTCCGTACACTTCTTGATCACACCCTATTACGTGCTATCACCCGGGCCGTTGCAATCTTCGGGCAGAATCATCGATAAATGGCGGGAGTACTGGGTAGATCATACTTTTTCCATTTTTGTTTCGTGTCAAAGCACTTCTCAGCTATACTATGCTGACCATATATTTGGGTACCTACATGTCAAATATTAGCTCAAATATTCCTAAAACAACGAAATTATTTAACAACAAAGTCTTAACTTCACATATTTTTATGTAAAATCCAACTTTCATTCAATATAATGAGAAAAAGGTGCTCGTTAGAATAAATATAACATTTAAAAAGGTCAATCAATTTTCTTACACTTTATAAATTGAGAAAACTGTTTGAATTTTATTAAGTTAAGATTGACCGATTGAAATTGAATACTGATGCCGATTTGGCTGCCACAGACAGCATATTTAAAAAGCCCTATGTGCTGTTCGTGATAGTATAAATTTGTACCTCACCAAACTTTGTTTGACTATAACGATTTAATGGAATAGTTGATCGTCTTCACAAACGAGTAGTTGGTGGATAATACACTAGATTTCCATGTTGTAATAAAATTTCTAACATTCACTTCAGTGTTTTTCTGCAATTTGCATGGAAAGATGGATTTTACCTAAAAATATGTGAAGTTACGACTTTATTGTAGAAAATTCTTTTTTTTTTTTTTTTTTTTTTTTTTTTTTTTTTGAGGAATCTTTGGGCTAACATTTGACATGTAGGTACTCAAATATATGATCAGCCTGATACACTACAAAATATAGCTAAGAAGCGTAATAACACGAAATAAAAATGGGAAAAGTATGACCTACCCAGTACTCCCGCCATTTATCGATGATACTGCCCGAGGATTGCAACGGCCCGAGTGATAGCACGTAATAAGGTGTGTTGATAATCTCAAATTTACTAGATGCATTTCGACCAAGTTTCATAGGAATGATAATTTGATGACCATCTTCTTTATCTAAATTACTTTACAAACAATCTGATTTGACGAGACGTGTGTCTCGGCCAATCAGATTGATTGTTCTGTAGTTTTACAGTTATACTTGGAAGTTGATTTGTTTTTGAACCATTACATGTGTTGCTTAGAAAAGCATAATGGAGACGACAGAGAATCACATGTCACAAGCATTGCAGAAATCTTTTATAATTCTGTCAAAACGCAACTAATTTAAGAAAGATGTGAAGTAAAGATTTTAAAAATACGTTTGGGATTTGCTGTATTTGGAAAATCTTTTAGAATCAGCCTAAAAAGTTATTGACCACCACATGAATTTTTTCTTGGTGCCCAATAACTTTTTATCTCCAGATTTACTAACATCTACTAGATCTACATCAACTAAATTCCCTATATTTTTCCACATCCCCTACTTAAAACCGAATTCGAATTGTCATGTATTGACAAAATTATACTTCAGCCAATGGTTTGTTGATTAAAGTTTAATGTCGGTTTCAACTGAGCACTATGGTCATATCGCGGAGGCTAGAGCATCTAGTCAAGGATTCCTGTCGTTTCTCATGCCAGTTTTACCACAGCCGAGCTTCTAGCTGATCGCACACATAGGTAACCGATATCTAGCTATTGGTAGGAGACAATTTTGTCTGGAAGGATATTTGTCGCGATCGGGATTGAACCATGTCAGTCAATACGCGAGTTTTAATTTGCCTAAAGCATTCTAAATAAAATCAGCGTTAATTACCGCACAATAAACAAGCGTCGGTGGTGTAAAGGTTAGCATGGTTGCCTTCCAAGCAGTTGATCCGGGTTCGATTCCCGGCCGACGCACAATTATTTTATCGGTTTATCTCTTCAGATTTCCAGACTAGCGGACTATTTTCAGAGCGATATATCCACGCGTCCCTCCGCATGTACATGTACATCATTCGTCCCGTAAACTTCTTGATAATCTAAAAACTACCAGATGCATTTCAACCAAATTTTATGGGAATGATAATTTGATGACCATATCAATAATCTAAATTACATATGACGTATGTCTCGGCCAATCAGATTGATTGTTCTGTAGTTTTACAGTTATACTTGGAAGTGGTTTGTTTTTGAACAGTTACATGTGTTGTTTGGAAAAGGATAATGGATACGGCAGAGAATCACGTGTCACAAGCATTGCAGAAATCTTCAATAACACTGTCAAAACGCGCCCAATTTAAGAAAGATTTAAAGCAAAATATGTGGAAATACGTTTTGGAAATGCTGGTTGTGGAAAATCAATGAGAATAAGCTGATGAAAAAAATATTGGTAAGAGGGTAAGTGAAATTTTACTTGGCGCCCATTAACTTTTCATCTGCAGATTTACTAAGATCTGCTACGTTAGCCTATTTTCTTACATTTTTTCCACATCACCCTGCTTAAAACCGATTTCAAATTGTCAAGCATTGATAAATTGATTGTGTTAAAAAATGCGTGTTATATATTCAATACGTCAACCAATGGTTGGTTGATTTGGATTTAATGTCGGTTTCCACTGTTATGGTCATATCGCGGCGGCTGGAGCACTTTTAAAAACATGGATTCCTGTCGTTTCAAAAGCCGGTTCTACCACAACTTCCTAACCGAGCCTCTGGCTGATCGCCCACATAGGTTACCGATATCTAACTATTGGTAGGAGACAATTTTGTCTGAAATGATTTTTGCCGCGATCGAGATTGAATCACGCCAGTCAATACATGCGTTTAATTTGCCTAAAGCAATCTTAATAAAACAAGCGTTATTTACGGAATCCTGTTTCCGCCATCCACTTTTCTAAGAAAATTGAGTTTGTGAAATGTAGAAATGTTGAAGTTTTGTTTGTGACAATTGTCAGAAGTTAGTGTGACTAACTTCAACTTTTCGACTTTTCACAAACTCAATTTTGATAGAAAAGTTGAAATTAGTGCGACTAACTTCCACTTTTCTACCAAAATTGAGTTTGTGAAAAGTCGAAAAGTTGAAGTTAGTCACACTAACTTCTGACAATTGTCACTAACTTCTGACAATTGTCACAAACAAAACTTCAACTTTTCGACTTTTCACAAACTCAATGTTGGTAGAAAAGTGGAAGTTAGTCGCACTAACTTCCACTTTTCTACCAAAATTGAGTTTGTGAAAAGTCGAAAAGTTGAAGTTAGTCACACTAACTTCTGACAATTGTCACTAACTTCTGACTATTGTCACAAACAAAACTTCAACATTTCTACATTTCACAAACTCAATTTTCCTCGAAAAGTCGAAATCAGTGTGACTAACTTCAACTTTTCGTCTTTCCTAGGTAACATTCTTGTGAAAAGTCGAAAAGTTGAAACTTTTGAGACTAATTTCGGGGTAGGAAAAAAATCCGGAAAGAATCTTTCTTCTGCCGCGTGAACCGGTGTATGGTATAAAAATGACCCTATAAAAATTACTGTATCACCGGTCGATCACGACCCTCTAAAGTTTCGCCCCAAACAATGGCTTTGGAAGACGACTTACGCGGGTATTTCATGCAGGGCTATACATACAGAGAAATACAGACACTTCTGAAATTGGAGAAGGATGTTACAATCAGGTTTGACATTTTCATGTCCACCATCTTTGGTTATTTTTTGTTCCCAAATCCAATTCGGGATTAGCCTTTCCTCTCATGCTTTCGATAGGTTCCATGGTTTCGATAGCCTTGTGATTTTTATAAGTCAAGTGATTACAATCTTAGTACCATTCCCTGTGCATCTAAATACTCTTGCTACAAACAAACTCTTTGGTCAAAGAAATTTGGAGACAACTGATTTTTTTACACTGAAAATCTTTTTTGCAAAACAAAACAGAAACTAGACTCTGGAATATCAAGGTTAGGGTAAAAATCATTCAACCTTTTCCAAGCCTTTTTCAGTCCTAGAGAAGTTTTCAAGACGCTTGATTTTCCCCACGGTTGAGCGAGTCCCTATCCAAAAAATTGCAACAGCCTCGATAGCGCAGTGGTGAGAGCACTGCGCTTGTAACCTGGAGGATCCAGGTTCGAGTCCCGCTCGGGAGGTGTGTCCATGGGCAAGACACTTAATTGTTAACGCCTCAGTCTACCCAGCTGTAAAGGGGTAGCAGTGAATTAAAAACTCATTGCCTCTCTTCTCTCTGCAAAAAAAAATGGTAAAACTATATATACCATGTAAAAAAAGTTTAGCAACACTGACTTTGTTAATTGAAAAAATGTATTTTCTGTGATATTTATTTCACAACCGTTATATATATCTTAGCATATGCATTTACGCAGAACATTCAAAGGTCGCTTTGTGGTAATGTTAAATATTGTGTTAGAAACATTGTCTTGACGTAGGTGAGGGGTCAAAATAAAAAGTTACAATAGAATTCGGTATCGACTGTGCGGCCATTTTCAATCAAGAACAACCGTAAAAAGTTTTCTAATCCACTTAAATTGTTTGTACACAGTATCAACATTCACTACTTTATCAAGAGATTGAACGTCATTCGCGTCAGTACGATCACGCACATGTCTTCCTTAAATGCACCGTATGTGCTCTATGGGTGACAAATCAGAAAGAAATGGATAATAATGGGAGTCCATTGGTGTTGTATACGCTTAATTTGGCTTAAAGCATTGAGGACTCTATACCAGTCAAGTCTGGTGCGTTCATGGTGTAGCGTCAGGGAAATTACAACGTATGGTCAACGTCTAGTAACCGTTCATCTGTGGAGACGATCACGGATGGTAAGAGTGGATACTCTATATTGAAATTCTTGTGGAAGCCACTCGTAAGTTTTGGTGTTGATAAGGAACATCTTTGCCGTGACGTAACGAAATTATGACGGTCATCTTCTCGTGGCCTTTTTGTACGACGTCCTTGACCGGGACTATCTCAAACCACACAAATTGGCTTACATAGCATCCTCAAATTGTTACTTATGCTTTGAGATGCGTAAAATTCAAAAAGGGATCTTATTCGCCGGTTCTGCCACGTAGAAACACATTAGCGATATAACGTCCTTCTAACGTAAGTCCATGGCGTAGTCCCACAGCGTTGCAGAAAATTCTTTTTAGTGGCCTTTTTTATGCTGGGCAAAGACAATTACGTTCACACCTAAATGTTTTCTAGAACTATGCTCCGTACACATGAATACCATGGCAGACATGAAAACCGGAAATGCGCACCTGGAGTGCGAGACGCACGCGATTGCGATATAAAATTCATCTGTTTGTGTTCTCTAGCTATAATCTATTGTGTAAACGTTTGATTTTATGTTAAAACAAAACTATTTTGGTTACTACAGATATTTACATTTTGTTGCAAAACTTTTTTTATTATGTATATAATGGGAAAGTCGCTGTAAATTTGTATGTGTGATCGAGTTACATTGTGAGAAAGAGAACATTGATGGATGAAAGAGATCACAGTTGACGAGTAGCATATAAATAGCAAAACCAATGTCTACGCCATTATGGCGGTGCCTCGAATTGAACGGGGGAAAATACACAGAAACGAACGAACGTTATAAGGTCAACCTAGTAGTGATTTTTAGCTCGACTTTTCGAAGAAAATGAGAGCTTATACTGTCACCCGGGCGTTGGCGTCGGCGTTTGCGTTGCAACAAAGGTTAAAGTTTTTTCAAACATCAATAACTTCAATACTATCAAAGGGATTCAACCCAAACTTGGAATACTTATTTACCATCACACCCTCTACCTTACAATCAGGGCCCATGACCCTGGGACCACTCTATTTGGAGTTATGCCCCCTTTATACTAAGCAACTTAGAAAGTCGAGCGCGCTGTCTTCGGACAACTCTTGTTATAGGAACAAAAACAAAGCCCTATCGAAATGACGAGAGCCGCACCTTGACGCAGCGTGATGACTTGCTTTGAATATTCTGGCCAATATATTTTTTTAGTCTGTTTACAAATGTTGTTTTCCATATTTTTTGTTTAGAACTTTGGGTCATGCATCTATTGAGATGGTCAGAATTTTATAAAATCAGTTTGTAAATATGCATGCACATGGTTTTAGAAATGGCTATCGAAACTATGGGACGTCCGGCTATAGCGTTTTCTCTGCTCACCAAAGCATAACTGTTCAAAGTAGGGTGGTTCTCTAGGGTACCACGATAATTAACCCTTTCCCAAACAAGACCTGGTCTTCACGTCCCTAATAAGCATGAATCATGAAACTTCATTGGTGGATAGCTCTCATTATTGAGAGTTGACCTACATAATCATTACTCTGGTGATCATTTTTAGCTCGACTTTTCGAAAAAAATGAGAGCTTATACTGTCACCTGGGCGTCGGCGTTGCAACAAAGGTTAAAGTTTTTTCAAACATCAATAACTTCCATACTATCAAAGGGATTCAACCCATACTTGGAATACTTATTCACCAGCACACCCTCTACCTTACTACCATAGCCCATGACCCTGGCTCCACTATATTTGGAGTTATGCCCCCTTTATACTAAGCAACTTAGAAAGTCGAGCGCGCTGTCTTCGGACAGCTCTTGTACAGGCCCGTAGGAACAGGGGGGGGGGGGGGGCTAAGGGGGGGGGGCTAAGCCACTCCCCCCCAAAGTTGGCCAAAAATGCCAAATTTTTCCTTATTTCTCACTGAAATTTTTGGGAAAATTCAATTTAGCCCCCCCAATATTCAGACAATGAGGCTTTAGCCCCCTCATATGAAATTGCTTCCTACGTGCCTGTTGTATATGATATTAATAAGGCTTATAGTATGTTCAAAAACTTAGCATGGGTCCCTTTAAAAGCTGTATATGGCTCATGCTTGTTACTGTTTTTGCTTTTCACAAACAACTTAAAATTAGGATGGTCTGCTTTGAAAGCTGCTGAAGATGACAAAATAAATGAAATAAACTAGACAGTCCTGGCGGCCTGGAAGCGCTCCACAGGCCTGATTGTTTGTCTTGTTGAATACAATTTCAAAGGTTCAGGCTGCGCAAACAAGCAAATGCATGACCAAGCTGAAAATTACAAGCAAGTAAGATCGTATGGTCAGTAAGATTTCTGTGAAAATTCTGTATTAATTAGTTAATACTAATGGTTGTAAAAGTAAGAATAAAGCCGAAAATGGCAATTATGTCAATAACAAGGGCACATAACTCATATAAAATTCAGATCAAGCTGAAAATTACACCAAGGCAAGGTCTTATAGTCACCAACATTCTGTACAAGTTTTGTCTTGATTGGTCAATATTTGTAGTTGCTAGAGTGAAAGCAATGTCAAAAAAGAGTCTAAAATGGCAATTTTGTCAATTTTAAGGGCACCTAACTGATAATGTTAAATTCAGATCAAGCTGAAAATTATACCAAGGCAAGATCTTATGGTCATCAACATTCTGTACAAGTATTGACTAGGTTGGTCAATATTTGTAGTTGCTAGAGTGAAAACAAAGTCAAAATAGTGCCGAAAAGGGCAATTTTGTCAATTTCAAGGGCACATAACTCGTTATGTAAAATTCAGATCAAGCTGAAAATTATACCAAGGCAAGATCTTATAGTCACCAACATTCTGTTTTAGTTTTGTCTTGATTGGTTGATATTTGTGGATTTTAGAGTAAATTTAAAGTCAAAACCAGCTATTTTTGACATTCAAAGGCAGATAACTCAGGTTATTCTGATTCAATCCAAATTCTTTGAAGGAATCTGAGAGAGGGTCACCCAAGGATCATTCTTGTGAAGTTTGATTGAAATCCATCTGGTAGTTTCTGAGAAGAAGATTTTTAAAGAAAAAGTTTACGGACAGACGCACACACGATGGACACACAGCCATGACAATAGCCCGCTGGCCTGTCGGCCAGTGGAGCTACAAAGGCCACAATACGTTTGTTATAGCTCAGAAAATATTGACGAAAAAGAAGAAAATGCTAGTCACCAGCATGTTCTTCTTTTGTCTCAATGTTTTCCCAAACCCTTTTCCAATATTTTCTATGTTTTTTATCACATGCATTTACATTTTATACAAACACGAAAACACACAAAAATCAAATAGGAACTAACTTCTGCGACATCTTTGAATTGGTTTCACTTTCTGCCGTTCGGTTATCATTTAAACACCACCAGTACTTGTTGACTTGTTCCAATATGAGTGAAATAAAATTGAGAGGGACATTAAACTGCAAAATTGAGTTAGAAATAAATAAATGGAAAACATTTTTGTATATTTTCAGTTGTTGACCAGATTTCATGAAGTAGAGTATGGAGTACTCCGCACTGAGCCCTGAAGATTTGTTGGAGAAATGTACCACCTTTCCGAGAGACTATAAACCCACAGAAACCCAACTAACCAAGTTAGAAGAGATGACCCGTTCCCAATCTGAAAGTTGTATTTAGAAACGCCATAGGGAAGGACGGATAACAGCAACTGTTGACCATGGTATTAAAACACCGAGGTCTGATTCAACAGACAATATTTTGAAAAAGGTGATGAGATATGACGAAAAAGACCTTTCAAAAGTGGAGGCAGTAAGCTTTGGTATTTATAATGAAAGGAAAGCCAAGGATTTGTACTATTCCGCTGTGAAAAGTGAACATAAAGACTTTCATCTTAGAGACAGTGGATTGGTTGTAGATGCAGTCTGTCCACAATTTGCAGCATCACCTGGTGGAGTTAAAAACTGCAGTTTTCACGGGAAAGGCTTGTTAGAAGTGAAGTGCTCCTTTAAACACAAAGATTTGAATGTCAGTGAAATAGTTCTCACAGACCCCATTTTCTATCTTGACAAAGACTTCAAATTGAAACAGCATAGGTACTATACACAAATTCAGTTTCAAGTGTCAAAATGTATGTGTGTCAAGTAACATTTGGTGACTTTGTAGTGTTCACGTTAAAAGGAATTGCGATTCAGACTGTAGAGTACAATCCAGAATTTGTGTCAAAACATATTCAAAAGTACATATACAGTGAATTTGCATTTAACCATCCTGAAATTCTGTGCCATAAACTAGTGAACATTGAATCCAAGACAAACATTGGTTCATGCAAACACCCTTCATTTGGAAAACAGTAAAATGTTCAAAGCCTGACTGGGAAATCAAGAAGTATCATTTGTCATGACTGTGTGAATCGTCGAAGAAAGCCTAGAGGTTTATGGACATATATGCAATGTATCCACTAGACTTCAACGATAAAAAAAGATTGGAAAAAGATTGAGACAAAAGAAGAAAATGCTTGTAACCAGCTATATTGTACATATTAATTGCTTATTCTATAATCATCAATTTGGTTCTGTTGAAGCTTTCAAATTCGACGTCACAAAAATTTGTCGTTTGGGAAACTGTTAAATATTCAAACAGGATTCTTCATAAGAATCTATTTAATGCTGTGCAACCATACATCTGACCAGTCCGTTTCCTCTACGTGTTAAAAAAAATATTTTGTCGCTTTGCAATGAGAACCTCATAACTGTAGCTTCTTTTAAGCTGCATTTACGAGGTTTTCGATTGAAAAACATCAAATTACTGCCTTCTTACCCCTTTCTCAAATGGCAAAAATTTAGGGACAATATGTACAATATTGATAAGAAAAATTGAGCCAAATTACCAAAATGCTGGTTACTAGTATTTTCAAATGCCTCAATGAAATTCAGAATCCGGTCTTGTTTGAAAAAGGGTCAACCTGAATTTTTAGCGAGCCGGGACTTTATGTCTCGGGAGCTAATGTCACAGCCCTAGTGTCGGCGTCGCGTCCCGTCGCGTCTTCACTTGAAAAACTTTAACCTGGTCTATGTCTCAGGCACTATTAGAGATACAGCCTTGATACTTCATACATGGATACATGTACATCTCGATAAGACCTTTCATTTGGGACCATGACCTGTTACCTAGTGACCTTGACCTTGGAGTTTGACCTACTTTTGAAAAACTTTAACCTGGCCTATATCTCATGCACTATTATTGATAGAGCCTTGATATATCACCCATGGATACCTCCTGCCAAGACCTTTCATTTGGGACCATGACCCTTGACCTTGTGACTTTGACCCTGGAGTTTGACCTACTTTTGAAAAATTAGCTGTTTTTGTGACAAGCTCCCGTATAGGCGAGCTACGTTGTCCGCGGACAACTCTTGTTAAGTGTCTTTCACAGACTTATGTGTATACATGTACCAGTGTTCTCCCCAGCTCAATAAGCTGTATCGGCCCCACTACAGCTTCATGTTAATCAGTGTAATGCCCCTACAGCTTCAAAACTACCCACAGCTTAATTTCTTCAAAATGGTTACCAAATAGAGGCATTTTGGGGTATTTCATGCCAAACACTGTTTAATAATACATTTTTGTCATTGTAAATGTAATAATTATGAGTAAAAATATTATGGGAAAAGAAGAAATTGCTCAAGATGAGCAATTTCTTCTTTTCCATAATGTTTTCACACACAATTATATGCTTTCAAAGTTTACCAATTCTCATATAATTTGCCATTACAGCTTCCAAATATTCTGCGGAGAACCCTGTGTACAGTATAGTTCCTCTATAAACCACAAAATGAAGACTTTCTTTAATATTATGTTTATCAGCATTCAGCAATTTCTTCTTTACTCTCAATTTTACCAAATTATTTCAGATACGGATGTTTAAAACAGTACTTGTGTAAATATAGCCTAGTAAATTCTGAGGTCAAAGGACAAAAAGCTTTCCCAAAATGGCAAAAGTTATGGTTTGAGGTTCAATTCAAAAGCTTCTATAAACGAAAAATGGATCTTGATAAAGATTGAATTTGTGTACAATATAGGCAGGGAAATATTGAGGCAAAGGGAGAAAATGCTGTTGATCAGCATTTTTTCCCTTTTGTTTCAATGTTTTCCCAAGCCTATTCTATTTTGGGCGTCAAAATCAGGTCTTGTTTGGGAAAGGGTTAAGCTACCACTTTCTGGGTTGCTTACCAGTAGCTTGGGAAACATAAACTTCAACTTTCTTTTTAATTTTCAACTTTTAGTCTTTCTATTCAAGTTTTTTGTTGACACAACAACATAACAATAAACAAAGAACAGCAAATATATTAAATGTGTTGCAATTTTGCAGTTTTCTTGAGCGCCATTCATATTGCATGAAAGACATGCACATGATGTTAGGAATTACAGGCCTGGTCAAATACAGTTCCGGATCCACATCACGTCCAAAAATATGCTGTGAAACTGGTCATTTTTGCATGTGCTCAGGCATCGATGTGAACGCGAAATTGTGTATGTGACCAGGCCTTAACATGGCATTTTGACAACTAAACTGGCTTAATTAAATTCAAAAGCTGCTGTAGACAAGAAAATAAATGCTGAAAACACAAGATTTGGTGCAATTTGGTGCAGAAAATATTGATCTGCAAAAGAAGGAGAAGTTTCTGGTTATCAGCAATTTCTTCTCTTACCACAATGTCTTTCCAAGTCTTTTATATTGCAGACATCAAAACCAGATTTTGTTTGTAGCCTATAATTTATAAACCAGAATGAAAATTTATTTCAGATATGTTGCAGACGACAATTTCAAAGTAAATGACATTTTATATTTGTTTGTCTTTCTAATTGGAAATCAATTTGGGAAATGATCAAATTGCTTGCCACAAGCATTTTCTTCATTATCCACAATGATTTCTCAAGTGTCTTGTGGAGTGTCAAAATGAGTCATTATGTGGAAATCGGTTAAAAAACTCATTCAAATACATTCTTGAATCATTTTGAATTGATATTCTCAAATCATGAAACTATCAGTTGTAAATATGTAAATTCTTTAATTTACTGTTAATTAAATTTATTTAGATCTAGAATTCTGTTTGTATTCAAAATTTTCCCAATGTGATGAGAAAATCAAGCAATTCACCACTAGATCTGATGCTAACTAGACTATAATGTTGCTTGATATGGCTAAAGGTTGGGATCTTTTAGTTTCAATAGTAGAGGCATAGAGCCAAAACAAAGGCGCTGATGAGCTTCACAGTTACAGCAAAGGTGATGTGCGCCGTTGTTTTAGCATATGCTGATAGTAGATTTTCTCATCACAAGACCCATATCCCTTTCCGAAACAAGAGGACCATGATGGTCCTATATCGCTCACCTGAACCAAGATGATATGAGCCACAGTTATGTTTGAATCAATCAATCTCAACTTAAATTGTCTGTGAAATTTTTATTGGTCCATAAATGTGGGCGTGGCAGGGTGTGGCTTATCAGACTTGGAGAAATCACAAAATAATTCTTTAAAAATCTTCTCTCAAATCAGTGGGCCAATAGTGACCAAAACTTTGCAGGAATGTTCCTTTGGTGAACCTTTACTTAAATTGTTCAAAGAATTTTGATTGGTTATTAAATGTAGGCGTGGCAGGGTGGGGCTTATCAGACTTAGAGAAATCACAAAATAATTCTTTAAAAATCAACCTTTGGGCCAATTTTGACTTAACCTGGCATAAATGTACCTTAGATGACTCTTTACTTAATTTGTCTGTGAAATTTTCATTGGTCTATAAATGTGGGCGTGGCAGGGCTGGGCTTATCTGACTTGGAGAAATCACAAAATGATTCTTTAAAAATCAACCATTTGGCCTATTTTGATCAAACTTGGTAGAAATGCACCTTTCAGTGAATTTTTTATTGGTCCATAAATGTTGGCATGGCAGGGTGGGGCTTATCAGAATGGGAGAAATCACAAAAAAATCTTTAAAAATCAACCATAAGGAAAATTTTGACCAAAATTGGCAGAAAAGTTCCCTGGGTGTCCAATTAGTGAAATTTTGATTAGTCTATAAATGTTGGTGTGGCAGGGCAGGGCTTATCAGAATTGGACAAACCATGAAATAATTCTTTGAAATAAATCAATGGGCCTTTTCAAGATTTAGCAGTGCTTGGCTTACAAGAAATCATGAGATAATTCTTTTACTTTAGCCAGTGGAGCGATTCAGGCCCTCTTGGGCCTCTTGTTTGTATGCAAATTGGTTTTGTCGCAGAGGACAACATTCAAATAACTATGAAGGAAATTTCTGTGCTTTATAGAACAGAAAATATTGAGTCAAAAGGAGAAAATGTTGATTATCAGCACTTTTTAGCTCACCTGAGCACAAAGTGCTCAAGGTGAGCTATTGTGGTCGCTCACCGTCCGTCGTCCGTCCGTCCGTCTGTCCGTCTGTCCGTCCACAATTTCTTTAAACATCTTCTCCTCCAGAACCATTTGGCCAATTGTGACCAAACTTGGCAGGAATGTTCCTTAGGTGACCCTTTTCAAAACTTGTTCGCAAATTTTTGATTCGTCAAAGAATGTGGGCGTGGCAGGGCGGGGCTTATAAATCGTAAGAAAATTCTTTAAAAATCAACCATTGGGCCAATTTGAACCAAACTTGACAGGAATGTTCTTTTAGTGACTCTTTTGGTAATTTGTCCACAAATTTTAAGATTTGTCAAAAAATGTGGGTGTGGCAGTGTCAGACTTTAGAAATCCTAAGAAAATTCTTTAAAAAATCAAACAGGTAACATATGGTTAGTGGGAGTCAAAACCTCGTAACTACAGCTTGACAAAGCTGGAGTTATTAGGTTTTGATCCCCCACTGGGGAAATGTCTAATCCTATTAAATAAACAAAAGGCCGGAATTGTTTACATAAACTCGGCCAGAATGGGGAGCTGCATGTAAAAGGGGGTAAATACATTCTATTTGTTATTTAAGTTATCCTTTGTTGTTGGTACTCATTTAAATAGTTTTGATTAGATCATTCAAATGAATACCCACATCACAGGGTTTGATAAACATTGAAAGATATTTTGCAATTTAGAAATCCCTTAACCTTTCCTATTTGAATAGTCTTTGGATTTATAATCAGACTTGCTTCTATTTTGCAACTAATATATTCTCTTTAACTCTTTACCAAATCATTATAAAATTAATTATTTTGCAATGAAAAAAGGGCCCTGCAGTGTTGTTGATTCTTGGGGTTTATATAGGGGTTAAGAGTTAGATCTTTAACATTTTGATCTTTGACTTGGAAAACCTTTTCATCTCAAAACGGTATTTTTTAATAGGGCTACTATGTTGTTGATTCTTGGGGTTTATATGGGGTGAACTCTGTTGATAATTGGAACCTTCTCATTGATATCATGGGAAAAGGGGCCTAAAAGACAAAATTCTTGTTAGAATTGTACAGGCTACAATTTTGGCCCAATGTTCATAAAAATTGATAAGAATGTTTGTGTAGTCACAGATAATTGGAATATTGAATATTCCTTTGGATACCACGGGAAAAGGGGCCATAATGACAAAATTGGTTTTGGCACTTTAGAGACCATAATTTTGGCCTAATCTTTGTTAAAATTGATCAGAATATTTGTCTAATCACAAGGATAAAGCTGATCAACAATCTAAATGTTCCATTTTGACATCATGGGAAAAGGGGCCTATATGGCAAAATCTTGTTAACACTCTAGAAGTAACAGTTTTGGCCTAGTCTTCATGAAACTAAAAGAATGTTTGTTTTAGTCACAAGGATAAATCCTATAAGAAATTGGAATATTCCAGTCGATATCATGGGAAAAGGGGCCTTAATGACAAAATCCTTGTTAGCACTCTAGAGGCAAAAATTTTGGTCCAATCTTCATGAAACTTGTGTTTGTCTAGTCACACCAATGAACTCTGAGGAAGATAGGAATGTTCTATGGGATAGCATGGGAAAAGGGGCCTTAATGACAAAATCCCTGTTAGCGCTATAGAGACAATAATTTTGGCTCAATATTCATGAAATTTAGTCAGATTATTTCTCTAGTCACAAGTTTAAGCCCATTGACAATAGGAATGTTCTGTTGGATGTCATGGAAAAGGGGCCTTAAAGACAAAATCCTTGTTGGTAATGTAGATGCTACAATTTTTGTCCTATCTTCATGAAACATGTACAGAATGTTTGTCTAGTCACAAGGATGAAGACTATTGAAAAATATATGCTCTTTTCGATATCATGGGACAGGATGCTATCATTTCTCACCTTGTGAATCTCAGTTCAGGTGAGCGATTAAGGACCATCATGGTCCTCTTGTTTTCTTTTGCTTCAATGTTTTCCCAAATATTTTCTTGTAGGGATGTCAGAACCCGCTCTTGTTTGGAAAAGGGTTAAAGCGAAGAAGCCTTCATCTCAAGTCAAATGTGGAAGGCCAAGATGGTGGAAATATTGGGATCGAACCTAGGACCTCGCAAGTGAGAGTTTGAAGCGCTATAAACTGCGCCGTGGCCGCGGACTACAGAAAAGACTTTGGAAGGCTGGAATATTATGCTAGGTGCTTTCTGATTGTAGTTTCTTTCAATTCAAGAAAAAAAAGGTGATAAAAGGGTTATTGACAACCAAACAAAATTTTAGTTGGTCATCAATAACACTTTTAACAGCTGATTTTTTAAGATCTACCAGTCCCATTTAAATCCTGATGAGTACAATGTATCAGTCCTTTACTTATAGCAAAAATTAAGACTAGTCAAAATGCACAGGTGTTGCAGACAATCCCCTAACGGCATTTAAATTTCCTGACTTTCATGGTAGAAAACAAAACAGAAAATGATGAAATTGCTTGTCACAAGCAATTTCTCCTTTTTCCACATTTTCCCCAAAGCCTTTATATTGAGGGGTGCCAAAAGGTGTAATGGGTTGAAAATTTCTTGGAGATTTTCTGTGTCACATGATTGCCAGCTCACCCAGTATTTTAAGTGGCTCAAAAGCCATCAATTCTGATGAAAAGTGTAATGTAGTATAGAGTACACAGGTTTTGGGAAGTAGCAGTAAAGGAAGAGACTGAGTTGTGTTTCAAGCGAAGAAGCTAGGGCCTCACGAGTGAGAGTCTGAAGCGTTATAAACTGCGCCTTGGCCGCGGACTACATCCTTATTAAAAACAAGAGGCCCAAGAGGGCCTGAATCGCTCCACTGGCTAAAGTGGAAGAATTATCCAAAGATTTCTTGTAAGCCTTACACAGCCAAATCGAAATTTGTGAATGAATTTTAAAGAGAAACTCAAAGAACATTCTTGCAAAGTCTGGTTCAAATTGGCCTAATGGTTGATTTTTTAAAGAATTTTCTTATGATTTCTCTAAGTCTGATAAGCCCCTTTCTCCCTGCCACGACCACATTTTTTGACCAATGGAAAAAATTGTGAACAAATTTTAAAAAGAATGACTCAAGGCACATTCCTGCAAAGTTTGGTTCAATTGGGCACACGGGTTGATTTTTAAAGAATTTTCTTATGATTTCTTTAAGTCTGATAACCCCTTCCTCCCTGCCATGCCCACTTTTTTTGACAAATGTAAAAATTTGTGAATAAATTTTGAAAAGAAAGACTCAAAGAACATTCCTGCAAAGCCTGGTTCAAATTGACCATATGGTTGATTTTTAAAGAATTTTCTTATGATTTCTTTAAGTCTGATAAGCCCCTTTCTCCCTGCCACAGCATCATTTTTTGACAAATGTAAAAATTTGTGAACAAATTTTGAAAAGAATGACTCGAGGCACATTCCTGACAGGTTTGGTTAAAATTGGCCCAATGGTTGATTTTTAAAGAATTTTCTTATGATTTCTCTAAGTCTGATAAGCCCCTTTCTCCATGCCACGGCCACATTTTTTGACAAATGTAAAAATTTGTGAACAAATTTTGAACAGAATGACTCAAGGCACATTCCTGCCAGGTTTGGTTAAAATTGGCCCAATGGTTGATTTTTAAAGAATTTTCTTATGATTTCTCTAAGTCTGATAAGCCCCTTTCTCCATGCCACGGCCACATTTTTTGACAAATGTAATAATTTGTGAACAAATTTTGAACAGAATTACTCAAGGCACATTCCTGCCAGGTTTGGTTAAAATTGGCCCAATGGTTGATTTTTAAAGAATTTTCTTATGATTTCTCTATGTCTGATAAGCCCCGCCCTGCCACGCCCACATTTTTTGACGAATCAAAAATTCGCGAACAAGTTTTGAAAAGGGTCACTCAAGGAACATTCCTGCCAAGTTTGGTCAAAATTGGCCTACTGGTATAAGAGGAAAAGATGTTTAAAGAAAAAGTTAACGGACACACGACAGACACAACGCCATGACAATAGCTCGCTGGCCTTCGGCCAGTGGAGCTAAAAACTTGAAAACATTGATGCAAAAGAAGAACATGCTGGTAATCCGCTTTTTCTTCCTTTGTCTCAATGTCTAAACTTTTCTGAGCTATACTGTACACAAATCCTTTGCATTTCAAGTTTCAAAATCTGTTTAATCCTCTCCAGCTTTCAAATTAGATTACCTAAAATGTGGCTGTTCCAGCAATTAACTGATAATAACTAACTAAGAAACTGCTACTTTTTTTCAATAATATAATTGTCTGACTAGAAATATTTACAACTGTAACTCAATTAAATACATGTATAAAAAGCTTGGGAAAACAAGACAAAATAGGAAAAAAAATGCTGATTATCAGCATTTTCTCCTTTTGCCACAATGTTTTCTGTGCTATACTGTACACAAACTCTATCTTTATCAACAAAAATTACATAGACTTAATTCTTTTCCAAAGGACACCTGGTTTTGACGTCCCAAATTGAAGAGACCTGGGAAAACGTTGAGGCAAAAGAAGCAAATTCTGATAACCAGCATATTCTCCTTTTGCTCCAATATTTTCAATGCTATTGAATTCTGTTCACAAATTTTACCTTTAAAACATCTCTTTTCACCCTAAAATTTTGTTGTTTGGGGAAAAGGTCAGGGACAATAAAACTGATCAAAATCCCAAATGACAACTTTCAAATTCAAAGATGTTGCTGAGCGAGACAAAATTTATGCATGTCAGGATATTTGTTCGTCATTTAAAATCGAAAGTCCAACTTTACTATTTTCCCCCAAACAAGATCTAGTTTTGACATCCCTGATATTAAAAGGGTTGGGAAAACATTGAGGCAAAAGACGAAACTGCCAATGATCAGCATTTTCTCCTTTTGCCTCAATAGTTTCTGTGCAATATTCTTAAAGAAATGAATTTACTAAAGCAACATCCATATTGTCGCCTTCAGCAGCCTTTTAATTGCCATTGATAAAAAGGAGTATCAGCCTCACTCAAGTTCACTACAGTTTCATATAACTCACTCAACACATTGCCAGACAACAAAACTTTGGACTGGACCAAATATTCAAAGATGTTGCAGATGGAAATTTGAGGCCAATGAAATTTTACATTTTTTGGTCTTTTGCATAAGAAAACATTGTGAGAAATGAAGAAATTGCTTCTGACAAGCAATTTCTTCATGTTACACAATGTTTTCTTTCTTTTGTATGGCGTCAAAATGTGTCAGTGTCTGGTAATGGGTTAATTCTCCTACAGCTTAAAAAAGTACCCCACAGCGGCACAGCCTGATATCCTCAAACTGGTTCGACACAAAATAAGGGTTTTTTTTTAAAGATTTTATGTCAAAAACTGATATATATAATGGAATATTCTATAAGAATAAATTTTATAACTGGTTATAAAAAATTTGGGGGTATAAAGAAATTACTCAAAATGAGCAATTTCTTCTTCTTCCAATATATTTTATTCACAATATTTTGCATAAACAATGTGTTTCAGGAATAACTTTACCTTAGATAGTTTGCCCCTACAGCTTCAAAATATTTTGAAGAGAACCCTGATAGGAAAAGTAAATGTTTGTAGTTGTTTGGGAAAGGGCCAAGGGAATAGAAGACAAGAGGGCCAAGATGCCGGATCTCTGATGAACAGAATTGGAGAAGATTGTATCATTATGAGACAAATCTACATACAAAATTTCAAAAGCCTTACCCAAACAGTTTAGGAGAAAAAGATTGTACAAGATTTCCTTATTTGTCTCTATGTGAAATTCTATACCCACAACATAGGGTCAATTTTCCTTGTATCACAATAATTTGACATATTTTTGGTACAGGGCCTTGAGATGATTCATTCTACACACAAAATTTCAAAGCTCTAGGCCAAACGGTTCAGGAGAAGAAGATTTACAAGATATCAATCTTTGTTTCTATATGAAATATGATACCCACAACATAGGGCAAATTTGTCTTGTATCACAATAATTTGAAGTATTTTGGTAGAGGGCCTTGAGATGATTCTACACGCAAAATTTCAAAGCTCTAGGCCAAATGGTTCAGGAGAAGAAGATTGTAAAAGATTTCCTTCTTTGTCTCTATATGAAATTTGATACCCACAACATAGGGTCAATTTTCCTTGTATCACAAGAATTTGAAGCATTTTGGTAGAGGGCCTTGAGATGGTTTTACACACAAAATTTCAAAGCTCTATAAGCCAAACCGTTCAGGAGAAAAAGATTTGTACAAGTTTCCTTCTTTGTCTCTATACGAAATTCGATACCCACAACATAGGGCCAATTTTCCTGGTATCACAATAATTTGAAATATTTTGGTGGAGGGCCTTGAGATTATTACACACACAAAATTTCAAAGCTCTAGGCAAAACGGTTCAGGAGGAGGTTTTACAAGATTTCCTTCTTTGTTTCTATATGAAATTTGATACCCACAACATAGGGCCAATTTTCCTTGTATCACAATAATTTGAAGTATTTTGGTAAAGGGTCTTGAGACGATACTACATACAAAATTTCAAGACTCTATGCTTTATGGAGGAGAAGATTTTATAGTAATTGTGGACAGACAGACGGATGGACGGACAACGGACGGTGAGCGATCACAATCGCTCACCCTCAGCACTTCGTGCTAAGGTGAGCTAAAAATGCATTTATAAGCATTTTCTTCTCTTCTTTTAGTACTTTCCTTTTAGCAATCTGTTTTGAAGACTTCAACTTAGTTTCTACAGAATGAACAAAAGCTTTTGATTGATTCCATAACAAACTAGAACTGTCACAAAGCGGACAAATACCCCCCACTAGCGTGTTGTCACTGAAAAAGTGCTAAAGTTCAAAGTGGCATAACTCTGAAACTACTGCCTGGATCAAGATGAAAATTGCAGGTGCACAACTTCATATGATAGGAAACAACCTGCTAAAATTTCAGCAAAATCGGTCAAAAACTGTGGGAGGAGAAGAGGACACAAAATTATGTCCACGGACGGACGGACAGACAGACGGACAACCTGAATCCAGTATACCCCCCCATGACTTTGTTGTGGGGGGGGTATAATAATGTGCAAAATGAGGCAATGATATCGGTATTCGGTAACTACCAGTAAGCAGCAATTCTACCTCTCGGGCTATAATATAAACATTTTGGGGGAATCATGTGACACAGCAATTGCAAAAAATCCTTAGTAACTTTGTAAACCTATCATATGACTGGGTTTAAATGAATACATTTTTTCTTAAAATCATCTGATAAAAAAGTTATTGATGACCAACCAAAATTTTGATCGGTCAGCAATAACTTTTTTATTACCTGTTTTAAACATACTTATTGAAGATTTTCGGTAATTGCTGTCACATTGATTACCCACTTTGATAAATATTACATTTAACCCTTTCCCAAACAAGACCTGGTTTTGATGTCCCAATATATGAAAGTGCTTTAGAAAACATTAAGAAAAAAGAAGAAATTGCTGATAACCAGCAGTTCCTCCTTTTGTCTCAATATTTTCTGTGTCATATTTTACAAAAATTCTATCTTGTATTATCTATGTGCATTTGGCACAAAACCAAACATCAATATTTTCAAGGGTTTTGTCTGTTACACCTGCACATGTATAATGAACCCAAACATCGCATTTCTCACAATCAACGGACTGTTCATCCTCTGAAACAAGGGCTTCAACAACATCCAAACCGCAAGTGCCGCATAAATAAACCAGTTGTTTGGGTACACACTGTCTCTGTTGTTTGCGAGGTTGACTGTTGGACTTAACATTGTCTAATGGCATCAACGCTCTGTACACATCTGATTTGGTTGTTTTTCTTGTCTTCTCGGGGGGTTTCTGGTGGGGGCTGATTCTCGTCACTCAAGAGAGCAGACAAAACATGTCTAAACCAAAACCATTACAGACTCTCTACAACATTAGTCCAGAAGTCTTTATCAAAAGGGACACGGACGGTCAGGTTTCCATGGCAAGTATAAATAAAAAGGTCACAGAAAGGTCGCTTTAAAATTGCTATCCCCGGCACTTAGATTTCAGCAGCCTCTGATATTCTGTTTGTAGCTGTGTCAGCTGTTTTCGCAGTATATCTTATCTTTCATCAGGCTCAGTATTCACCCCTGAAAAAAAAAAAAGGTTTATTAATATGTAGATAAAAAATATTATTAGGGATGTCAAAACAAGGTCTTGTTGGGAAAGAGTTAAATGCTAGTGTATGCAAATAATTGTGTATGAAAACATTATGGGAAACGAAGAAATTGCTCATTTTGAGCAATTTCTTCTTTGCTGTAGTATTTTTAGGTGGTCATCCGTCGTCAACATTTACCTTGTATGCACTCTAGAAGCCTCATTTTTGCCCAATCAACATGAAATATCGTCAGAATGTTTGTCTTGATAAAATCTCGGACAAGTTTGAAATTTGGTCAACTGGGGTCAAAAACTAGGTCACAGGGTTAAATATTAGAGAAGCCTTGTATGCACTCTAGAGGCCACATTTTTTTGCCTGATCAACATGAAATTTGGTCAGAATAATTGTCTTGATGAAATCTCGGACAATTTTGAAATTGGGTCAATTGGGGTAAAAAACTAGGTCAGGAGGTCAAATCTTAGAAAAACCTTGCACTCTAGATGCCATATTTTTTGCCCTATAAAGCTGACAATTGGTCAGAATGATTATCTTATTGGATTCTTGGACGAATTTGAAATTGGGTCAATTGTGGTCAAAATTTAAAAGTAGGTCACTGGGTCAAATCTTATCAAATCAAAACATTGTATGCACTCTAGGGACCATTTTCGGCTTTATTTTGACTTTGTTTTCACTCTAACAACTACAAATATTTACTAATCAAGACATATCTAGGACAGAATGTCGGTGACCATAATATCTTGCTTGGGTTTACAGTGATTTTTTTTCTTAAAAAAACGGTTGTTATTGGGCCCCTTTCCCCTCTCTGAGGAATATACTTTTTTCCCCCATTTCAGAGAAATTTTCCCCTCCTGGAACTCTATTTTTTTCTTGCAAAGAAAAATCCAAATCACATTTAGATTCTAGGCATCTCTAACAGTTCCAATGGTTGTTTGAATGTCCCATTATGATATACAAGCAAGTTAGATGCATTTGTAACACTGTATTTGAGAGTATAAGCATGTATTGAAATTTCCCCTTTTTTGGCGTTCACGCGCAAATTTTCCCCCACCTATGGGCCCTGACCGCCTTCCCCCAAAATTAAAAATAAACACTGGTTTAATTTTTAGCTTGATCTGAAATTTACATCACGAGTTATTTGCCCTTAAAATTGACGAAATTGACTTTTTCGGCTGTATTTTTGCTCCTACGACCATAAGTATTAACCAATCAATACAGAACATGATCAATCATGTCGAAGCTTTATTAAAATGTGGGTGAAGTTAAGATCTTACTTTAGTGTCATTTTAAGCTCGATAGAAATTAATATAACATCAGGAGTTGTGTGCATCTTAATTTGACAAAATTGCCAATTGTGTCTTTGTTTTCACTCTCGCTTTCAAGAGTTTTCTAGCATGGTTTCCTTTAAATCGAGACTCAGTGAAATCATTGATGTAAAAGTAGTCATGCATATGCTTGTTTGGGCAGCCTGTGGTAATTTGAAGGGCAGACAACTGAGCAAATTCTATTCTGATTTTTCTGAAATTCGGATTAATCCAAGATCTCATTGTAATCAACATCATATCCAAATTTCATCTTGTTTGTTCATTATTTGTGGTTGTAACAGTCGAAACAGCAATTTTGTCAGATTCAAGGGCACATGACTGACAACTTTCCCAATTGATTGGAGCAAAATTCAAACTTATGCAATGTCTTATAATCAACAGCATAGTGTCCAAGTTTTGTCTTCGTTGATCAATTAATTGTAGATTCTAGAGTGTAAGCAAAGTTGAAAACAACAAAAAAACGGCAATTTTGTTAAATTCAAGAGATCAAAGTCTTACAATCGCCAACATTTTAAGTTTTGTCTTCATTGATCAATAATTGTAGATTCTAGAGAGTTATTATAGTGTCAATATATAAACCTTTGCTTTTCGTTTTGTACCTGTAATTGGCATCGCTGTAAATGGTTCTTCATCTGCTGCATTACGCTGTATCCATGATCAAGCAGACTTTCCGTGATTTAGAAGACTGTCGTCCATTTCTACAAGAATAAGAACTTTACAGTGTTTATTTAAGTATTATGTATAATTTATAATTAAAAAAATATATCCGTTGATTTTGGCTTTTGCCATTACCAGTCCACACAGTGACTCTTTTTGACTCCTTACAAAAAAATTGCTTTGGATTGACCCGGTCGGCACAATTCTTTCAGCCAATCAAAAACGTCGTCAGCGGACCTGCACTCATTCGGTGGAGGTGAAAGCTTCGGTCTTTTTCGTTGAAGCATAACCAACTTTCAGCATTAATATCTCGACGACTACGCCTGATTATTAAAAATGCGTTGGTAGTTAGAAAGTTTAAATCACATTCTTTAAAGAAAGAGTTTTGTTTATGAATTTTAACGGTGGATTTTTGAAATAATCTGCCTCAAAGTTGGTATCCCGTAACGATAAAGACCGAGGTTGTACCCTCGATGAAAAAATGAAAGTGAGGCTATGACGTCATCCCGACTGATTCTATTGGAAAACATCGTGGAAAATGAAGAACTTGCTTGTGACAAGCAATTTTCTCATTTCCCACAATGTTTTCTACCTCAAAGACCATGAAATGTAAAATTTGATTTACTTGAAACTGTCGCCTGCAACATCTTTAAATTTGGGCCAGTTTAAAATTTAAACGGCGGGTAATGCGTTAAATTCAGGAAAATCCGCCAGCAGAAAGATCGCGAAAACACATGACAAACCGAAGTTAAGTTTTAAAAAATAAACATAGGAAGCACGGAACAAATAGCAACAACCTCTATTCGAATACTTAAATATATATAAAGATCGATCACGTTAACAATTCTTTAAAAATACCTTTGTCTTTTGTTCAAAACGTTGTTGTCTGTCACTTTTTACTTTCACTTCGAGTTCACCCTCTGATGAGTGACGTCATCACAAGGGAGGTAATTTGAATACTCTCCTAAATGAAGGCGTCTATTAGGTGCCCGGATAATGACGTCACATTGGAGAATTAAAAAAGGCGGTTAATATTCCCGCGGAAAATTAGTCCTACGGTCGTCAATTAAATCCTACTGCGAAATTAGTGTGACAATTGTCAACTTTTCTACATTTCACAAAATTGAGTTTGTGAAAAGTCGAAAAGTGGAAGTTAGTCGCACTAACTTCCACTTTTCTACCAAAATTGAGTTTGTGAAAAGTCGAAAAGTTGACGTTAGTCACACTAATTTCTGACAATTGTCACTAACTTCTGACAATTGTCACAAACAAAACTTCCACTTTTCGACTTTTCACAAACTCATTTTTGGTAGAAAAGTGGAAGTTAGTCGCACTAACTTCCACTTTTCTACCAAAATTGAGTTTGTGAAAAGTCGAAAAGTTGACGTTAGTCACACTAATTTCTGACAATTGTCACTAACTTCTGACAATTTTCACAAACAAAACTTCAACTTTTCGACTTTTCACAAACTCATTTTTGGTAGAAAAGTGGAAGTTAGTCGCACTAACTTCCACTTTTCTACCAAAATTGAGTTTGTGAAAAGTCGAAAAGTTGAAGTTAGTCACACTAACTTCTGACAATTGTCACAGACAAAACTTCAAGTTTTCTACATTTCAAGGTCAAATTTTGGTAGAAAAGTAGAAGTTAGTCGCCTTAATTTCGACTTTTCGACTTTTCACAAACTCAATTTTCTTAGAAAAGTGGATGGCGGTAACAGGATTCCGTAGTTATTTCATATTTAGATGACAAGCGTCGGTGGTGTAAAGGTTAGCATGGTTGCCTTCCAAGCAGTCGATCCGGGTTCGATTCCCGGCCGACGCACAGCTTTTTTTATCCCTCGTTTAATCTCTTCAGATCTCACGCGTCACAAGCATTGCAGAAAACTTCAATAATTCTGTAAATACGTGACAGTTTGAAAAATAGGTTGAAATACGTTAGGGATTTGATTGATGTGGAAAATCTTTAAGAATTACCTGATAAAAAAGTTATTGGTGAAATGTTAGTTTTACTTGGTGCCCAATAACTTTTAATATGCAGATTAACCTATACTTAGCAAAAAAAGAAACTTTACATCTTTTATTGCCTTTTTAGATGGTTAAAGCGTTTCACTATATCAATTAAATCGATATGTACTTATCTGGCAAATGATAGAGAATATACAGGCATAAAAAAAAATCGATGTTTCACAGCGCACGGGCTTGCACGCTTTTCATTTCCGGTTTTCATCACCCTACTCGTGTTTAGCAATCCCGAGTTCATTTCGAATGCTTTTTGACATCGAGTGTCACGTACTCTTTATCACTAAAACGAAAAAACAAAACTGTTTGCATTTTCTTATGAAAACAAGTATGCCACGGCTATCGGAAAATGACCGAAATCAGGCTGTCGGTATGCTTAGAGCCGGTATGTCTGTGAATAACGGTGCCCTTCATTTTGGATTCTCAAAGCAAACAATTCATAACCTAAGGACTCGGTATGCAACTACTGGAGAAGATAGAGATTGGCCGAGATCAGGTAGGCCTCTAGTGACGTCACATAGAGACGGCCGTTTTATCACCGTAACGCATCTGCATAACCGATTTATCCCAGCAACAATAACTGCTAGACAGCTAGGAGTCTCTGCCCAGACCATACGTAATCGTCTTAGAAAAAACAGAGTTGCCATTCGAGCGCGCCGACCTTATACGGGACAAATCATCACTGCCCGCCACAGACACGCACGCTTAGTCTGGGCTCGTCGTCTCAGGCACTGGACGAGCACAGGACGGTGTCAGCGTTTTAGAGTGGCTGGCGCTTTTGCCCGACCAAAACCCATTTAGCACATGTGGGATGATTTGGAGGGTCGGGTTCGCAATAACCATGAAATCAATGACGTGAATGACTTAAGACATGCCCGTCTTTTGGAATGACAGAACATACCAAATCATGCCATTTGTCGGCTCACAAATTCAATGAGAAGGAGAATAGCATCATGTATTGTGGCAAATGGTGGCTACACACGTTATTAAAAGTAATGGTTTGCGTTTACACGTTCAGAAATGATACTCAAAAGCACTTGAAAATTTCGTCATTTTTTGTGATTTTTGAAATTGACCCCTCTGTGTTTTGACCTTCAAGTTGACCTTCATTTTTCACACCAATGGTCCCGAACATTTTTCAAAGTCACGGACATTGCTTTCACATTTCATATAATTATAACATATGTATTCTATATTGCTTCAAAGCAACGCTACAACCCTCAAAAACCCATTTCAAGTTTCTTTTTTTTGATAAGTATAGTTCTACTACCTCCAACACATTCCTTGCAATTTTTCCACCTTCTGTCATGCAAACCAAATTCAAGCTCATCACCGGTTTCAAATTCGTCACGTATTGACAGAATCATGGGCTATTTTCTGAAATTGTTGTATCACTTGATTCCCCGTCGATATAAAAGTTGGTATATATATTTACACGGTGGATTATCACGGTATACAACAGTTTCCCAGTTTCAGACAATGTCCAATGTATGTGTTAATACTTGAAGGTGAAAAAATGCAAGGAATAAGCTGGACGTGGTGGATTTTTTTTGAAATATTAGCTGATAAAAATGTTTTTGAAGATGAACCAAAATTGTGGCCGATCTTCAATAACTTTTTATCAGCTGATTTTTATATGTCCAACCCTTCCATCTAATTCGTGACGCCTGTCAACCTTCTCTGCTTCAAACCGAATTCAAATCTGTCCCAAATTAACAAAGTTGTTGAAGATTTTCTGAAATTGTCGTATCACATGATTATCCACCGTGTTTATAACCAAGCAAATTTGTCACCAACCAATAACTTCGGATATCGATACGATGTGCAGATAAAAACAGACATTTAAACATGACATTATCTTAACCTAAATCAAAATATTTGGAAAGTCATAAAATGCCTTGACGCATTTTCAGCGTGACCGGTGTCCCGTTTTTATCACATTATCGTATCTTTCACGCCCGGGGATAGAAACAAAGATCAAACAGATATATGTACAAACAAATTAACATATTTACAAGAACCAGTAAAATTAAGCCTATTCTTAAATAGTAAAATATTGATACATGTATAGCTGATTTCTTTTGACGTCATGGTACTGACATATATGCAAAACATGTTCATATTTTGCAATTAGCGTAACGTACTTCAACATGACTTGCGTCATAGTACACAGATATAAAGGGTACGCAAGAATGAAATGTTTTTCGGGAAAAGCCCTGATGTATAAATAATAACAATAAAAACTTAATCTGAGCAATATAAATGTAGAACCGATCGATGGTTTGGGGCGGGGGGGGGGGGGGCAGAGAACAGCAAAATTTCAGACTGCTTTAAATAAAGAAGTTGCAGAAAAAGGTCAAATTAACAAATTTGTCTTTCAGGAGATAAAACGTAATGAAAAATAACGTTTATAAGTTCCTGTAACAAACAACCTTTTCGTTTTCCACTTCGTTTTGCAAAAATGAAAAGTTTATCCTAAGGAGCGTCAAAAAACTTTGACAATGATGTGGAAATGAGTTTCGTGTAACCTGGGAACAAACTCTTTATTAAGGCATAAAACATTTTTGTACCCCCCACCTACGATGTAGATGGGGTATTTTAGTTTCACCATGCTTGTTTGAATGTCCGTCCGTCCATCCGTATGTCCGTCCATTCGTACACCCTTTCGTTTCCGTGCTCTTACCCTGAAACCATTTGACCTAGGATCATGAAACTTTACAAAAATGTTGCCCTTGACATAAAAAGGTACCTCATATTTTTTGTTGATGTTCGAGGTCAAGGGCACAATTGAATTTTGTTTAAAATCTCTGTCCATGAGTCAACTTAGGAACCATTCGGCATATAGCACTTTTTCAGCGACAAGAAGCTAGTGGGTGTATTGTCCGCTTTGCAACAGTTCTAGTTAATAAAAGTAAATAGCTGTCCAATTAAATTAAAAAGTAAAGGAAATGTCCTAATTTAGCCCAACGCTGTTTAATTTAAACAACGTCAACGTTCAAAACGTTTTAACACAAAAGAAAAAAACGTACGCGAGCGTGACGACTTGACCCTTTTCTAAACATAAGACATTCTATTACTCTTTTTACTTAGATTTACCTCTTTATATTTATAACGTGAATACGTTCAATTTTACGTTCATCTACACAACGTTAACGTAGATTGAAGATCAAATTGCACGATTCGTGCAATTTGATCTTAATCTACGTCAACGTCGCTAATGAATGAAACGTAATTTAACGTCTAAAGTGTGACCGAATAAAGCATGGTTGGCGTACCAAATTTAGATACATACCGGTAGTGTATTTTGTTAGCAAGACCTCATCAATGAAGTATTTTATTGTCTTTGTGTATGGACGTTTTAAAAATTGGAATTATACGTGTTTTTAAATCTAAGGTAACTAGTTACTGATACAATTTTACTTGTTAATAGCATTTAATCATTTCTAATTGAAATGAATTTGTGGGCTAACGTTAGAGATTATAAATTCATGTTAAATGTTGGAGTCGATAAAATGATAATTTGTTTGCCTTTCTATGGTTTACAGCTCGCAATTTCAATATTGATACCATAAAAGACAGTCTGTTGTTTTGGAGCCCGAATACCCATCGATTGAGTTCAAATATTTGTATGGCCGCTATCCTTTCTGACTTTAATCTTTTCCAGAACGACAAAATTTCCGGACGTTTCAATTTGAAAGCTGCTGCAGACCTATTTCATTGTGTTAAAGAAATAGTTTCTGTACATTAAATCACAGAAAGTATTGATGTAATAGGAAAAAATGCTAGTTATCAGTAATCTTCTTTATTTCAATGTTTTTCCAAGAACTTTTATCAGGGTCTTTAAAACCATAGTCTTGTCAGGGAATGATTTGAAATAAAAGACAGTCATATGGATATCATTTTTATCGTGTCCAAGAGCTAAACAAGGGACTAAAAAGGAATATTAATTTTGTTAATTTAAAGCCAAACCCTGTAATGTGGGTACATTTCCATTGATGAGGACAAGACAAGATTTTAACTTTGACCCAGATAACACGATTACGAACCAGAACAGCAGACAAGAGGGGGTAAAACCATTCTAGATTTGTTATTTATCAAAACCAAGCATACGAGGGGTGATGCAAAAGTTCGTAAAACGTATTGATAAAATCTTAGAAGTGTTGACTAGCAAAACAAAAGTTATACAGTCATTAAGGGGGTATGCTCCAGTTTTTCGGAACACTCGGTCTTTACTGTAGAAAAATAAATGTTTCGTACCAATATGTTTCGCTACCATATTTTCAATAAAATAACACATTATTAAGATTTACCATTTTCGAAGATAAAAGTGTATTTATTATGCGAAACTGATTTCCTCAAGATGGAAATCGATTATTTAGAGCAAGATAGTCGTAAGTGTGTATGTAGTTACCACTGTTTTGCGTCATTTTATTCATGAGTAGCTTATAAAAATGTTGTAATTCGCTAATAAGTGCGCTGACCAATATTACCAGGACATGTTGCTTAATACAATGAGGGAGTTTCATCAAATTCTATTATGTAGAATTTGAAATATTTCCAAAAATATGCAAATTTTGACATAAAACACCCCAGCTTCGTTGATCTAACCAAACACGCGAGTAAGCTGTTTTATAAATTTACGCGTTTATAGTAGCAAATATTTTGGGTTTTCTGTTCTTATTAAATGTAAGATGTTACTTTAAATCCGATTTCGAGACTAAACGATAAATATACCGCATTTTATTAGCATTTTAGTGACCTTGGACAGGTGCAAGAAATTATGCATTTTTTCGATGTAGGGGTATGTGATACGAATGCCTATAAAATTCGAACAAGATCGCTGACCACCCATTTTTATTTCATTTTTCAATTGGCAATAGCATGTAATTTCAACATACAAAATATAAATAAATTCTATTATTGGGAAAAAAATAGGAAACTGGAGCATTCCCCCTGAAAGGTGGGTTCACATTGACGAATTTTCTTACGATTCCTTACGAATTGGACATTCGTAATCACATTGCCGATAAGTTCACGTATTGTTACGATTTGAGCGAATTTAACGGACGGTTTACGTATTTCTACGACTAGTTTACGGACTGTTTACGGATTATTTACGAATCAATAGGAGTATTGCCGACTTAGTTACGAATGATTACGAGTCCTTCGTTATTATTTTGTTGTTGTTGTTGTTGTAAGAAAGACAACCTCGTTTTTGAAAATCTGACATTCGACAAGACGATATGACTTGCGAACGAAATATAAGCTTGGGTTTTACCAACAATTTCTTCAAAACCATTATCCCTTTCCCAAACGTCCCATGGTTTGGGAAAATATTGAGAGAAAAGAATATATTGCTGATAATCAGCAATGCAATTCTTTCTGTTCACTCAGAATTTTCTATTCAATACCATACAAAGTTTACACTTCTTACATCAATAATTGTTTTGTCTGTAACTCCTTTCAAATCGAAACAACAAAAAATATTGCCGTTTGGTAAAGAAAACTTAATTGCTTCTACCGGAATAACCCTCATACTACCGTTTTGGGTCATTTATGACCCCAGACATATATTTATGAATGCTTTATTCAAAGTTGTTCTCCGATGAATGTTTACTTTTTTACTTTTTCAATCTTATACTCGTGGATAATAAATCAATTTTTCTTGAATATCGAACAACGTTTGAAGGACTTATCGTCATTTTTGTGATGGGATAAAAAAAATGACCCCAGTGCATATAAACACATTGAAAAACGGGATCTTAGTCCTCATTTTATTGCAAATCCAATTGGAAATCGTTTGACGTTTAGCAAAACATTAAAAAGTATTTCCTCTATCATAGATTATATTAGTCATCAATTTTGAATCGAAGTATAGTATATGAGCAATGACTTCGAAAAAGTGTACTTATATCATGTAAGATAAATATTTATCATCTTATGCCTCTGCATATTCACAAGGTCTGACCAGGACCCACACTGTCCTCTCGCAGCTTCTCCATCAAACATAACCCTCATCAGGCCCTTTGGGGAGCCTGATCTGTTTTAGTATCATTCTCGGAATCTCATATCATAATTGCCCTTTTTTTAAACATCCCGGCTCGTTTATATTCGTAAACTTGCCGTGTTATATTCGTGAATCACTTACGGGGGATTTGCGATTAACTAAGAGTCATTTACGATTGAATAACGGAACATTTAATCCGTGGACATTCGTGAGAAAATTTTCAACATGTCAAAAAATGTCCCCGTATGAGCACGAATCACTAAGAATATCACCGATTCATTGCGAGTTGTTTACGAATGCATAAGATTTGTTTACGAATACTTGCGGTTATATACGATAGAACTTTCCGAATTGGCCACTCAAAACGAAATCTATGAATATGCACTATTTCTTTACTATGTCTATTATATTTTTGGTTGTAAATAATAAGATATAATATCCATATCATCATCAAGCAGCTGATATTGAGAAATAAAGCATTTTATACTTACGAGTTATTTACGGATGCCAGCGTATTGTTTACGAATCTTCACGGATGGCCTACGAATGTCCAATTCGTAAGGATTCGTAAGGAAAATTCGTTAGTGTGAACCTACCTTGAGTGTGACATCTGTACAATAAATGTGGGAAATTTAAATAGTGTACAAAAACTGTTATTGTACAGTGACAAATTTAAGACAAAGACCATGCGCGAAGCGGGGAGCAAGAACGTCTAACGCGACGTCAACTTCATTAGATCATGAAACCCGCCTGTTTAAAGCCCATATTATCTCTTATACAATTCTATGACCGGGGTAAAAAAATGTGCTTAAAGTGTTATCATACATTTATAGAATCATACTGTCGAACAATAATCTATCTAGCTGTTTTAAGATCGATCTACCATCAAAGCGGAGCCTGTCACTTTTTACCATAGTTCTGACGTCATTAATCGGACTTTTGACCGATTGTAGGACTATCTTGGCATTAATAATCAACCATTGAAGCCCGATTCTTGGGTGCCACTTCAACGAAATTGCTCTACAGCATTAAATTCTTGTTTTATTCACCATTTTAAATGTCTGCGTTGGTGTATGTCGAAGATCGAGGAAGAATTTTATAACTGGCCAATATTCTAATTTTGAAGCCAACGTCATATCGCTATTCAATTGACTTGTTCTATCCTTTGAAAAATGTAGTGTCTTCATAAAAACTTTAACAACAATATTTACAACTTTCCGTCACGACGCCATACTATGATCAAAATAATTTGCACATAAAAAATCCATCAGAAATTTTTTTAAAAATCAATTTATTTAACGATTTTGTATAAAGTTTTGACGCTCCCCCGCCGAAGCATACGTACGTTACTATAGTAACGCAAATTACGGCCGCTAGATCTCTTTTTGTAAACGTTTTAAATCTTATGCAGTCAGTAGATATTGTACTACAATAGTAACCAAATTTTACAGTGACCAAGCCAGTAATAGGGAAGTAAAGGGTTCATTTAACGAACTTTTGGATCACCCCTCGTATGTTATGGGTACTTATTGGTTTAACCAAAATGATTCTTTTAACAAGGGACAATTTTTATTCGGTTTGAAGCAAGGTAAGAAGGTAAAAAAATGCCAAGAATTAACTTGAAGTGGAAGTCTTTAAAAACAGCTGATAAAAAAGACACCAATGATCAAGTCGAATTTACTTGGTCATCAATTACGTATTTATCAGCGGATTTTTAACTGAACTCAAAGACTTTATCGAAAGGCATTCAGCAAAAAACATATCCATCTAATCCTTAAAGTGACATTTCAGAATTATTTTTACATAAATTTTACATTTATTCTATCTGAAAGAGCATGTTTTCTTATGAAAATTCTGAAAATTTCAAGCCAAAATATTGAATCGTTTACGAGAAATATATACTTTTTTGCTAAAATTAAACAAATTGTCGTGGACAACAGTTTAGATTTATATAGAATTTGTCATTTCCGTCTCAACTTTGAAGGCGTATTTTTCGCTTATAAATAACAACTTAACAAAGCTAATAGCATTTCTACGCATTAGAATAACAAATCTTTGCATCAAGACATACTTTAAAAATGTAATTGGAATTTTATGTTCCTTTCAAACGTTATTCAATTTCAATAAACTTTAGTCTAAATGCCATACGTCAATCGTTCGAGCAGACAAGCAGTTCACAATCATCACTGTTAATTAACTAATTAATATTTCACGTGACGTCGATTTTTAATCGAAAGGCCATTTACTCTGCCAAAAACGAAAATCTTTCCTCCGTATGTTCGTGAAGTTGGCAGACCAGCAGAGTAGCAGAGTGAAGTTTGCAGACCAGCAGAGTAGCAGAGTAGCAGAGTGAAGTTGGCAGACCAGCAGAGTAGCAGAGTAGCAGAGTGAAGTTGGCAGACTAGCAGAGTAGTAGAGTAGCAGAGTGAAGTTGGCAGACCAGCAGAGTAGCAGAGTGAAGTTGGCAGACCAGCAGAGTAGCAGAGTAGGTGACAAATTGAAGTAATTTCTTATAATGACTTGAATGACCGAAAAAACAATCTTTAAACAATTGTTTTATGTTAAGATCTTTTTAAATACACGGAAAAACAATCATTTTATATTGATTTTAAACTTGCATTTTCTGTCGTCTCTCTATCAAATTAGTAGATTTCGGGTGTTTCTTTCATGAAAATGCGTTTTTGAGATGCAAGACGGTTTTCTTACAACATTTTACTGAAAAAAAAAAACGCGAACATTTTTCAACCCAGTTCTACTCTACTGGGTCTGCCAACTTTACGTTTCCAGCAGAGTAACAGAGTAGCAGAGTGAAGTTGGCAGACCAGCAGAGTAGCAGAGTAGAACTGAGTTTAACAATTTTCGTGGGTTTTTTTCAGTAAAATGTTCGCAAAAACGCATTTTCATGAAAGAAAAGCATGAAATCTACTAATTTGCAAGTGTGCCGGCAGAAAATGCAAGTTGCAAACTCAATATAAAATTACTATTTGTTCGTGTATTTACGAAGATCTTACCATAAAACTACTGTTAAAAGCAAATTTTCAGTCATTCAAGTCATTTTAAGAAAGAAATTCAATTTGTCATCTACACTGCCACTCTGCTGGAAATGTGAAGTTGGCAGACCCAGCAGAGTAGAAATGATTCGAAAAAGTTAAATAGGTAAAATGTTTTTAGAAAGCCTCCTTGCATCTCAAAAACGCATTTTCATGAAAGAAAAAAAAACGGAATGTACTAATTTGCAAGTGTGACGGCAGAAAATGCAAGTTGGAAAATCAATATGAAATGTTCATAATGCTTTGTTCGTGATTTTCGGAAGATTTTTACCATAAAACAACGTTAAAAAGCATTTTTGTGATCATACAAGTCATTATATGAAATACATTTTATTTGTCATCTACTCTGCCACTCTGCTGGAAGCATGAAGTTGGCAGACCCAGCAGAGTAGCAGAGTAGAAATGAGTTAAACAATTTTCGCGGTTTTTTTTCGGTAAAATATTTTTATAAAGCCTTCTTGCATCTCAAAAACGCATTTTCACGAAAGAAAAACACGAGTTCTACTAATTTGCAAATGTGACGACAGAAAATGCAAGTTGCAAAATCAACATAACACGACTGTTTTTTCGTGTTTTAAGGAAGATTTTGCCGTAAAACAACTTTAAAACGCGTTTTTTTATCATACAAGTAATTATAAGAAATAAATTCACATTGTCATCTACTCTGCTACTCTCCTGGTCTGCCAACTTCACTCTGCTACTCTGCTACTCTGCTGGTCTGCCAACTTCACTCTGCTACTCTGCTGGTCTGCCAACTTCACTCTGCTACTCTGCTGGTCTACCAACTTCACTCTGCTACTCTGCTGGAAACGTAAAGTTGGCAGACCCAGTAGAGTAGAACTGAGTTGAAAAATGTTAACTTTTTTTTCAGTAAAATGGTGTTAGAAAACCGTCTTGCATCTCAAAAACGCAATTTCATGAAAGAAACACACGAAATCTACTAATTTGATAGAGAGACGACAGAAAATACAAGTTTAATATAAAATGATTGTTTTTCCGTGTATTTAAAAGATCTTAACATAAACAATTGTTTGAAAAAAAAAATCGGTCATTCAAGTCATTATAAGAAATTACTTCAAATTGTCACCTACTCTGCTACTCTGCTGGTCTGTCAACTTCACTCTGCTACTCTGCTACTCTGCTGGTCTGCCAACTTCACTCTGCTACTCTGCTACTTTGCTAGTCTGCCAACTTCACTCTGCTACTCTGCTACTCTGCTGGTCTGCCAACTTCACTCTGCTACTCTGCTGGTCTGCCAACTTCACTCTGCTACTCTGCTACTCTGCTAGTCTGCCAACTTCACTCTGCTACTCTGCTGGTCTGCCAATTTCACGAACATTTCCTCCGTGTGTCGTAAAGTGTAGAACTTAGTGTCTTTATCGCCTTTAAATTAGGACCGGCTTACATTTTGTTGTCTAATAGAGAGAACAATTAACCCATTTCTACAGAGGGTGGCCTTTTAATTCCCTAAAAGATAATGTATTTGGAAAAGATCATGAAGATGAAGAAATTGCTTGAGCATGTCGTCTCCTGTGTCTTTGACTTTTGGCCAGTATAAAAAATATGCGTTTGGTAATGGGCAAACAGATCGTTAGCCATGCCCCTTTTAAACAATACTCTAATATCAAGAATTTAGACTATTCCATGTGGAAAAATACAATAGGAACAGTTTAAAAAATTGGTGTTGATAATGTTAAAATGTGTGTTCAATGTATTTGATATAACACAAACACATTTAGACCAAGGGATATCTTCTTGTTTTCAACTCACTCTTATTTGTATTTAGTATGTTATTCAAATCATTTTCTTTTAGAGGCGTCAGCGGGACATACAGCATACGTCCACATCACGTCCACAACCCGTCTTTAAATATGATGTTCGAATGACCATTTTAACTCGTGCTCCGGCCGTAATATTGACACGGTATTATACAGTTCCAACGTGGTCTCTTTCGGATGAGACTCTAAACCGAGGTCCCGTCTCCATATGACCTTAGCAATTGTGTGGGACGTAAAACTCAATTAAGGTTCCGGAATTGTAATGGCATTATTTGGTGCACACACTTCTAGCGTATGGATCTCTTTAAAAGTTAGATATGTTGTAGACATTGATAAATAAAAATATTTTACCATCTTACTTTTTTAAGATTTGTGAATCCAAGGGGAGATAATGGCTTTAAAGTTTGCATGCAGTCAACGGGAAAATAACTTGTTTGTCAATATTTTCGAAAGTAGGCAAATTTTCAAATTTTTAAATGGTAGAAAGTTGTCAATTATAATTTCACTCCATAACATACAATAAAACAGTTCATTTACCATACAAATTTAGTGAAAACTGATTTTTTGTGAGTCAAGGGCAGATAATCCACTAAAACGTATATTATAAGGGGAGATAATGTATTATTTTCAATTCAAAAACTTTTGCTAATTATTTACCATTAACATCATAACATATCAATTTGAGTTTTGCCATACACATAATTGATACATGCTATTAAACACTATCAGGCATATTTGTAATGCAGCCAAATCATTATAAAGTGACAGCCATTACAGTTCCGGAACCTTAAATCCAAATCCGACCTGGGTCAGTGAGGACACCCGATATTACTATGTTTGGCTAAGCTATTGTGGCAGTTCTTGTTGTCTATTCTAACGTCTCAAAAATCGCTGTTTTCGACAAGTGTTAGAGACATAAAATGTATCATATAATATCAAATACCGGGTATTCATTATAATTAATCCCTTGCACTAGATACTTTGGCATTAGATAAACGACTTGAAACTGAAGCCTTTTTAGTTCAAGGCAATCCTAATAGCGAGGTACATGGAATAACCATTTCATGTGACAAAGCCATTAATAAACATGTTACTGCCTTATTAGAACAAAGTTGTGATAAAAGATTTCTCAAAATAGTTTGTCATTTCAATTTGGAATTATGCACTATAACAAATGTTACGTCAACAAATGGAGGTTACGGTATGTACTAAAGGGTACTCAGTGTATTTTTTTCCAGAGCAAGTCAGTCTAACTGATATTGTCTCTTTTCAACGAAAACCTCGTAACTGCAGCTTTAAACAACATGCAGTTACGAGGTTTTCGTTGAAAAGCAGCGTAATATTGCAAGAGGTTACGTTACTGCACAAACCAGCACTGAATGCTTATGGACACGAAGTATGTGAACAGGTGATTCTTAGTGTGCTACCAGTGTTTGAAGCTTATCTATCCATTAATGATTTCATTAATCCAAGACATTTCAGCTAATATCTTGTTTTGCTTGATATATCCGTAGTACATGCTCTTGTAACACCAATTACACATATTTTGTTCAAACTCGTTAAATAATGAAGTCTTCAAGCGAAAACATGTCAACACTTACTTCGTTAAAATCAATTTGACGAACAATCGAAAGAAATCATCATGCCAACAGCTTTGACTCTACCGTGTGATAGATTAAAGCTAGTAAAACAGTACCTCCAGAAATACTGGTACGAATTGCTCTGAGATGTACATTAAAACTGCCAGGTTGCACAACTTCACAATAATTGCAAACAATGATAATCCATTTGGTACAAGTAACATTATTTTCAGCAACGTCAAGTGTTCATATTTTGTCAACTGATTCCATAGTATCCAAGAGACTTTCTCATGCACCAGAATTCGACCAGCAATTCGTATAGTGTGACCTTACCTATAAGGTTTCTACTTTGTTCAAGTCAGCATGACAAGTGTTTGGTGCTTAAATTTGCAAGGCAAAGAAACTTCTTACAGATCAAGCCGACTTGAAATGTAAAGAAATGATGATGGTGCGTAATAAATACGATTATTTCTTCATTTAGACATTTATTTACCGCTTCATCAATAAATACAAACATAATGAAAATCAGGCCGTGCCCATGTTTGATACGGTCTGAAAGTTATTTTGGCATTGCAAAGTTTAAGTTCAACAGAGTTACATATACTTAACGGAAGATATCACTAATAAATGAAACATCATGTTGTAAGTGCTCACTGGAACCGTCTCAAATTCAAATGGGTATGCATAACATTGGCCAAGGAACTTATAATTTGAAATAAGAAATTTAGAATGCCATCTCCATCTCCTGTCAGTTTCTCATATTTCATTTATTTTGTGAAACATAAAGATAAAAAGGGGACCATACGTAAAATGGAACCACAATAAAACAATATCGGTTTTTGCTATTATTCAGTCTTATTAAGAAGATCTAGTTACGTACTTGAATGTACAGAAATCAGCATATATCTAACTTACTGTATATGAAATATTTGTTTTGATATGATATTGTCTAATAGTTTACATAATAACCACATTATATATTTGAGAAAAAATCTATTTTTCGAATAAAAACTTGTCCTATTACTAGTTTGCGTCAACAAATAAAAGCGAACAGCCGCCCATACCGGTAATGTCTTGTTTCAAATTATCAACATAGACGTTATAATTTTTATGACAAGGGTAATTTTATTCAAATTTCGCAGTGTTAAATGTCATCAAAAATTCGTGTTACGCGTCTTTACAACTACAAAAGTATGGCAAAATTTTACTTATGCATGGCGACCTGTATTTTCGTAATATAAATGACATCTCTTAGACAATCTGGTCATGCGCCATGAAAACCCTTAACTCTTCTTTAAAACAGCAAAATTTGAGATTGTTTATACTCTAAAGCTGTAGAAGGTTACAATACGGGTGTTTGTAAAGAGACTATCTGTGCACAATTTAGCACAGAAAATAATTAAAAAAGGAGAAATACAGGTCGTTAGCATATTCGTCTCGATGTTTTCGAAGCCAGCTCTATTAAGATCGTCAAAACCAGGTCAAAACCTACAGATAAGTAGGGATAATGGGTTTTCAAATTGGAATACTTTATACATTTTCATTAAACACTATGTTGTGGGTACATACTCATCGAAATGATCCAATATCAAAGGGGGTGTTCTCTTGTTACAACTTTCAGCCTGACTTTTACCAATTTATTTATTTCAGACCGTGACACTGGATATAACAGCAAATGACTGACCTCGAAAAACCGAAGCCGAGAAACTCCTCATATATATTTGTAAGTACTTATAAACAATATATACTGAGAGGCAAAAGAAAGTATACACTTTTCTTTTGTCAATATCTCTCTTAATTTTCATCATATTGACTCAAAATTTGGTATAATTTGTTTCTGAGCATAAACTAATAATACAGTGTTAATAAATTTGACCTGCAATTGCTTGACTATCCTTAATCATGCCACATGCTTATTTTGCAAACGTTGCATGTGCGATTTAGTGGAGCATCAAAAATTGCTGTTAATCCGTATTTGATTTCTTTATTCCTTATCACAACAAATCAGAAGCTTAAATTTTCTGAAACATCATAACACAACTTTTGGTGGCTGGTATAAATTTATCATTATGTCACTTTTTTGCATTAGGGCCCATTTTTCTATGACGCAGCATAATATAAAAGAAATCTGGCACTTTAAACACTTAGTCAGGTGACTAGGAACATTCTGTGCAAATTCAATCAAAATCTGTCGATAACTTTAGAAGGAGTTATGTTAAATAACTTGTTAACAACAAGTCCCCCTTTTGCCATGACACATTGGATCATGGAAAAGCACTAACAATTTGCGCATGTTACTAGGTGACTGGGTACTTTTTCTGACAATTCTATCCAAATCCCTTCATTAATGCAGGGTTGTGTCAACGTGAATGCTTGTATTAATTAATTGATTTTAGTCCTCCTTTTCGATGGCGCTGTGTGATAGGAAAAAACATTTGCAACGGAAGGACGGACAGACAGATGGATAGATAGAGAAGGTTACATCATAAAACGACCACCTTCGGTGACGTTTAAAAATCGTACATAGTCTGTAAATCATTTTCTCAGAAAACGTGGAAGAACTAGGGTGTATACTTATTTTTGCCTCTCAGTATATATACACTGTCTTTTGAATCTAGATTAAAATCTATCTGCTACAGAACATATTCTATGTTATTATGCAAGTGCTATTAATAAAAAGTGGTATTGTGGAAGATATGAACTTAGATGAATGTGACTAATTGCTTTTTATATAAGTCGGCTATATAATTTTGCAATTTTACCGTTACACGGTAACGGTTTTAAATTTGTCCAAAATTATCTCCCGTAGACTCATCAGGATATACTACTGTTTGGGATAGGGTTAACCAAAATATAGCTACAATGTTTCGGTCACCTGAAAGGACATTTCTTGTGCTATCGGCACATCTTAAATATCACGTTAAGATGAAAGTCATCAGCCAGAAATAATGGGGAGATAACCCGATAACTGCATGGTCATTAACATGCCTCATTTGTAAAGTAGTGCCTTTGGCAATCTTGACCGCTTTGTAGAATGGTAAATGTAAATTAATTGGGACCTTGAAAATGGACCTTACGGCGTTTGAATGATACATGTACATGGATCTAGATCTGTTTTAGTGAGTTACATTTTCTGCATTCGTCCTCTTCCTTATATTATGATCTAATTAAGTCAAAAAATATTGTTCTATGGCAAAAGACCTGTTAAATTTTAACCGCGTATCGTCGTTTGATAATGTCGTATCTACTGTGTATCTAATGTGTAATTATGAATTTTGGACTTTTGTCTACAGACAACATAATCAAAAAAGCAAATAACTACCCGGGTGCAGTCTGATCAGAAGCAATGCTTGTCTTTTGAAATTTCTAAAGGCAATGTGCGATAAAGAAGCTATCAAAGAACAACATGGATCTTGATCAGACTGCGCGTATGCGCAGGCTGATTATGATCCATGTTAATCTCAAATGCTATAAATACCATTTTCGAGATTCGAAACATGTCTTCTTTTGATTTTCTCTACACATAAATATATCAGTTTCTCGGAATATAACACAGTAAAAGGAAAAAGTACATTTTGTTAACATATGGGTCCTATTGGTTCCGATAGAAAATTGCGTAACTTCCCATTGAATAAGCTTTATTTACGGCGTTTTTGCGCGTAGCCACCGGTTTATCATTATACATGAATTAATATTTTGTCAGGTTGACACAGGAGGGCAATCATTAATTTTTTGTGGGTCCTTGCTTTTCAAGGTAAATACACAAATAACAAAGATGATCAATCATAAAATAAGGTAAAAAAGATGTTGACCCTTTTCTTCAAAAATGGATTTTTCGACGATGTTTTTTGTTTATTTGTTTGTTTATATTTACACAATTTATTCTTTTGATACTCTCTCATACAGGTCTACACCTGATTTTGAATTTGGAATTGGGCCACCCTAAAATTTTGATGTTTGGGAAAGGGTTAAACCGAGATTTTGTCTTGATATGAAGTTCGCTGTTTAAAGACATACATGTATACAATGTGGTCCATCCGATCAATTTTCTTTATAAAACCGTGTATCTTTATGTTTCTAATGTATTTTAATTGTATATTTAAGTGTATGTCTCTGCTCGTTTGATGAAAGCACTTTTGTTTTCAAACATTATTTAATTTGAAAATTTGCTGTTATATAAAATTGATAACACAACCCTCGTTAATTTAGTTATATTTTTCTGGCGTTTAATTCATTTTGACAGCATATCATTTAAAGTCAGTCGAAAAAACCAAAACATCATTTTTTGATCTGCGACATGAGTTTGCAGTATTTAGAGTTTTTGCTGTATTTAAATTCTGACTTCATCCTTCCAAATGTAGACCAGGTTTTGTATTTTCTAGCTGAAATAATATTTGAAGAAATCGCTAATAATCGGCCATTTGCCTCATCTATTCTGTGCTATATGGTATACAAGTTATCTATTCTCAAGACTTTGTTTTAGTTCATCATCTCCAACGCCTTCTAATTCGGAGCGGTGTATATTTTGGACGTTTTGGGAAAAGGAATTCCCATTATCAAGCGTCCGTGTTCAATTTTCGCCGACGAAAATCTTTCAAGCTGACAAGATGGACGTTTCTTGTTTGCCGGTAATTTATCGACCGAGTGACGAAATCTGACATTTTGAATTTATTTTTGTTAAAATCTGGAGACAAAAGTCTCGGATTTTCTAAAGCATATTTTTAAAAGCAAAACACTTAACCCTTTCCCAAACAAGACCTGCTTTTGACGTCTCTAATAGAACTGGCGTGGGAAAACATTGAAACAAGAGAAGAAACTGCTGATAAGCAGCAGTTTCTTCTTTTGTCTCAATATTTTCTATGTCATATTTTACACAAATTATATCTTTAATAACTACCATTTTGTCATTTCTGGCAGTTTTTGAAGTGGATCACCCTAAAAATTTGCCGTTTGGGAAAGGGTCAAAGATGCATTCTCACCCATCTTGACGGTTGCTTATCTTGACAAATACGAGTACATACACATGAATAAATATGGCCCTTTTTTGTGTTCCAAATTTTGGCTTCGTCTGACATGTATCGGCTTAGATTATAACGGATATATGAGCCAGGATCTGGAAAAACGTCCCTTATAGCATTTGAGAAAGTCATGTTTCAAGATCAGGCTGTGTGTACTAGCAGTCTAACTTGGATCCATGGATTTCTCATATGTTTGCTACAGATCATGACGAAGCTATTAGAGAACAACATGGTTCCTGGTCAGACTGCGTGTATACGCAGGCTGATCTGGAACCATGTTGGGCTCAAAAGCCTTAATGTACCTTTTTCCAGATCTGGGCTCATATATATTTGAACGTGGTTGAATATTTGATTTTTCTAGATAGTTACATAATTATCGCTCTTTATGCCATTTGCTGCATTGATTTATATTGTATGTGACATGAAGTCTATAAATGACCAAACATAACGCCAAAAGCCGACTTTTGTGATTAAGTATTCTAACAGGCCTTGGAATGACATTGGATCTTTAAAGTGACTTTTCAGAATTATTTTTACATAAATTTTACTTTTATTCTATCTGAAAGAGCATGTTTTCTTGTGAAAATTCTGAAAATTTCAAACCAAAATATTGAACCGTTTACGAGAAATATATGCTTTTGTGCTAAAATTGATAAATTGTTGTGGACAACAGTTCAGATTTATATAGAATTTGTCATTTCTGTCTGAACTTTAAAGGCGCATTTTCGCTTATAAATAACAACTGCAAAAAACTGATAGCATTTCTATGCATTAGAATAATCAATCTTTGCACGAAGAAATACTTTTAAAAAATGAAATAAATGTGAAATGCACTGGTGTTTTCATTTTTGCAGATGAAAATATTTATTTTAGGGCTTATAAAGCTGGTTTTAAAAAAAACCATTCAAAGTATACGATTCGGTTTGAATTGCCTGTCGATAAAAGCATAATATTAGCTATAACAAAAGCCATTCAAGCATTTTCAGTATAAAATTGAAACAACAACAAATTGGTTGTCTGCTACATCCAAATAGGAAAGTCTTAATTTCAATTGCTTGAGAAATTGCTATCTTTTTAACCCATTACCAAACGGCAAAATTTTAGGGCGGTCCAAATTGAAGGATCCTGCAGAGGACAATTTCAAGTGAATGAAATTTTTAACTTTTAGTTTTTTTTTGGGGTAGAAAACATCATGGTGAATGAAAAAATGCTTGTCACAAGCAATTTCTTCATTTCCCACGAAGTTTTCCAAGAAGATATTTTGTGGGAAATCTAAAAGAATCATTGTGTGGTAATGGGTTAAGAACATGAACCAACAGTCCCACCCTCCTAAATTCCAAATGCTATCAAATTTTTACAGCGTTATGCATTTTACAATTTCCCAACAACAAACTACAGAGTGTCCCAAAAAAACGGAACCCATTTTTGAAAGTACATTTCTCGAGTATCAAGTAATGTTTCTCCACCAAATTTACATAATTATGCAACAGCAACGATAGTTTTCTATTAGCAGTTAAAATTTGGTTGAAAAATGATGATTAGTTTTGAAAATATTGGCATTGAAATGAATATACCCGGAAAGGATCTTTTCGTTTTGCAGCGCGCGCCTGCACTGATTGAATAAATTGACGCTATACAATTGGTTGATATATTCAATACAATACAAAAATGATTTTGAAACATTGTATTCACAATAGTGCATTTTCATTTCATCTTTTTTGTCAATAAATAAACTGTTAATGCTGCGAGCTGTGATGTAACTAAAATGAATACAAACAAAATATCAAAGTGCATCACAGACTCATGAATGATAATCATAGGCACTTATTTTATTTCTGACCAACAATTGGTCACCGCTCAATTGAAAAGTATTACGGGTTTAATTTGACCTGACACTGACCTTTATGCAAAACACAAATAACACAAACTTCACCAAAAAGAATTTAATCATAGTCCACAGAAATGTATACTATGCAAGAAAATTAATACTGGACTAATTGTAGGAAACACATCAAGCTTGTAATTTATGAAAATAAAAGTTAAAACTGAGTCATATGAAATGAATCACATAATAATTTGAAATGATTTAAACAACCACCCTATGGACTCAATTTGAACGTACATAACGTGTACATATTAGATTTTGAGAAAATCGGTACATACACGTACAACGGTACAGAATTAAACAGCTGACAGTTTGTGCGCTTTCACGAAACAAGACGCAAAAATCAATAACGTGTCAGATCGGTTTTTTAGTGTCATTATCAATTTGCTTATAACTTTTGAACTGATGCATATTTTTAGGTGAAATTTGGTACACAAATTCAAAAATAATGTATCTTCAGTACTGCAAATTCAAAAATTACATTTTTTTGCTTACGCTTTAAAATATTTGACTTTGAATTAGGGTTCCAATTTTTTTGGACACTCTGTATTAGGGTGGTCCAATGTGAGAGCTGCTGCATGTGACAGAATGAATGTTGATATATCAAAAATGTGTACAATATCGTAGCCACAAACTTAACGATTGAATTTGGTTTGACCAAGATCTAAATTCTTGTCCAAAATATCATCCATTGGGAACATCAAATACAAGTTTCGTTTGAGAAAGGATTGAGACCAAGTAACTCTTCTTTAATTAAACACTAATAATTTACCCCCTCCCACATTTCAAATGCGAGTAAATTTATCATTTTACACCGTTGTGCATTTAAAGTATTTCCAATGTTTTTGACGTTTGAGTGACGTACAATTTGGGCGTGTCCGTAAGATGCGCATAACTCATATTTTACGTCACAATGAGCTGACAAACGGCATAGTTTTACCTTTTACCAAAAGACAAAAATATAACGTCGCTTTTCATCAGAAACCTTGTAACTACAGCTTTAAAAAAGCTGTAGTTACGAGGTTTTCGTTGAGAAGCAGCGATTAACTGATACGACAAATTCACAGACGACAAATATAAACGCACGAAGACGTTGAGAAATGTTGGTTCGTCAGAATGGAAATAATAGAGTGAAAAAGATGGAAAAGCTGCTCCAAGGATTTCTACTTTTCTCACTGTCTCGGCTAATACCCTATCTGACAAAAATGTCACCCATCAATGGTTTGATATCGTGAACCTATGTTGGGGAGAAGCTGGACGCTCGGATATGGTGTTGTGGTAGCACTGGTGAGAGAAATACCAGGAATCCATGGTTTGGTGCTCCAGTCGCCGCGATATGACCTTAGTAGTCGAAAACGGCGTAAAATCCCAATAAACCAAACTTTTCTCCCTGTATTGTCTGCCCTTCTAAACTAGGACTTGTTCTGAAAAGGGTTAAGCAATTTATACTCCAAATGTTCAGCTAATAATTGAAACATTTGTCAAAATTAAAGCACTCTTTGACAAATGCATACTAATTATGATTTTCTTTGTTGGCAATCATAAATCGAGATGTAGCTTTTCAGAAGTACTTCTGAATAGGCTTAAAGCACAAAAATGCCATTTTGGTGCGCCAAGTGTTTAAATCTTGAGAAACTATCAAGACAAGGGAACAATGCTGAAAAGCATCATTTTTCATATTGTTCTTAGCACTGTAGATGCTTTATTCTTTCCCAATTACATTTTACCATTACAAATGAGCCAGGATCTGGAAAAACGTCCCTTAAGGCTTTTGAGCCCAACATAGATCCAGATCATCCTGTGCATACGCACAGTCTGATCAGGATCCATGTTGTTCTCTAATAGAGTCTTCGTGACCTGTAGTAACTTAAAGAGAGCAGCAAGGATGCATATTTGACTGCATTTGACAACAGGCTGACCTTCAAACTCAATTTTTGAAAATGCTATAAGGGACATTTTTCCAGATCCCGGCTCAAATATTTGCAGCATGCAGCAGATTTCAAGTTGAACCACCTTGAAGAACATAGATCGACAAAATTTCCTTTCCTTTCTTTGATTTTGTTTCCATAAGTTTGTATACTGAAAATATGCTACCAACTGTTATCTATGTATCTCAAGCATGTTATCAAAAACAAGGATGTCAGAGGCATTCATGACAACAAGGTCATCTATCTTAACGTTTTCTGCATATTTGAATTTTGTTTTTGTAAGTTATTAAATTATTAACATTAACACCACACAACATTCCAAAATAACAGCTGAGTTGAATCACAATGAACATTATAGTAAGGCATTACCATATTTGTGTATGATGTAAACAGGGCGTCATCATTTAGATCCTTTCGCTACAGCAAATTAGGGTTAAAGACTGAAATTGATATGGCCCGCATATTGGCATTAGTGTCGATATAATATTATTTTCATGCTCTTCAATCGCGATTATGCTGTTTTGTGTAATTCTATCCTAGTGAGTTATTTTTTTTTTTTTTTTCGTTTTGAAAATCCAGAGTCGGAGAATCTCAAAGACAGATATTTTAACCTGCAGAATACATAACAAAAGTGTCGTAAAAAGATTTATATATCTATATCACAGCAGTGAATGTTTTAAGACCAACGAGAATTTAAGAATTACAATTGATATAATCACTATAAGTAAAGAGAGATAACATACTGTATTTCAGCACGAAGTGATGCTATATGATTGTGTCTCTAGTAAAGATCAACAAGATAAGAATAAAATGAAAATTTGAAAAGTATTATTTTCATTATATTCAGGAAGGAGGTAACTGCAGCGGGGGACCTGACTGTTGTCATTTTGTCAGCTGTTTACTTTATAATTATCGTCAAATGAACATTTGACAAAAAGCCAGGATCTGGAAAAGGGTGGTTTAATGCTTTTGAGCCCAATATGGTTCACGATCAGCCTGCGTATACACGCAGTCTAATCACGACCCATGTTGATCTCCAATAGCTTATTCGTGATTTGTAGCAAACTGTGAGACAGCATCGATCTTATATCAGACGGCACTTAGGTAAATTTCTGGACTGGAAACATGGTAGTCTCAAATGCTATGAGAGACATTTTACATGTACCAGATCCCGGTTCAAATCTTACAAGATAAGGATAAATTGAAACACGACTCTGCCAAATGCTACGAGAGACCTCTTACCAGTTCCCGGCTCAAATCTAATTTTCATTATTTTCAGGAAGAAGGTAACAGCGGCGGGGGACCAGACTGTGGTTCTTCTAATTCTTCTTCCTCCACTGGTTCTGGTATGAAGTTTATAGCGCAGAAACTGAAGCCGCAGGGCCGGGTACGAGTCTTGGTGCTGGCATTAATTGTGATAATTGTGGTGGTTCTGGTGGCAGCCATCGCTACAGCGGTTTACTTTACGAGTGGGAGTAAGGAAGGTAAATAATGTTTTAGTGACGTTCTTGTTCGTCACCCCTCACAATACAGTGGTCATTCGTGTGACTCAGAATTTTAGAAAATCGGGATTTTTTTGTATTTCCTAGATGCTATTAGATCTAGCAATAATTTCCGTCTATCGAACTGTTCATACTGTTTTGGTTAGATTGGTCTGCTTCATTTTTTTTATTGTCGACAAATTTCGACTTTTTATGCATGGTGAAAACTTTACATAAAACGAAACAGTTCGTTCTTATTTACAATAGTTTCGTTACATAGTAAACCAATCAAATAATGACAAAATGAATCACATTTTCATGGGTGCATATATCTTTTGCTAATCGTAACGGAATTAATATATCACTGTATTTTGAACAATATCCCGATAGTTAATTAATATGAATATGATTATAATTAATGACCAATTGCTTTTATTTCTACAGAATCTCCAAAAACACTTCGTCAAATAGACACAGATGATCAGGAAGGTAAGGTTCTCTTTTTTATGTACAAATCACAAATATCAACATTTAAGCATTGTTCGGGTGTATCACTGTGAATAATCACGTGATACATTAACTTCAGAAAATCTTACATAAGTTTCTTACAAGGGACCGATTTGAATTCGGTTTGAAACAGAAAAGGTGGACAGACGTCATTCATTAGATAGGCGTGATGGATTTTTGAAGAATCAGTTGATATAAAAGTTATTGAAGAACAACCAAAATTTATGAAGAGGGTGTGATCGTTTATTCGGCATATATGCTTAATTAACTGTAATTCTATTGTCCAATCACTTAACTTGTTTATTTATTCTTTATAAAGAAGTGTACTGCAATTTCCGGTAATGCACATTTCATAGTTTATCTAGCTATTAACGTCGTTAAAATCGGATTACGGGAGAGGTGATCAATTTTATTCGATTTTAATTGCTACAAGATGGATGTGATCTATTAGATATGCATATTTTTTATTAAAACCAACTTCAAAGCATTCCTCTACACATTCTCTGACTCAAATGCATTGTTTTTGAAGACATGGCGTTCTCTTCATTTGCTTTTTTGTCACATGCAGATATGTTTAACCTACACTACGTCAATAACTATGCCAATGTTAGCATTTTGTTTCACCGGAATTGTGCTTCACTTTATAAATTAATTCTTAAAAAGAGAAGACAGAAAGCTTTACATTAATAAGCGTTTTTATCGTATGCCATTTCAATACAATACTTTGTCCATATCTGTACAAACGGAATGTCAAAATAAAACATTTTCGACTTCGTGTTGTCATTTTTCATCTTTAGTAGCCAATGTATTACTTTTCTACGCTGTAACATTTTCAGGTTCTACAACAACAACCTCACTTACCAGCACAACGTACATCACACCTGGTGGAAGTGCTATGACGTCAACAGTTACGTCATATCCGGTCACCTCACAAACAACCAACACACAAACTACTTCAACACCACCAGAGAGTACCACACCATTTGTAGATAATACACAACCTTCAGACCCAGGTAGGGAACACATATATACTCGTACATCATGTACAGCAATAGTTATACCGTCAGTTTCCTTCACAAACCGTGTAACTGCAGCTGGTATAAAGCTATGGTTGTAAGGTTGAGAATGAAAAGCAAATATGGGTAGCCATTTCAACGTTCAACATACATTAATTGCGTTGTTAAATCTTAATACTTTACCGTCCACATACATGTACGAGCCTTGTCCCTTGATTGTTTTCGTTCATGAAAGCCAGTCCATATGTGTATTTCTATCGCATTTGAAGTCTTAATTGGTAACGGCTTACTGAATAAATCAAACGCAAAATTATGCATTGGTAGGATTTATATGTGTTACATGACGTAGCCAGACACATCTAAAAGTACGTTGTTAAATTCTTTTTTGAATAGACTCTGGCTTCATTTCTTAAATAAATGAACATGTGGTCGATAAATGTCTACTCCTACGTCAATTGAGATACTTTATAATTATGTTCAAAAATATTATTGAGAAAATAGATTAGTCTTGTCACTTTTGTACCATAGACTTACACGTTTGACCATTTTGGTCTTGTGTTTTCTTTTCATGCACTTCCATAAGCCTTAATACCAATGTACATTTCATTTTCTTTACATTCAGCTGTAGAAATAACGGACATACTCTACCACCCTGAGGACGTCCGATCTCTAACGGTAAAATGTCATGGTCGTCACCAAGGAAACTGGAATACCTTGACCTTAAGGAGACAATTTCACGACAGTTATGAACCAATTGCCGTGATAACTAAAAACGATGAAGGAAGTGCAGCAGTGATTGTGTTTTACCCAAACGTAACGCATAAACTAGTCGTACGTAATTATGAAATAACGTTGATATTAACGTTAGATCCGTTTTACTGTGAACAACTTACAAATTTTACGTGTGCTATGGATACGGATACTGGTGTTGTTTCCGCTGTCGCCAAAATATCAGGTAAGTTGCAATATCATATTAGACACGGTCTTGAAAAGAGTCCTTTCTTTAGAACAACTGGGATGGTGTGTGTCTATATTTGTAAATTTCTATTCTTTGACTTGGCAAAAATGTTGCACTGCAAACGTACAAAAAGGCTGTCATAAAAGCTAGAGATAAGAGATAGGAGGGGAGGGGTTGATTTTCAATGTGCAAAATTTCATTAATTGTTCACCGAACCATATGTTGCATATCGTTAGTGGGGAGTCAAAACTACAGCTTGAAAAAGCTGGAGTTACGAGGTTTTGATCCCCCACTGGCGATATTTATGGTCATAAGAATCGTCTCTTCGAGGCTATTCAAATGGCGAGTACGTACCATTATATAGGGATTTAATTTGAAACGGAAAAAATATAATTCTTGTATCCAATCATATCTTTTGCTCTCGGCATAAATGAACATATTAAGAGAATACCAATTTGTTTAACTTACTTTGACAGACAGAAGGTCGACTCATTTAACGAAAATAGAAATTGAAAGTTCTGAATAACTCTTTACTCATCATTTTTAATTGGACGTCCGAAAGGACGTCCAATTCTTATAACCACTTTTCGACAGGCGAAATGGATTTTCATTACCAAAAAACCCTTTCTCAGACTCAATTGCCAGTTGACCAAAATTCAAAACAGATTTTGCGACCATACAGGAAAACTGTCGTATCTTTTCCTGCCTTATATGTGTTCTCTAACAAACACTATAAGATTCGTTGGCCGATCCAATTCATGCCACGTCTTAACCAACTTTACGATCTTTTTTCGATTTAACCATTTTCTTGTAGTGATTTGACTTTCGTAATATTGTGTAAAGGGCAAGATCTTTAGAAAGCGATACATGCATACACTATGCTATAAAGTAAACAAACGCCCTATATCATCAGCAGCAGCGATAGCTCAAACGGGAAAGGATTAACATCGCAACCTTTTATCAGTATGAAATTTGGGACGCCGTTGGTTCGAAACCAGTTCGGATTATTTCTTCTGTGTAAAGTTTGTTAAAACGTTTGTTTTTCTTGATGTGTTTACTGAAAACAGACATTTTAGGATGATTACTCAATTTAATGCACGTATTGTGTATGACAAATTCTTTTTCTTTGATCATTGTTGTTTAAGTCTTTGACATATTTAAAGGAACGGGGTTTCCACGAGACGTATTTTGGAAACAGGGTTTTAAAATTGATTATCGGGGAGTGAGTTCATTTCGCAACTCGGGTTCAACTCGATGGCAAATCGGGGTTCCATCTGAACAGCCTTAGATGAGACGCTAGTGATACCCACCTATTCAGAAAAATAGTTGCTCTTAGGAGTTTTATTTTTCTCCAGCATCTGTATCACTGATATTCGACAGTATCATGACCTATTTACATACTGATCAATGATCATGACAACAATTATTATTACTAGTCTATGATCGAGTGACAGCGAACTGTATTTTTTACGTTTAAGTAAACTGTTTACGTGTATTGAGCTAAGAAGATGAAGCAATAGATCTGCAACAGTGACGATGGTACCTGGATGATCGTATGAATATGTTTACAGATAGAGACATTGCTATTCTCAATTTTTTGTTGATAATGATATGAAGATTTTAATTGTGTATTGTACTCCACTGCCATTTTCCCGACGGCACGTTCCCAATTTCTTCTTTGTATGCACATCTGTAGATGTAAGGATGCTGCGGTAGCACTGGTATGAGGAATCCATGGTTAGGTGCTCCAATTCATCTGGTATTTTGTTTCAGGAAAAGTATGTATTGAATTTGTTTTGTAACCACAACCAGGGAAAACTGCTGCCGTGTTTTTTTGTTTTGTTTTGTTTTGTTGTTTTTTTTTACACTCTAAACGCGAATAAAAATCAAAGTGCTTGAAACACTATATTTAGACGTCTCTGATTGATTGGGCGGAATTGTATGTAAATGATCGGCGTTTCATTTCTTTATGTCGTTGAATTTGTGTTTAGATCGATTCTAGATCACTGCGGTCGTTTTTTCCCTAACGATGGTGGAGATAAAAGTAAAAAAAGGATGATAAAAAAGAACAATGTCTGAGTAGAATTCGAACCCAGGGCCTTCCAGATGTAGACATGTGTAAAGAGTACAAGGTGAGTGCTCTGCCAAGTGAGCTATCGCGGCTTTCATTTATGTAGCGCGTTGGCTTACATTACGAATAAATTGCTTTGTATCGTCCTTTATAAAATCAACAAAAGGTGTAACTGACGACAATACTCATAGTTAACCAAAACAAGAAGACAAAAGTGTTAATCACATGGCCTTAATTGAATTGGGTAATGAAATTAATTTAGTGATTATTCATAGAGACAAATCAGTTGTCTTGAAACGGCAATCAAATCAATTTAAATTATGAGAAAGGTTTCCTGGTAATAAAGCCGATTTCGTATGTCCGAAACCGATCTTATAGAATTTAACACAGAAGAATGAATAAAATATCTTCCGTTCATGTACAATCCCGCTCAATCAAACAGAGACGTCCAATTACAGTGCTCTCAGCACTTTGATTCTCTTTGGAATAGTATAGCAAACAAATACGAGGGGCGTTCAATTAAAAGTGGTACTAATGGTCCACCATACCTCACGGTTCTATAGAACAAGTGATGCTTGCGGCTATTTGACGTAACAAATACTGTCTATACTTGATCAAAATTTGAGACAAATTCGTTGACTCTTTCAAAAGTTACTGAACTTTTAAGTTGGTTCAGTCATATACACTGGCTATTTCGATGTGCGCAAAATGGAAAACGAACTGAAGTAGGATGTACGGGTCTACATTAAAGGTCGCATAGGCTTTGCAATATCTGCATCACATGTATATAATGAACTATATCAGATCCGTGGACATTCGAACGTTGAATATACGTCAATTTCTAGAAAGATAGTAAAAGTTAAAACTGTTTAAACTGGCCTAAATGATGCCCCCCTCTCAGGCAACCCGGGTAGAGCTAATACCACAGCAAACGTTCCTGTAGATTCCGACATGACCGAACAAGACGCATGGTTCTATATGCAAGAAATAACAGATAAAGTTGGTTTTTCATCGGGGGCATGTTATACGATTTTGACGAAAGGGTTGAAACACAGAAAGGTTTATGCCCATTGGGTCCCCCACCTGCTGGCTAAAGGACAGAGAGCCACGTTGCAAAATGTATTTTGAAATAATGCAATAAATGCAACAAATTCTGGCTTTCTGAGCTTTAAACATATGATTGAACAATAATCTACTACTATAAGCACCAATGGCGTATCATTGACAAGCAATGGTTGCGAAAAGATCAGACAATGTCCGTAATAGCCAAAAAAATAAAAAGCGGCAAATGTTTTGTACGCGGTAATTTCAAATGTAACGGGTGTATTGCTCAAATTACTGTTTCAAATAGTACAACTATCGCCGGTCATTCATACAAGAAATGTATGTCGGCGAAAGTACAGAAATATCACGAAAAGAGCAGGTCTAGGACCGGCTAAGTAGATATTTACAAAATCCATGACAACGGATCTGTCCACAGGTGTCATCTTGTCCAAGACTTCCTGAAAGAGACACATGCTGCACAGCGTCTTCATCCACCCTTATAGCCGGGCTTAAGCCCGTGTGGCTTTTTTGTGTTCCCCATGATGAAGAAAAAAGCCTCTTGTAGTCGGTATAGGCCTTCATGTTCCATATGCAGTGCAATTTTCCAGTGTCTGTGGGGTGTTCCAAAAGAGGCCAATTTATTGGCATATAAGTAATGGATCTAAAAACTTAAGAAGTATGTGGATGTCAAAGAGGATTACTTTGAAAAATTGAAGAAACTAAAAATTGAATTGTGACAACACTATGGCTTATAGAACCCCAGTTCCAAAATTAATTGAACGTCCCTCGTACAAGAAGCACATCATTCTCATCTACTTTTCCAGGGAAATTATAAATCTTCAAAATTAGAAATCTTTAAAAGCGATATAGTGGATTAATTAAGTGAATGTATTCATTTATATTTGGCTACGTTCATATAAATTAGTGGAATTCCACATCATTGACTTACCCTTTCCTAAACAATCGCTGATTTTGACATGCGTTTACATGGAACGACGGAAGAAAATGTGAAGAAAATTTGCTTGTAACCGGCTTTTTTGCTTTTGCTTTTCCGTGGAGCCTACATATCTAACTTCTATAGTCTTTGAAACGTTCATTTGATCTTCTGTTACAAATGTAAATCTGTTCCAATCCATAATTACTTCGTTTATGATAAAGTTAGCCCATTACCAAATGGGCAATATTTTTGACGTGTCCGAAAACAAACAGACGACATTTTCAAGTGAATGTCATTTTACATTCTTTGGTCTTTTATGGTAAAAACATTGTGGGAAATGGAAAATCTGCTTGTCATAAGCAATTTCTTCGTTTCCCATACTGTTTTACAAAGTCTAGATTTTAACTGGCGTCAAACGCGTCATTGTTTGGAAAAGATTTAATTAATATGTACGCCTTAATGAGTCAAATTGAAAACCAGAATATTAATTAGATGACTTTGCAAAACGCCTTATTTATAATTCCTCTGCTAAATTTACTGCCGATATTTTTTTTTAAATTTGTCCTAAAATATGCACCGTTTTTCACGATTCAGTGACATATCGTCGTTTTTCAACGAAAGCCTCGTAACTGTAGCTTAAATAACCTGTAGTTACGACATTTTTTTAACGTGACCGACGATATTTTCCATGCAACAGAATTAAAATTCAAACCTTGTGCAGCTAGAGGACAAAACTATTATGAACGTGGGTATTGTTATTTTGAAGGCATTGTAAGACAAGATGTGTTTGCGAAACACAATTAACCCGAAATGACAAATGTTAAGTTTTCGGACAGACATACAGATAGACGGACACGTGTAAAACAATATGACCCGATCTTTCGATATAAGGGCATAAAGTTAGAGCATCCTCGTTTAAAAAAAACTGTCCATGTTCTTCTTTGTTCTTGTTCTTGCGATACCTATATGATCTCTGCAGTCTTTCTGCCCCCTGTTCTTAAAGATTCTGTACATATGTAGTATGACATTCGATGTCGTTTTATCATTACTTTGGAATTTAACATTCACATCTTTTGGAAAACAAGATCGACGTATGTATCTCCCACTTTCGCAATATTTTTTTTTCTGTTTTGGCATTCTAGATAAACAAAATGATTAGATCTATCATGCCATGTCATTGTCATGCTTTCATTGTTTGTGTCCGTCTTTTTTATACAAAATATATACTATTGTGTAATGTTTTAGTCACAGAAAACAACCAAAAATAACCTATTGATATACATAATATTATGCTGTTATAGGACAAATTTCATAAACCTGTGCTAGTTTACAGAGATCAAATCGTCCATAGAGATGTGCATAAGTCTTAATTACTAGTAACCCTGCATTGGTTGACTTATCATTCATTTTCCTTATTTAGAAGGATCGAGCAACTTTATTGTCACATTCTGCCCTTAATCCCCCTTAATACATAAACATTTTAATAATAACAGTAATTTATTTATCCTTAATTACAATTTATGAGTTTAAATTGTGTCATCAAAATTGAATCACCATAAATTTTACACGTCTTCCGTTGGTAACCAAAATGTAGTAACTACAGCTTATTCAAGCTGTAGTTACGACATTTTAGCTACTAAAGGATGATCTGCTAAATTGGGAAGAGTCAGAATGATCAAAGAAACTCCACGATTTATGATAACTGTGTAAAATTAGTATTCTAATTAGAAGTTTAGTGTGCATATTAGGCTCACTGTCTATCTGTAGACATTTAAGTGGATATTTGGCTCTCTTAACGATTTCCCAAATAACATCTGGTGTTGACGCCCCCTTTTGCTTAAGACATGCATTGAGGTAAAGAGGAAAAAACCTTATAACCAGTATGATCTCAATATCGCTTAACGTTTGTCTTTCTCTACTGGGACGTCAAAGGCACCATTTTGTGAAAATGTGTAAATGAGACCAACGTAAGTCGTCTTTGTAGGTATAGCTGTTTGTAAAGCCAATTCTGAGAAATATGTAACAAATAAAATTTGAATATAACGAATGGTAAAAAGGTCGCAAAACTTCGACAAAATCACAGATACAGTAAGCCTAAAATAGATACACAATTAAACGAAAATAATTACAGTTGAACTGCTTTTTAGTGTTCGTCCTAGTTTTTGGACCAATGAAATTGCAGTATATTTGAAAATTTCGGCGCTATATTTCACATAAACGCACTGCCGGTCAGTTTATGCCACGGATATACATAGCCACGCCCCCGTTTCCAGTGCAGGTATGAAAAAATATGTAATTTTTGAGAAAATGATGTAAATTTTGGGAAAATGGTGTAATTCCAGTAAGATCCGCTCGATAGTATCTCCGGTCGGAGGCGTGGTTGGAATAAAAACGATAGATGCGTATGTTTTCATTGGTTGACGAACACTAAGTCAGATGGAGTCTGTATAGTAGATTCTACGCGACATAAACGTTCAAAGGCTACGCCTTTTGAACGTTTATATCGCGTAGAATCTACTATACAGCCTCTGTCTAATATACCAAAACAACTGAAATTATTCTCGTTTAATAACAAATCTATTATTGTCCACCCAAATTAACCAGGGACAACTTAATTTTCGTGCGCTAAGTCCGTTAGTTGAGCGTCTTAACAAAACATTGCCGAAGTAGGGCCATTACATATGCAGATGTCCCGGGTTAATCTTGCTGGACAATATAAGGTAATCTGGTGTTTGTAAACAAACCTTTAACCTATATAAACATGTTATTATATAATAGATTCACTATTACAGTTGTCGCCACATCGTATGGCACGTGTTTATGTTTTCTTTAACGTTCAATTACATTTGAACAAAACATAAACATTGTGCCATACGATGTGGCGACAACTGTAAACGAGAATAATTTCAGTTGTTTTGATAAAGCAGTTCAACTGAAATTATTCTCGTTTAATAGTGAATCGATTATAAAGACGCACATGCAAATCAACACGCCAATATTACATAAAAATACTGATTATCATATATATAATTGGACATCGAGTCGTGAGCCTCGACGAAAGGTAACGGTATATTCCAATACATGTAAATAGGGAGGAGTGCCTATTTTCCACTGAATAAAAGCGAACAATGACAGGTATTGCGTGTTGTCCGTGATGCCGTGTGAGTTCTGTAGCTGTATCCAGATAGTTCTTCGTCGATTTATTTCAGGGAGACGGGTTCGAGTCACATATTTTCATAATTCGAAATCCCTCCTCCCCCGTCAATTTAGACTCGCTGATCTTTGATCATTCACAGTTCGTTGTCTATCTATAGTGCCGTTTTTTAACCTGCATAACCTTTTATTAGTAAATAGATATGTTTTTATTGTTTGGCAGGAATCAGAGTATCGTGGGACCACTATACATTGCATAATTTTACATTAAGGTTAGAAGGGTCTAATTATTTTTTAAAAGTGCCAGTAATTCCTAAACTGTGTTACGTTTTCATTCCGAATATAAACATAAGCATTTGGCACCTTTTATAATTTTGAATTAATGCATATTTATGGAAATATGTGACAAAAATGTTCAAAATTACCTCCCTTGCATATGAATATAGAGTAAAACAATATTTGCAAATTATTTTCTTCTTGAAGCATAATTTTGAAATCCGGCACGGTGAATCAACTTATGTGAAATGTATTTACAAGTGTGTGCAATTTGATGCGTTTCGTATGGCTAGAAAGTGAAGTTTTTAATTAGGCCCACCTTACCTTAATTGTACTAGGCATGTCGCAGTTACAGGTTTTTTAATAAAACTACAAATCAACCATGTCATTTTAGTTTTGTTTTGAATTCATTAGGTTAAAATGATCCATCATATGGTGGTTATATTGACACTTTGACCTAAAATTGGGCAAAGCACATGTATCAATACGGTCTTTACTTAGATCAAACATTTCCGAAACAGGACCATCACGGTGGTTAATCACGCGATTAAACATTGCTATTATTTCTGAAAATCATCAATGTTGTTGTTGATACGGGATCAATATGAAATCGGTTTGGAGAAGAGGAGATGGAAAAATGTCGGAATTAGCTGGACGTGGTGGCTAATTTAAAATCAAGTGGTAAAACAGTTTGTTGACGATCAACCATCATTTTTGTTGATCGGTACTTACTTTTTGTCACCAAGTTTTTAAAAAAATCAACCACGATTATCTAATGTCTGACGTCTGCCCATCTTCTCTGATTCAACCCAAATTTAAATCGATCTCGCCTTAACAAAAATATTGAGGATTATCTGAAATTATTGTGTCATGTGATTATCCCCCGTATTTACTCAGATTAATCATTTCCGAAACAGGGTCACTTACAAAAACAAAGATACATGACTGTATGTTACAGGAAGACATATAGTCTATCGGCTATAACAGTAGACTTGTATACAAACACTATTTAAACTAATACATAGTTTTAACCATTACCAAACCATTTATCGTGAGCCAAACGAGCGTATTAATGCACTTACTCGTTTATTCTCGAAAGAGTAAGTGTTTGTGTTGGGCCATTTATCAACAACATGAAATAAAGTCGTTCGGATATCTTCGGATAATGTCGATCAAAGATCGAATCATCGACTCGGAAGTGTGTGTATGAAGAAATCTTGAAAAAATGGATTTCTTAGCCGGAAGTGGCTACGCTTCATAAAGTAGTTTTCGAGGTCAACCAAATGCACAACCATGGCAACTTGCGGGACTTGCAGGTTGTAATCATTCTAAAAATAGAGGGCACTGGAACTGCAAACAATGTATTTCAGTATCATTGTCGCGTTATTGTTGACATTAGTCACAGACGAACGTTTTGAATTGTTGTTCTATTCTATTCTATTCATAGTCTGAAAGTAGTTCTACGAGATGCATCCAAGGTATGATTCGATAGAGTTGTCCTTGGTGATCCAATTGGAAATAAAGTGTTTGTATACAACTCTACATTTATAGCCGATGAGTTATACTACGCTTATAATCCGTTCATGTTACTGTGGCACATGTTTACAAAATTTGCATAATCTTTTAAAAAAAGGGAAAATTGTTCTTAAATTTCGTTACACCTGCAAGATTCGAGCAATCGCATGCACAACAGTAGTAGTTTTGGGGTCGATTTTATGTTCTTTACATCGCTAAATTTTGTAAACACGTGCCATAGTATCGCTGCTTTTCAACGAAAGCCTCCTTACTGCAGCTTGTTTTATTGGCTACCAAACTCGACAGTTGATTTCGCCGTATATTAGAAGCAACGTGTTTTATAAAAGATCCGTCGAACTCGATTGTTTTAAAAGTTTTATTTGTTTTTCTTTACGTCGATACTTGGAAGGAAATAAAGATCGACAATTTCCGTAAATCTCCACTGAATGGCGTCATACCGTGGCTTGACTCCGCCCCAATTTAGAGCATGAGGTGTCTGACACAGATAATGTGTTCGACTTTTGTGTCATAAAGTTTCAGTTTTTATCCATTTTTCGATCGTCAGAGTAATACAGACAAACTTAAATCGTTCTTTGGCACATTCCTTCACTCACTAACGACATAGTCTATGACTCTTTTAACCTTTTTTCTAACATTTACCAAGGATAAATTCCGTGTTTTGAGTATCGATTGGGAAAGTCGCTTTATGACAGAAAAATCGGACACTTTACCTTGTCAGAAATCTCAGGCTTACCGGGAAATGACCCATGACTTCCCGTTTATCCCGCCATGACGTCATTAAGTGGCCAGTATGACGTCATAACTTCAAATTGTTTTTTGTTCGGTAAAGATCGGAAAAGACCAAAAATATGCAATTTAAAAGACGAAATAAAACACGTCTAATGTTTAAGAATTGTAGAAACTTTGATATTTGGTTCTTAGAAAGGTGTTGTTTTTTTTTCGACACAAGAGTTTGATTTTGCCAATCAACTGACACTTTAAGCTTCAGTTACGAGATTTCGTTGAAAAGCGACGATATCTTGACTTGACTCTACATGTTATGACTACAAAAAACGACGTTATGTTTTACTTAAAATAAGAAGGTTGAAATAATCCATCACGCAGTGGTTATTTTGACATGTTGACCTAAAACGGGACCAGTTACATGCTACATGCTCTCTTAAAAATGCTAATCTGAAAAAGCAATTATAAATTAGAGACAAAACTCGCGAAACGGGACAAGACTTTTAAGTGGTTTCGTACATGCAACTGTTTTTCCATCTTTACATCGGTCGGAAATTACTCCACGCTTATCAAAGACGGAATATAAATGTATGTTTTGCATTCAGAGGATACAATTTGTCATAAAAACACAAACAAAATGATATAACCTGATGTAAAAATCTGCCCAGGTAAAAGACCTACCATAATGAAATATAAAGCTGAATAAAATGAAATTAGTAGAGCTGAACACATTATGAATTCCATGCATCATGCATAAAAGAGCATTCTTACGAGCAGTGGTTAAACGTACTTGTATTTCGTCTCTTTTCAACGAAAACCTCGTAACTGCAGCTTGTTTTAAGCTGCAGTTACAAAGTTTTCGTTGAAAAGCAGCGGTTTTCTCTTTTGGCCTCAAAAGTTCATGCTCTTTATTTTACACATAATACTGGCATGCAAAAGAAACTGTATTTGGTTATAGGAAAATATTGTATACTTATTTAAGCGTCATGGTTATGCTACGAGTCTGCTACTTTTGACTTCCCCTGTTATTTACACGTAAAGCAAACGTTTATAAATGACCAAAGTTCAGTCAAATATTTTTTGTTAACTCAAATTTTGATATCACATTATTCATAAATAAGTGAAGAAAAATTCCCTGGCGACAAATACCTACTTTCTTTTGTGTGTATGTATATTCTATTTTTATCAACATCCATATATAGTCGTCTGCAATGGATTTAAAAGTATCGACAAATAGGATGGGCCATTACCAACATCTTCAAGCATTTCCAAAAACGACGAAACCAGGTATTTTTGGATACTTACAATTTAACCCTTTCCCAAACAAGAACTGGTTTTGACGTCCCAAATAGAAAATGCCATGGAAAACCAGCAGTTTCTCCTTTTGTCTCAATATTTTCTTGGCTATGCAACACACGATTTCAATCTTAATTAACATCTATTTTGTCGTCTGCAGCAGCTTTTAAATTGGACCAGCCTAAAATTTTGTCGTTTGGGAAAGAGTTTGAGATGACAAAAGTCTGGCCAGCAGACTGAAACCTCTGTTGAATAAGTTAGAAAATAAACACGAAAGGAGGGAAACTGTTTTTAACAACAAAAATTTAGACTAGTCCAAATTCAAAGATGTTGCAGACGACAATTTCAAATGAACAAAATCTATATTTTTGTTGTCTTTTGGGATAAAAAAAACACTGTGGGAAATGAAAAAAATGCTTGTCACAAGCAATTCCTTCACTTTCCACAATGTTTTCCAAAGTTTTCTTCTTCAGGGGAGTCAAAAAGAGTTATTGTGTGGTAATGGGTTAATCAACAAGGCTTGTCCTTCTCTTCAAAATTTCCCATCGCATTATTGCTTAGGTGCCAATATATATTCATAGGTCCTTTTTATCGCAACAGGGCACAAACATAAGATTTATGTTAGAATTTATCGCTAGTGTTAAAAACTAAATCATATACCTACAAAGGTGGTCTTATTTACATTTTCGGCGCCGATTGTATTAAGTTCATTTTCTTAATATTGTTCATAAATCGTTAACCACACCCACTTGAGAATAACATTGATATAATTCCTAAGAAGTACCATCTCAGACAATAAGGTCTACATATCGCTGTTTTCAACAAAAACCTCGTAACTGCAGCTTGCTCAAAGCTGCAGGTACGAAGGTTTTGTTGAAAACAACGATTATATCTGCTAAGAAGACAGTTTGATAATGACGGGAAATCACGTGATACAACAAATTCAGAAAATCGTCAAAATTCAGTTTATACGAGAGGTATTTGAATTCGATTTCAGGCAGAGCAGATTTGAAAACATCATATTCGTGTGATTTCCTACCGTGTTATTACTCGTGTTTTAGCTCAAATTTAGGCTTTGAATCGTTTTAACTATTTTAATATTTTCTCTGCGACTTGAAAAGGGGACATTATAACATAAAATTAATACTATCTTTTAATCGCAGGTTGTTTTGGTGCAAAAATATAGTCCGGCCAGGTTTTAAACTACTTTCTAACAGTTCTGTCGGTAAAATGTTAAGAAAACAATATGAGTATTGTTTAGACTGTGTACATGTCTGATCTGAATCCGTGTTGGTCTCGAATGTGAAAAGAAGCCATTTTGATACCCAATCAGAGCAACAGATAAGAGGTTGAAACCATTTCTATTTCAAACTCAAACCCTATGTTGATGGTACTCACTGGAATCGTCTCAATGAGACGATTCAAATGGGTACCCACAACATAATTATGGTTTGGTGAATAATAAATGAAATATTGCATTTTAAAAACCAAATACCTCCTATTACCTGTTGATTTGTCCAATCTCCTTTTCCATTGCAGTTTTCATGCCAGGCGTAGAGATTCAGCTACCTCACAGCGTCGTCGAAGATTTACTCATTTCCCTACAATGTATGGTCGACGTGTTCGAAACCAACGCTACCATTTTGTGGAAGTTCAAACCAAACGGAGCGGACGATTACATGGATTTCAGTGTGGCGCCGGTAACGGAAGTGACGCAAAAAGACACGTGTACATATTCTATAAATAGTACTTTGACCTTTACTGCGACCTTGTATGAGAATGGTTCAGATTTTCGGTGTGAAGTGATAGCGCCCTGGTGGAGCCCGAGTATCATACAAGAAAAGACGTCAGGAGCTGTGCTGCATGTTTTACCAAGTAAGTTTGTCCTTATAGATTAATAAACCATGCCTACCAATTGCACAATACTTAAGGTAGTTCGTACCTAATGAGATTCAAGCGACGTCGGATTAATCGGGTGACCTCGTAAACATTCGTCGGTGGACGTTCCACCGACGAATGTTTACGACGTCAAATTAGTAGGTTCGAATACGCATCGAATGTTAACGACGACATTCGAAGAATTTCGACGTCGCATGAAACTCATTAGGGGTGGACTACCATGAATACTGTCCAGGCCAAAATGAGAAAATGGCTCAAATATGACTTTTAAGATAATAATAACAACAGCAACAACGACAATCATGACGAACACAACACATTGGTCATAAATTTGAAAGTGAACACACAGGTCGTAAGATTTCTATGGTTTTAAGACAAGTTTACTTTCTATGGCAACATATTTAATGTTGTTACGCCTTCATTGTCTGCAAACAACAAAATAGGACAATAATAGTATCAATGTCGACCAATATCTTTAATTACATCAACGTTTTTGTTTACTGATCACGTTTTTTTATTACTATTTTCAGAATCATTTTGTGACGACAAAAGACAGTTTTCCATACACGCCCACCCCAACGGACCATGTACACGAGTTATATATTGCCTTAACACCGGCCCGCTAGTTTACGAAATAGACTGTGAGCCGGGATATTGTTATGATACCTCAAAAACTACGTGTGTTTTACAGGACGCCACGTGACCAGTCTAATGACGTCATATATGGTTTTGCTTAAACTTAATATATCAACCCTTTCCCGAAACACAAATCACGTATTTCATTTGACGAAGTCGTACAGGGTTGCAGAAAACAAGTAATTTATGTTACTGAAAAGTAGTAGATCTACTCGTTTGTCATGTAACAGAATGTAACAGAAAGTACCAAACTGTCATTTTGCGTCTCACTTTTTGTATAACGAAATGTTTGGGATAGGGTTAAAAATCGAAAACATACCTCTACAATATTAAGCAGTAAAATCTGGATTGCATTGGCACATATAAAATCTAAGTGGCAGAATAATCTATAGTTTGTAATTTAGAGACAGTTTGTCGTTAGCAAAGTTCTCTCAATCATCGTAACTACAGCATAGATAAGCTTTGTTTGTTTCTTAAGGTAGAATACCCGTAATGTGACTTATTTTGAGCTGCGTCGTTACGTTTCCGAACCTATTCGGGCACGGTCGTAAACATTCGGCGGTGGTAAGTTCCACCGCCGAATGTTTTCGACGTCGCCCGAATAATTCGGACGTTGCATGAATTTCATTTGGGGTGGACTAAATTAAGTTGATCAAGTATCAGGATTGTCACATTTACTTAGATGTTTCTATTTATTAGACCACTTAACATACAAAATGTACTATCGAAATAATCGAAAAATGAAGTGCAAAATCGTTTTTTTAAAATTACAGAAGTAGACCAGTAACTAAGTTGGACTTTCTATTATGCATGAACATATGTGAGTATAGTCCGTAAATATTGACCTGAACCTGTGGAATATGCAACGATTAATTGTAATGCGAAATAATCTCTCTCAGACACATGCCCTATATTGACACGAGAAGCATGAGCAGAATACAAAGTCACAATGCGTATGGAAACTATCGACTCTGCTCGATAGTGAGGATTGCTGGCGACTTTTGATTATTCCGTGTCACAAATACTCATTGCATATTCATCTGGTTCATGTCAATATTTACAGACTATACATTTAGTGCAATACTGTATACTGAAACTGTGTATATCCGCTTGAATTGGTTAATATGTTTACCCACAGAATTGTTCAATCCTGGACAAGGGAAGTAATATGTCATCGCGCAGGAAGACGGAGTTTCCGCCCTTGTACGAAAATGAGACATGCTTATGTTATTTGATATAAATGGACCAGGATCTCGAAAGAAAAAAATGATCACTGAACTTTACACCAATATGGATCCAGATCAGTCTGATATTCGGTGAAAACTGAAGATGACCTATGCTGAGATTTGACAACTGCTAAATCACCAACAACAAGAAGACACAACAATTTCGAAAAATCGCCAATAATTGTGTTAATATGCCTACTTGACCGATTTTATTTCGATTTAAAGCCGAGAATGTATGAAAATTCCAGGAATTAGCTGTTTCTTGAAGATCTTTAATAATAAGCTAATTTAGCCAATGATCAACCATATCCGTCTAATCAGTGACGTATTTCCACCTTCTCTGCTTCAAACAGTTTTAAAATCGGTCGCATATTAACATAATTAATGGAGATTTTCTGAAAGTGTTGTGTCATTCGATTCCAAACCGTAAAGTAAAAGTAGCTTTTAACCCTTTCCCAAACGACAAAATTTTAGGATGGTCCAAATTCAAAGGGGCTGCAAACGACAAAATAAATTATATCAAATGAAAAAGTATGCATGTTATAGCCCAGGAAATATTGAGACAAAAGGAGAAAGTGCTGGTCACCAGCACTTTCTCCTTTTGCCTCAATGTTTTCCTAAGCATTTTCTTCTAGGGACGTCAAAACAGGTCTTGTTTGGGAAAGGGTTAAAGAAGACTGACATGCAGTGGCGGATCTCTATCCATATTGGCCTCAAATACACTTTTCCAGACCCTGGCCCAAATGTAAATAAATTTATTTTGCTATGTTTATTTGTAATTATATAAATTCTACCTCAAAATAAATTGAGACACAATTTTCTTTGTTCATGATATTTCTACTTAATCCATTCCCACACGTTGAAGTCTTTGACCCTGACAATAAAAGCAGGCATAGATTGCAAAAAGACATAACATCATTTCAAAGCAAAACAAATCAGACACTTGACATCGAGACTCCCCATGCCCGGATAGCTCCGTCGCCCGTCGGTAACAACGGAGAATTGTCGAAGCAGGATGATCAGCCCGTGTTTCGGATTTAGCTTTGTGCTTGTTCTACCGAGAGAATATTTTTTGGTCATACGGATTGGATTGTATGGAGTTTTACGTCTAACTCAACAGCTAAGGTAATAATGGAGACGGGACCTCGGTTTAAAGTCTCGTCCGAGGGACTGGGGAAGCGGTGGATCGAACCAGCGATCCCTGTGTTTTAAGTCCAGCGCGTTACCACTGCTCCACATCCGCCCCTCTTGGTCAAACGTCGTCTCAATATAACTGGGCAAAAGTGCAGTACAGTCTAACATAGACATTGTCCCATTTTTATAGTGCAGCATAAAATGGACATAATCAGGTGATGATGAATGTTCTCAGACTGTAAAGCTTCAAACAAATACATCCGTAAACAGGAACAATGTCTTTATAAACGACCGTTTACTCCTCTACAACAGCTTTAAAATGGCATTGAATTTTGTGCTAATATAGGATAGGTTTATCGTTATGTTTTGATAAACCGTCGGTGTTTTTTTTTTATAAAATCTCGTAACTACGGCTTGAATCAAGCCGTAGTTACGAGATTTCATAACAACACCTACGAAATAATATTTGATTATCCAAAAATACGTTACGGTTAGCTGAATAAAAATTCGATCCCTATTGAAGCCACCTACGTATTGTGTTGTTTCTAAACTGGTAAAAGAATACACAATGCTGGTTTATTTATAACATCATTTTATTAAAACAACCATAGTTTCAAATACATGTACACATTAAATATTATTGTAATCTGTGAACATGTTAAAATGTTGGTGTCGAATTAACGATGTATTACTCATTTCATTAGATACGGCGCAATTGTTTCCTAAATTGTCATAAATTACACAATTGAGATTTATCCTAAAATAGTTGACTTGCATTTTCTTATGTTCCTTTCATAACCGTTTAATATTAGGCTATTTAAGTCTCCTTTATGTATGTTACGCTCCTTGCAAACTTGCATAAAATCCACGCTATGTCGAATGAAACCAGCAAAAATATTATTATTAATAACAACAAGTACAAGATATGTTTTGCAGCCGATCCGTATGTCGGGTAAAAGTACAGTAAATAGTTAAGGAAAATGCTAAAGGGAAAGCACTGTGAAAGTGATTCCTCAGGTTGCAAGCATGTATAAATATAAATAAAGAACGATCGAGGTATTGTAAAAATTGTAATGTATTTTCGTGTTTAAAATTTGAATATGAGTAGGAAAAATGAACAAATATACATTCAATCTGGCAATGAATGATTACACACTGTCAATCATAGTCAATTATAGACTCGTTTTTATTGCAGCGGCAGATTCCACATATCGTATTTACATGGTTTTAGACAACTTTATATACACAATTTATTGCAAAATACGAACGTCTCGAAATTCGGTGAATTTGTACAACACTATAAACATCATATGTACCAATTGCTTCATACACATTTCTGCATACAAGAGCTTTTTACAAACATACACGTACATAATTATATCACCGGGGTTTGGCTATATTACGATTAACAAATGCATACATGCATTATCATATGTACGTCATTTCCGTTGTGTGCAACCTATTCGCTAACCCGGAAGTATTTATTGACACAGTTTGTCGTCCATCACTTAATTGTATCACTATATCGTCTTTCGAACCAACACCTTCGAATATGTCAGACAATACTCTAGTGAACTTTACCCCATTATTAATGGTTTTATCAATTTCATTTTAAATTTCATGAACTTATTTTTGAAAGTAAAAGACATGGAAAACATTGAGAAAAAGAAGAAAATGCTGATTTTCCTCAATTTTTATGCTATATTTTCGATATGTTACGGGCTATAACATACACATATCCTTAATTTTTGCTGTATATGAAGGGGCCAAATAGATATGTCACCGAGATCATTTTGAAATAATCATTCAAACGTTTTCTCGTCAAATGTGCGTCATTTCCGATGTCTGCAATCTATTTACCAGCCCAGAAGAGTTCCTCGAAACAGTTTGAAGACCATCACTTAATTGTATAACTATATCATCCTCCGAACTAACACCTTCGGATATGTCTGACAAGTCTCTAGTTTGTATTACACTGTTGCTGAAAATGTGGCCGTTGGACGTAGATCTATTTTTAGTAACAGCTGTTCCATTTTGTAAACACACACCATTCATTGACGAACTTCTTGACCGACTTACATGGCGTATACTGTCAACTTCTTGAGTTCTTTCTCCTTTTAACCGATTCCATATCATTCTAAACTTTGACTGTTTTACGATTGTGTCAACACCTTCTATTGACTCAGAGAATCCATTGTTTGTATGACCATTAGTTCTCGCCCGTAATGATCGTAATCGCTCTTGGTCAATTTCGTCATTTATTTCTTGAACTGATTTTCGTCTAACACTATGCCCTAACAAATGTGAGAAGTTGGCCAGTGACCGGTCTCTCATTGTCCGAAGTTCTCGCTCGTGTAGTGTAGATAGGTCGTCCGATGTTTGTATCTCGCGCTCGTTGTCGCCGTCTTGATGAATGATCTTTTTCGTCTTGCGATCATACACGACATTTCCTGAAAATACAAGAGGTTTACTTTCAGAGAACTGAAAGGATATATTTCTTCGTTCTAACAGTCTTACAGATAATGAATCGACGATACTCTTCCTTCATCGTAGGCATTCCTTACCATGCAGATTTCATATCTAAAAAGACCAGTCTTTTAAATTTGCAGCTAGACATACCAATATGCCCACCATGCTTTATCTTACAACCATTTTGTGCGAAACTAAAGCATGCGAAATATACTTATTGCAATAACCTAATCGAATGCTTATCAACATTCATTTACGAAAGCAAGTAATTAGCAAATTAATGTAGGATAAGAAGGGAATATATCGTACCCATTCCATGTTCGACGATATCTGCACCAATAATTTCTTCAATAAGCGACACACGTAGACCAAACACCAGATCTATTGTTTTCAGAAATAGAAACGACACGACCACACTCCAGCCACTTATTGCTGCCACACCAAGGGCTTGAACACCCAACTGTCGGAAGCCACCACCCTACCAAAACAACAATAAAATTCACAAGTTGCCTATTAAGTCATTTTGTCGTGTTCAGACCTCTTTAACTAAAACATCATACTGCTTTCAACTTTTAAGCGAAAGTCCGATACGAAGCTTACTACAACATGTTTATTAAAACCATCAATAAAACACAGTGCAACAGATTTTATACTACTTTACAAATTTTTTCATGAATGCAGTGCGTATGTATAATGTATCCTATATGAGAAAAGGTTACGTTGTTAATTACTTTAGTTTTGATCTGAAACTTAAAAGAGCATCACCATGCTTATCGAACGGTACAAGTGTCATTCTGTTTTTGAACTTCTGTTACTTTATTTCCCAAATGAGACATTCTTAACGTTTAAAGCAATAGGCAGTCTCATAAATAAAGCAAGATGAATCGCGTACATAGAAAAGTCCAGGTTTGACGTGATTAAGATAAAGGGCATCCAACAGGCTGTCATCTCGAGTAAATAGTCCGGCTGCAAGTAGTCCCCAAGCACCTGACATCGCATGTGTCCCTACGCAACCTGCGGAGAGATGGAATGTTAATGAAATTATTCTGCTACTTTCCTTCCAAAATCTCATAGCTATAGCTTTAAACAAGTTGTAGTTACAGAGGTTTTAGAAGGAAAAAAAGACGATTTGTTCATTATACAGTACAATTGACATACATATATGACCTTTGCAGACGGTATAAACAAAGAAAATGAGTTCCAATTATCGTTTATTCCTTGTAAAGACAGACTTTCTATTGGACACCTTTTAAACATAGCTGAATCGGTGACCTGTTCAAGATACTTCCAACGAGTTATTACGTTCAAAGCTAATAAAATACGCGTTGTTCCAAAATGTAATGGTCGTGTAAGGCAACAAGTATTGTAAGATTGTAGGGAAGTAAACATTGAGGAGAATCAAATCTGGGAAAGAACTGATAAACAAAAGTCACGTACGTTCCTTGTTGAATAATCAATTCGACAACATTGAAGTTTTCCGGAACTAATCCCAAGGTGGCCTATATCGCGTGTTTCATTGTTCGCACCCCAGAACTATTTTCCAATTCAGCTTAAATGTAATAACTAATCACGTCTGTAAAGCCAGGTTTTAACCTTGACGAAACAGTTTCAACAACAATAAAGATAAAAAGATGCGCTGAATGTTGTGGATCACGTTCTTAAAAGTCATGTTCAGGAAAAACAAGTATTGCTTTGTAGTCCATTTCATTGGAAATTGTATTATTTGATAACAAGATAACTGCTTACAACATTTTCTTCATCTTTTTCATTTAAATTCGATATTACCGTTGAAGAATTCAGCGTAATGTTAATAATTAGTGTTCAACCTACTTTTTGGACCAATGAAATTGCAGTATATTTGAATCATCCGCGACAATATTCTCTAAAAACAGGCTGTCGCGAAGGTTATGTCACGGTTATGCGATTCTATGTAAATCTCCGCCCAGACTATCGATGACAGCTATGGAGTGATTGGCGACAAAATTGCCGTTACTACAAACCGGCATTTACGTCCTACACATGGTTATTGTTTTATGACGTCATGTAGCGAGGCCAAGGAAGAATATTATCGTCCAAAACATCATAAATGGTTACAATCAAGCTGTGAATATACTATTTAGGTCTCTATCGGACGGAATTATTTTGGCGGGAATTGCTTGCATTGTTGTTTCAGTGTCACGAGCCTATGGTATGGGGCGATTAATTTCTTGTTTCTGTTTTTGGTAAATTACTAGCAATTTTACCCGTCTCGAAATTTGACCTTTGACCTCGATGACCTTGACCTATCCGGGGCTGACCTTTGACCTCGATGACCTTGACCTATCCGGGGCTGCACTCCACCTTATCCCGTCCCGTAGCCCGTAAGCAATCCCGTACCGTAACTAAGCAATCCCGTCCCGTAACCCGTAAAAACGATAAATTTGACCTTTGACCTCGATGACCTTGACCTTTCAAAAAATGAACCCCTCAAGCTAATATCCGGGGCCGCCCTCCACCTTCCCTCCAAGTTTGGTGAAGATCGGCCCAAGGACCTGGGAGGAGTAGGGGAACAAACAGACAAACAGACAAACAGACAAACAGACAAACGTTGCTCAAATTATAGTATGATGATATGATGTAATTCCAGTCCGATGCAATCAATTATAGCTCCGGTTGGAGGCGTGGCTTGAAAGGATTGTTTAATTGTATGCTTTGATTGGTTGTCGAACACTAAGTCAGATAGAGTATGTATAGTGGATTCTACAAGAAATAAACGCTCAAAGACTGCGCATTTGAGCGTTTATTTCGCGTAGAATCTTCTTTACAGCCTCTATGTAATTCTTCTTTCATATTGTCATCAGTAGAAACGATAAATAACTCAAAATTAATTCATACATATGTACAGGGTCGTCGATTTTCAGTTTGTTAAGAAGTGCCACGCTACCATTAGCGATGATAGAGCAACCCAATATATGTACCTTCCCATGACTGATCAATGGCCTTGGTTATGTATTAGATAGAGGCTGTATAGTAGATTCTACGCGATATAAACGTTCAAAAGGCACAGCCTTTGAACGTTTATGTCGCGTAGACTCTTCTATACAGACTCTATCTGACTTAGTGTTCGTCAACCAATGAAAACATACGCTTCTACTGCCATTCTTCAAACCACGCCTCCGACCGGAGTTACTATCGAACGGATCTTACTGGAATTGCACCATTTTTCCAAAAATTACATCATTTTTCCCACAAATTACATCATTTTTCATATCTGCACAGGAAACGGGGGTGTGGCTATGTATATCCGTGACCGGCAGTGCGTTTATGTGAAGTATAGCGCCGAAATTTTCAAATATACTGCATTTCATTGATCCAAAACCTAGGACGAGCACTAAATGGAAGTTGCAGCCGGTATCGAAGTCAAGCACCAGTATATGGACAGATCAATGGATGAAACATGATGAATGCATTCTGAATGTTTTATTTCAAACCCAAACCCTATGTTTTGGGTACTCATTGTAATCGTCTCCCAGAGACGATTCCAATGAATATCCAAATCATAGGGTTTGTTGAACGATGCAAGATATATTGCATTTTGAAGAAAAAACATCACCCTCTTATATGTTCTAGCTCTCCATGGATTTTATACATACCTACAGGATCGTCGATTTTCAGTTTGTCTAAAAGCGCCACACTACCGTTAGCAATGATAGAGCCTATAAAGCCAATGACGATACCTTCCCAGGGCTGTACTAGGGCACAAATAGCTGCAAAAAGAGGAGTATTAAAACTTAGTTAGCAAAGTTGCAACATGGACGAAGTGTAGAATATGATCAGACTACACAGATCAGACTGCAGATGGGAAAGTTGAAGTTAATATTTTCTTAAGTTCTGTATTCAAGATATAGCATATTTTCTGGTATGCCGAAATGGATCCAACGTTGTCCCCAATTTGTTTTGTCTTCGGGAGGCTATAAAGGAATCACACGTATATTATGTAATTTGACCAGAATGCGCGCTTGCACAGGCTGCTATAGATCCGCGTTGATTTAAAATGCCAGATTACATATCCTAGCTAAAATAGTAACAGTTGCGTCATAGAATACTAATATTCCCTGTGCAATTAGCGATTACTGATCCTCAATTAATATAATACTGTTATCTCAATTTTGAAAAAAAAATTGGAAATGGAGCCGTATATGGCTTATGCACAGGCTGATCAAGATCCATGTGAATATCTTCATCACCTGTGGGAAATTAAAAACTGCAGCTCGTGGGCCGTACAAAACTGCGCTCATGTGCGCATTGCTCTGATTAAATGCTGGTTCAGATATCAAGTATAAGTGGGAGGTAATGGTATTTTGGAATTGCAAATTAAATATCTTTGTTTGAGATTATATCACCCTTTTAGCCATGCATCGAATCAACTATATAACGTTTGCGATTATTTCGCTATTTCTGGGTATTCGTGCAATCATACCAGTTATTTCTGATGGCCATGAATTTTAATGGCGCCAAAGGTCTGATTTGATGATATTTTCTGCACTTTTAATTGAGACCTAAATGTACTACTTTGACACGCAGTTTTGTATGATGAGAGTCTGAACTTAACCCTTTCCTAAACAGCAAAATTTTAGGGTGATCCACTTCAAAAACTGCCACAAATGACAAAGTACAAGTTATCAAAGTAAGAATTTGTGTAAAATATGGCATAGAAAATATTGAGACAAAAGGAGAAACTGCTGGTTATCAGCAGTTTCTCCTTTTGTTTCAATGTTTTCCCAAGCTTCTATTTAGGGCGTCTTGTTTGAGAAAGGGTTAATGTAGTCCATCTGTAATGTGGTCATTTTTAGAATCACGCGACGTCGGTACTTTTCGGGGAACATCGTAATCATTCAGCGTTGGAAAACATCATCTCGTAACGTATCCAAACAGATCGTTACGGCAAATTAAATGATTTAAAGCCATCTTGAACGACTGAACATATAAATGAAAGTACTGAAAGTACTGTTGGAGAGCATTATTTGACACAACATAAAATTATCAAACTGTGACAATATTGCATGGTTACATAATTGGGAACATTCCGTACAATCTTCATGCAAATTCATCCGTTACTTTAGGTGGATTTTTTTTTAAAAAAAGACATTTAAACCCAACATCAATTTTTTTAGACTGGTCCAAATTCAAAGATGCTGCAGACGACAATTTATCTATATATCTGTCAGTAATTCTGCCTGTCTGTCCGTCCGTATGTATTTACTTCAATAAAGACATACCTGTAATTGATACGAGGGATCCAAGTAGACCATTGATAAGGTATGTCACATCAAATTTTCTGTCTATCGGTCGGTCTGTTTGTTTGTCTGTCAACCCATGCATATATCTATAACAAAGTTTAGATGTACCTGTAATCGAGACCAGGGATCCAAGTAGACCATTGATGAGGTATGTCACATCAAATTTTCTATCACGAACAATGTAGCTGAAAGGACATTATAATTCAGTTATTCATCAAATCAGTGTCGTCAATATCAGGGTACGAAAATGTTACTATCAATTATTTTATTTAATACCCATAATTTTCTTACATCTAAAATGCTTTACTCTGAACAAGACTACGGTACAATTAATTGGGTGAATTGAAAGTAAGTACGCGTAACCATATAAGTGCTACGAAATCATTAATTTTCAGAACTTTCAGAATTTTCATAATTACAGAAGGTGATCTTGAAACACAACAATTATAGAAACCCTTAAATAGTTCTGTAAATACGGGTCCGATTTGCAAACGGGTTGAGAAGCTGTAAATATATCACGGATTGGCGGAGTGTAAGATTTTTTTAAAAGAAAATCAGCTGATAAAACGTCATTGACGACCAATTAATTTCTTACTTTGTCTTCAATAATATTTAAATGATATACCATATCCAGCAAATGCCTGATACTTTCTTCAAACGAAATTCAAATCGGCCACGTGTTAACAGAGTTGTTGTCGACTTTCAGAATTTTGCTGTATTACATTATTCCGAGCAGCGATATTGATGGGAATGTTTTCCACGCTAATGTTCTAAACGTTGATACACTTACCTCAACAAGAAGCCTGCTACACCACCAGAGACGGACGAACTCAATGTTGATGCTGCAGATCTGGAGATAAACAATATGGGCAGATGAAGCGGTTGTAGGTTTCAATTATATAAGACATTATACTTGTTTGTATTTATTCATGGGGATATATGAATCTTCTGTTGAATACGTAGCATGCATGTATTACTGTTTTGTTTTGTCACACTTCCCAGATTTTCTTTTCGTTAACTCAACAATAAAATGTCCGCTCTTTATTTGGTTCTCTTTGAGGGTCATGTAATAAAAAAGCGAGGACGAGTGAGTTTTTAGAAGAAAAGCTATGCTTTTTGCAGTTCAACCTGATTAGGAGTCATACAGAAGCATGTTTACATTGTAATCTTGTGAAATGAACAACATACACGCGAATTATAAATCCGTTATTAACAATCGCATCTAAAAACCATTAACGCATGAAAGGTTATGACGCAGAACAAATACAAACACAATGACAAATGATTGATAACTGTTATTAGCTCTTTCTCAATAACCTATGGTTTTGACGATCCTACATGATACTAGATATATTTTGAAATCCTATGTAAATGGTGGATATCCACATTTTCTTCATTCCTTCAGGAAACATTTTATGCCAATAAATAACGATTTTGACTTTTGAGTTTTCAGGAAATTATAAAACACTAGATCTATTGCAAGCGTGTTATGATGAAAGCCTCTTTTTAACTCAAAGGGTGACAGACACAATTAAAAGATATTTAAACGTAAACTGTAAACAGTAAACGCCGAAAGAGGCATTTAACAGAGGCAAATGTGCAGTAACTGATGTCCAGGATAATGAACCTTTAAGTCTCGGGAATAGCCAGATATAGAGAAAAAATAAGATGCCATTACACACTTCTTGCGCCATTCGTGACAACGGCGAGCCTCGTGGGTTTCCGGATTTTAAGATACTCGTCAATTGTCGTTATCACGGAAACGGCGAATGTGGGGGTGACATTGCACGATGTTTTCTGTGTCAAATGATGAAAGGAATACGTTAAAGCCTCGGGAATTCCAAGGAGTGGGGGAAAGATAAGATGTCGTTGCAAATTGCATTTCAACCATTATAGCATTACAGTAATTGTCTAGGGAGAACTAATGTAGAATGATAATAGTAATAAAACTAACGTTTGGGTACATTTGTACATTTGTATATTACAAATAAACACTTTTTATTAAGTTTACCTTGCGGCCAGTTTCCATTTGCTTCCAGAAATGCCAAATGTACTTCCGCAATTGAATCCGAGCCATCCCCACCTTGAAAGAAATAAAAATACAAGTATAAACACCGTGGTACATTATGCTTATTCTTGATGATACGATTAGGCCTACTTTATTTATAGTCATTCATATTTACATGTATTTAGGTTGTGATAAAAAGTAATTTTATAAAGATTAAGTCTGCATTTTTCAGTTTTCATTAACATCTTGTTTTTGGTGGCATTTGTTTTAATTAAATCCATTAATGAACCATTTTCAATGGCCCGGCTCCAATGTTTTACCCCGTTCCCAAACAAGACCTGGTTTTGACGTGACTAATAGATAGGCTTGGGAAAACATTGAGGCAAAAGAAGAAACTGCTGATAACCAGCAGTTTCTCCTTTTGTCGCAATATTTTCTGTGCCATATTTACACAAATCCTATCTTTAATAACATCCATTTTGTCATTTGTGGCAGTTCTTAGAGTGAATCACCCTAAAATTTTGCCGTTTGGGAATGGGTTAAAATTTGTCCAAAAAGCAAATCTATAGAATGTCTCTTAAATCTTCTGCAGACGACAACAGGGATAATTGTAAAGACGGGATTTGTGTGCATAACAGCACTGACAATATTGAGGCAAGAGGAGGAACTGCTGCTGATAAACGTTTTTGTCTTTACCCCAATCTTTACAATGTTCTTCCACTAAGGACATGAAAATCAGGCCCTGGTCTCTCGAAAAAAAACTTTCTCATGAAGACTTGCTCAACTTCAATGGAATACTCTCCAATGTTGAAGGATATTCTATTGAAGTTCACATGGATTTCTTGTGATTTGAGTACGGTGCTCAGATTTGAGTCTAAGAACGTACTTTTTTTCGAGAAACCGGGGCCAGGTCTGATTTGTCGATGGACTACAATTGTAGATGACCATAGAAGGAGACGTTGCATAATAGGGTCAGACTATACGTGATAAATATTACTTTAGAACGATTTCGAAAGTTAGATAAAATAAAACTTCCCGGAAAATACCGCCAGCTTCTTCAAGTCCTGGGGATAATTCTAATGCATCAATACAGTCCTTCGGGTTTTCCAGACATGAGATAAATATGAGCGAACTCTTTAAATTGAATCTTTTTCCATAGTGGATTGAGGAAAATGAAATGTCACAAGCAGTTTCTCCATTTCCCACAATGTTTACCTCCCAAAAAGCCCTAAAATTGTATTCATTTTATTCATTTTTAATTGTCGCCTGCAGCATATATGAAAATGGATCATTCTAAAATGAAATGCGAACCATTTTTTCAAGATTACAATTTATAGAACATCTAATAATATCACAAAAACTACATACCAAAGCATGAACATTCCCAGTACAGCATTTGTCGGCGAACTCATCTGTGGCGCTTTCTTGTCCTTGTATCGTCGGTACCTGGGCTTGAGTATCATAGTAGCCACTAAGCCCGTCAGACCGCCAACAAGATGTACCGGCCCTGCACCGGCTATGTCTACAATACCGAGCTTGTACAACCAGCCGTTGGTAGCCCATACCCAGTGAGCGGGTAGCGAGAATAGTATCGTATTGACGATGGAAAATACCATGTACGATGTTAGCTTGGTCCTTTCAGCCATGGCGCCTGAAAGAGAAGTTTTACCTTTAAATAGATGGCTTTAGCACAGCGTAAATATACCGTCAATGGGACATCAAAAACTCGTAACTCCAGCTTTTTCAAGCTGTAGTTACGAGGTTATGACCTCCCAATAACGATTGATCGATGTATTTTACTAATTTTTTCACTCTGATAAGTATGATAGTAGCAACAAGTCGTTCGTTGCCATCAACAACATGTACAGTCCCCGCCACACCCAACCATTGATTGCCCATACCCAGTGAGCGGGTAGCGAGAATAGTATAGTGTTGACGATGGAAAACACCATGTACGATGTAAGCTTAGTCCTCTCGGCCATTGCTCCTGAAATGACATCGTAACAGTTAAAGTGACATTTCAGAATTTTTTGTCATAAATTTTACTTTTATTGTTATCCGAAAGAGCATATTTCCTTATGAAAATTCTGAAAATTTCAAGCCAAAATATTGCGCCGTTTACGAGAAATTTATATTTTTGTGTTAAAATTGAACAAATTGTTGTGGACAACATTTCAGATTTATATGCAATTTATCGGTTATGTGTCAACCTTAAATGCGTGTTTCTCGCTTATTGGCAACAACTTCAAAAAACTAATAGGATTTATACTCATTAGGATAACCAATCTTTGCATCAAGACATACTTTAAAAAATTGAAATTGGAATGAAATGTCCCTTTAATATAATTCTGGTGCTGGCATGATGAAATACATTTGAATACAAATTGGCTCCGAGGTGCATCGTCTTGAAATTACAAGAAATGTAATTGATGCTAATTATTTCAAAAGTGTAATCAGAGAAATAGTTTTTCTTGCTGTTTTGGTTTTCTCGTTGTTAAAGTCTATCGTTATTTTGTTCATTGTATTGATCATAAATCATCTGGTATATTTCATAATTAGGAATGATAATATTTCTATTTTTAAAAAATAATTACGGTAAGAACGACATCTTTATGACTACTTTACAAATCGACGACTTAAAATTCAGACAGGTCAAACTTTGCATTTCAAAGAATTTTTTAAGATTGTTTTGTTTTTGGTGGGAATGTGTTTTGTTTGAATTGAATCGATGTATTAGATACTAAATACCAATTGTTATAAATAAATTAGGACAGAACATGATTCTGTACCTTGTAACATAATATTCACGACACAATGGCAAGATCATGGAATTACGTGAAAATCCCCAAGAGTCGAGACAATCCACAGAATCTATTAACATCGCCACGGCGATCGCGTAAAAGTAGAACAAAGCTAAATTGCAGGGACTTAAGCGCCCGAACCAGAAGTTGTATGTCATAATTACACCAAATGGCCCGTCGGATCATTGATTTTCTCTCTTTAACAAAACTATCAACATCTCTCGTTAACGCTTTCTCAAACAATGCCTGTTTTTTGAAATTTCGAGTAAAGGAAATGATTGGAAAACATTGAGACAAAAGATCAGCATTTTCTCCTTTTTGTCCCAACATTTATAACCCCGAATCGAAAGACCGGGGGCATATTGTTTTACATGTGTCCGTCCGTCTGTCCGTCTGTCCCAAAACGTAACATTTACCCTTCCCCAAAAGAAGTCGACTTACAAAGCTCATTTGGTATGTAACTTTATTTCAATGATATCTATCTATTCCATGCAATATGACCTTCCTCAATGTCATACATAAACCCTTATCAACCTTTAACACAAAATCTTAACATTTTAGAAAGAATATCATTTCGTGGACATTTGTGTTACACAAACACATCTTGTTTTTGTATTACAATGTCAACAAACTCATTATTTATCAACATAATTATATTTAGTTGGCCTCCGTATTTTTATACCCCCGTATCGAGAGATCGGGGGCATATTATTTTACTCGTGTCCGTCTGTCTGTCAGTCCGTCCATCTGTCCGTCTGTTTGTCCGTCCGCCTGTCTTTCTGATTACTTATCATTTGCCTTTTCTCCAAAAGTATTAGACATATAAAGCTCAAATTTGGTATGTATTTTTCTTTTAATGATATATATCTATTCCTCAATGTCATATTTTAATCCTTATCAAGCATTTACACGAAAACTTAACATTTTAGAAAACCGGCCGTTTCGGGGGCGTTTGTGTTTCACAAACACATCTTGTTTGTATTGGACCGCCCTTATTTTTAATTTTGGAATAGATATACAAAATGATGAACTTGTGATATTTCCGTAATATTTTAGAGTAATGCATCCCTATAGGCAATGAAACGTTTATATTGAAGTGATTAGGTAATATCTACTGATCTTTAACAGAACATAAAACATCTTGATAATATTTACTTTATCTTACTATTCATGAACTGGTATTTCGAACAGAAAATGAAAGAAAATATATCATTTTAATTGATTTTTTCTCAAAACGAAAAAGTCTTTCAGCAAACACGAAGACGTATTTCGACAAAATAGAATTTCTGTACAATAATGGAGAAAACCTCCATGACAAGAGGGGGAAATGCAGTTCATCAGCATTTATTCCTTTACTACATGTATGTTGTTTAACCAAAAAAGTCAAAAGAACTACTTTGTTTTAAAGAGACATTTCCTTTACATTTTTTTAAAGTTTGGCAAGATTTGTTATTCTAATACGTGTGAACGCTATCAGATTTTAAACGCCTTTAAAAATGACGGGGAAATGATTTGTGGTTAACGCCGTTAACGACAATTAGTTTAATACTAACGTAAATATATCCCTCGTACACCGCCCAATACTGTGGCCTGAAATTTCTAGAATTTGTATCAGAAAATATGCTCTTTCAGATATAAAGATAACAGTAAGATTTATAAGAAAATACAAATGAAATGTCCTTTTAAAGTCTTAACAAGGAAAGCTCACAAAAAGCTATGATACATGTAGTATCATCAGTATCGAACGAAGCTTGACTAGAGAACTTGGAATATATCGATCCAAGCTTAAAACACCGTCAGTAAATAGTGTGGCAAAAGAAGAAAACGCTGGTATCAACATTTTCTTCCTTTTCGCCATGTTTTTGTCGACGTTATTTATCTTAGGGGCGTCAAAGCTAATTTTTGAGAGAAAAGATTAACAAGACAACTCACCAGATACTATGGTAGTGGCAGTAGTAGCAAATGACGCCTGAAAAAAGAACTTGGAATAAATCCATCCAAGCTTTAAACTCCGCCATGAAAATATTGAGACAAAGGGAGAAAATGCTGTTATCAGCATTTTCTTCTTTTGTCTCAATGTTTTCCCGTGTAACTTATATATTAAGTGACTTCATAGTCATTTGTTCAAAATGTAAACAACAAAACAACTAACCTGAAACTATGGTAGTAGCAGTAGTAGCAAATGACGCCTGAAAGAAGAACTTGGAATATATCCAGCCAAGCTTTAAACTCCGCCATAAAAAATATTGAGACAAAGGGAGAAAATGCTGTTATCAGCATTTTCTTCTTTTGTCTCAATGTTTTCCCGTGTAACTTATATAAGTGACTTCATAGTCATTTGTTCAAAGTGTTAAAGACGAAACAACTAACCTGAAACTATGGTAGTGGCAGTAGTAGCAAATGACGCTTGAAAAAAGAACTTGGAATAAATCCATCCAAGTTTATCATCGTTCGAGTTGACACAGAAGTTACCCCAACCAAATACAGCGTTACTTAGGCCGTCTTCGCCGAAACTGAGGCCGTAACCAAACGTCCAATACGCCAACCCGCCGAACACAACGTCAACGGCGTTCTTTACCATAATGTTGAGCTCGTTCTTTACTGATACGGAACCGCTCTCTAACAGTCCGAAACCTGGAAATAAATGGAGAAAGAATTGAAATGTAAACATTTGCAGAGGTAAACCACTCGATTCGACATCAAAGCTGGGAAATCCGTAGAAACAATGAGGCAGCAGAAGAAATCGCTGCTTCCTAACACTTTTTCCTTTTCTCTGAAATATTGCTCACCAAATCACCATTACACAAACGATTGCTTTAAACTTAATTTAATTCTATTTATTTATTTTGTTTACTAGTATTCAATTTAAGTCGTATTTAGTTATTTTGTTACATACTGGCTTAACCCTTTTCCAAACGGCCAAAACTAGGATTTTTCCTATATGAAAGCTGGTAAAAACGATAAAATAGATGTTGTTAAAGATATGATTTGTGTATAATATAGCACAGAAAAAAATTGAGACAAAAGGAGAAACTGCTGGTTATCAGCAGTTTCTTCTTTTGTCTCAATGTTTTCCAAAGCCATTTCTATCAGGGATGTCAAAACCAGGTCTTGTTTGGGAAAGGGTTAAGGCAAGTTGCAGTTCCCCGGGTTATGAAGAAAATCGACATTATTCTACATGTAGATTTGAAAATATAATAAGCTTTCATAACTCCCAAGAAATATGTCTTTTTTCACGTTTTTGGGATAACAAAAATGAGAAAAAAATGAGATTAATCGCTTCGTCTTAGGAGACGTAATTATCTTCCTGGTTTTTAATGGCGTTTGTGATGTAGTCAGTGAAAATTGTCTTCAACGATATACAGAAAGAAGTCCCCGATGCCTTATGACCGACTTATTGAATTAAGCCTTTTCCAAAATTGGCATTGTTTTCACGTCCATAGAAAAGGCAGTTTGGGAAAACATATCAAGGGAAGTAACAAATTTTGATATGTAGCATCATATTCTTTTTCCTCAATATTTTCAATTCTATAACATACGCATTTTCTACTTTTGACATCAATCATTTTTGTCGTCTGTGTCTCTTTTCAAATTGAACGTAGCATTTTTGTCGTCTGTCTCTCTTTTCAAATTGAACGTAGCATTTTTGTCGTCTGTGTCTCTTTTCAAATTGAACGTAGCATTTTTGTAGTCTGTCTCTCTTTTCAAATTGAACGTAGCATTTTTGTCGTCTGCCACTCTTTTCAAATTGAACGTAGCATTTTTGTCGTCTGTCTCTCTTTTCAAATTGAACGTAGCATTTTTGTCGTCTGTCACTCATTTGTAATTGAACGTAGCATTTTTGTCGTCTGTCTCTCTTTTCAAATTGAACGTAGCATTTTTGTCGTCTGTGTCTCTTTTCAAATTGAACGTAGCATTTTTGTCGTCTGTCTCTCTTTTCAAATTGAACGTAGCATTTTTGTCGTCTGTCACTCATTTGTAATTGAACGTAGCATTTTTGTCGTCTGTCTCTCTTTTCAAATTGAACGTAGCATTTTTGTCGTCTGTCTCTCTTTTCAAATTGAACGTAGCATTTTTGTCGTCTGTCACTCATTTGTAATTGAACGTAGCATTTTTGTCGTCTGTCTCTCTTTTCAAATTGAACGTAGCATTTTTGTCGTCTGTCTCTCTTTTCAAATTGAACGTAGCATTTTTGTCGTCTGTCACTCATTTGTAATTGAACGTAGCATTTTTGTCGTCTGTCTCTCTTTTCAAATTGAACGTAGCATTTTTGTCGTCTGTCTCTCTTTTCAAATTGAACGTAGCATTTTTGTCGTCTGTCACTCATTTGTAAATGAACGTAGCATTTTTGTCGTCTGTCTCTCTTTTCAAATTGAACGTAGCATTTTTGTCGTCTGTCTCTCTTTTCAAATTGAACGTAGCATTTTTGTCGTCTGTCTCTCTTTTCAAATTGAACGTAGCATTTTTGTCGTCTGTCTCTCTTTTCAAATTGAACGTAGCATTTTTGTCGTCTGTCACTCATTTGTAATTGAACGTAGCATTTTTGTCGTCTGTGTCTCTTTTCAAATTGAACGTAGCATTTTTGTCGTCTGTCTCTCTTTTCAAATTGAACGTAGCATTTTTGTCGTCTGTCACTCATTTGTAATTGAACGTAGCATTTTTGTCGTCTGTCTCTCTTTTCAAATTGAACGTAGCATTTTTGTCGTCTGTCTCTCTTTTCAAATTGAACGTAGCATTTTTGTCGTCTGTCTCTCTTTTCAAATTGAACGTAGCATTTTTGTCGTCTGTCTCTCTTTTCAAATTGAACGTAGCATTTTTGTCGTCTGTCTCTCTTTTCAAATTGAACGTAGCATTTTTGTCGTCTGTCTCTTTTTTGAAATTGAACGTAGCATTTTTGTCGTCTGCCACTCTTTTCAAATCGAACGTAGCATTTTTGTCGTCTGTCTCTCTTTTCAAATTGAACGTAGCATTTTTGTAGTCTGTCTCTCTTTTCAAATTGAACGTAGCATTTTTGTCGTCTGTCTCTCTTTTCAAATTGAACGTAGCATTTTTGTCGTCTGTCTCTCTTTTCAAATTGAACGTAGCATTTTTGTCGTCTGTCTCTCTTTTCAAATTGAACATAGCATTTTTGCCGTCTGTCTCTTTTTTTGAAATTGAACGTAGCATTTTTGTCGTCTGCCACTCTTTTCAAATTGAACGTAGCATTTTTGTCGTCTGTCTCTCTTTTCAAATCGAACGTAGCATTTTTGTCGTCTGTCTCTCTTTTCAAATTGAACGTAGCATTTTTGTCGTCTGTCTCTATTTTCAAATTGAACGTAGCATTTTTTGTCGTCTGTCTCTCTTTTCAAATTGAACGTAGCATTTTTGTCGTCTGTCTCTCTTTTCAAATTGAACGTAGCATTTTTGTCGTCTGTCTCTCTTTTCAAATTGAACGTAGCATTTTTGTCGTCTGTCTCTCTTTTCAAATTGAACGTAGCAGTTTTGTCATCTGCCACTATTTTCAAATTGTTGCTGTTTTGGGAAAATAATCAACAGTCTGCAAAGATTTGTGTCCAAGGTAGACAAACTTATTCGACACAAAAAGACAGAACTCTGACTAAGTCTTTTGCAAAAGTATTCTTGTATCAGGCTAATCCGAGCTTTCTCTGATGAAATTCGTTCTTTGACATGCTGATGTCGCTCATTTACGAAAATGAGCGACATCAACATATCAAAGTGCGAATTTCATCAGAGAAAGCTCGAATTAGCAACACTAGTGGTAATACATAATGTCCTTGACCAAATGGAATAAGGATATGATGCCGTAATATTGAAACTATTACCTAAAATGCTAAACAATTTTCACTCTTAGACTAATGTTAATTTATTAACAAGGCCGACGTGCCTGTTGTCTGAAAAATAAAATCTATTCATTCTATCAAATGGTTCTGAAATCGATATCTGTATTTTTTTCATATTATCCATTCTTATATGTATTTATTCATTTATTGTTTTATTCAATTTATTATTAATTTTATTGTTTTATTTATATCATCCTGGTTCTCATAGTTTCTAATCATTTCAACTTTGTAACATTTCGATTGTCTCGATTTTGAGCCAACAATGTTCTATTTCGTCGGTCACATTCGAAAACGTCGTAACTACAGCTTAGATGAGCTGTAGTTACGACATTTTCGAACGTGACCAGCGATTTGTCTATGATACAAGAACTGTAGAATTCAAATCGTACATGCTACAGAATGGTTAATTTCAGTCGAAATGCATTGAGATTCGGCCCTGCGTTCAGTAAGACAAAATGTAAGTTAACGCTGGCCGTTTCATTCGTAATACTCGGTCAATTCTGTGAAATTTGTGTCAAAGAAGTTGCGACTGTTCCTAACGTTAGCTAACATTTTGTCTACTGAACGCAGCAGCCCAGGTTTGATAGTGTTTCGTGTTTCATAAACAATCTCTCATATATTCATCAGAGAGCAACATGGATGATGATCAGACTGTGTATACACACAATCTGATCTAAATCCATGTTGATCTGACTCAACTACCATAAGTGTTGTGTGCCCAATTCCTCTCAAATTATCCAAGAAAATACATGTTCATTCCTAAGACTGGTTTCAGTCACAGGATACGAATAATTAAGATTTTTACAAGATAGAATTCGCTGCTTTTCAAAGAAACTCTCGTAACTGCAGCTTACACTAAGCTGCACTTACGAGGTTTTCGTTCAAAAGCGACATAATGTTTCGTGTTTTATCAACAACATGTCAGAGTCCATGTTGCTGTTAATACATCACATGACCAGCGATATGTGCTGGTCATGAAAATCTAAACCGTAACCCTTTTACAAACGGCGGAAAGTCGGCTAGAAGGTTTTATTTGGAAGTTATCGTATGCAACAGAATGGATGTTAATGAAAATAATAAGTGTGTATAGTAAGCATAATAATTTTTTATTGTATAGGCTAAGGCTTAGTAAATATCGTGGTAAATGAGTAAAACCATAGTCATCGGTGGGCCCTGTTTTTAGATCAATGTTTTCCAAAATCTTTCTAATAAGGACTTAAAAACACGACATTGTTTGAGTTAAACGTGGTTTTCAACATCATGATTGTGTACATTATTCTAAATTATATATACTCGTATTTATTACCATGACTATGCATGCATCAATCTCTATAGATCTCTATTCACAATTGGATTAATTCAAAACTGAAGTAAGCCATTTCTATGGATTTGGTGAACATTTGACTTTAGTTGTTCCTCATATATGTTTGTCATGCGCAAATGCGCAAAAATAATTATTATATATACCTAATTTTTATACTATTGAGCTAAAAAGGTAAAATTTATGATGCTAGTGTTTATGACTTAATATAAAAAAATATACCACTGCCGATCAGAATTATTGTGTTTGATGTTATAAATATTTTGCCAAAGTTTTACAGCTTTGGACTTGTTGGCCTCCGATCTGATTGCATTAATTCTTTTTCTAGTAGGCCTAAATCATAATTGGTTCGTACTTGTTGCATTTTTATCAGTTATAAAACTTGAAATATTTCTACGTTCCAAGTACCATGAACAATTGTGCATTCACAACAAAAAGACCATCTGTCAGATTTTTCTTCATTTCGTCGTTGTAAATGCAAAACCTCGTATCTCGTTTTTGGACAATTTTTAAAGGGGACGGAAAAAAGTGGAATAACTTTTCCCAAAGGACCCAAACTGAAAGAATTTACTTGAAATTTGGACATATCGTTCACAAATGATGTGTCATTAATATTGATTAGTAAAAGTACCTAAAAACCTGCGCGAATTGTCTTAAGTGGGCACACAAGAATTGACTTTGAAAATCGCAAAAATCGACATACGAGGTTTTGCATTCACACCGACGATTTCTCTTTTCACAATTATGTATTTTGTGAAGAAAAAATGCATTTGCCTAACATCACTACTTCGGAACATTATTTTTCGAAAAAGTCTGCCGACGCATAGAACAAAACGAAATTAATTATACTCATAAAACAAAATAAATGACGAAGTATAACAATAGTAAATTACTCTTTGAACAAAGAAATGCGATACTGAATTCTATAATTTAAATTGTAATAGGGAACGATTTTATTTAGCTAACTCTGCCGTAATTTCGGACAAACAACAGTATTTCGTCGGTGTTGTTATAAAATCTCGTAACTACAGCTTGACTCAAGCCGTAGCTACGAGATTTATGACAACACCGACAGTTTATCGAAATATAACGGGAAACCCAATCTATTTTAAGCACAAAATTCATTGTCATTGAGATATGACAAGACCATTCGCCGTATGATAACGTAATAATGGAATATTAAACATGTCTTAATAGGGAACGGTTTTATCTTGTAAACATTGACGAAATTTCGGACAAACAATACCATTTTGTGAGTGTTGTTATAAAATCTCGTAAGTACGAGTTGATTCAAAACATGTCTATTTTCAGCACAAAATTAATTGCTATTCACCCACCTGATTGCATTGTAAATATTATAAAAGTTGAGGATAAAATCCATATTGCATCCGTTTGTGGATCAGTTTGCGATTCCAGATCGCGCGAGTTAATAGCCATGTTCCCAGCACAATTATTATACATGGAACTATTACACTCCTCAATAGACATTTCGTATCCATCTAACAATCGACAACATAACCAATATTACGAGTGTCGCAGTGGAACTTCACATCAAGCAATATTACAATAACTGTGAAAATTGTAATGGTAAAATATTCGATTTAGTAGGTCTACTCGGATTTGAATATTCCAAAAGAGAAGGCCTATCGGGATTGACTTCATTTCTCCGTTATCCGATCCCGGAATATTCCAATCAATTAACCCATTACCAGACGGCAAATTATTAGACTTGTCGAACTCTAAAGATGCCGCTAATGATAATTTCAAATGAATAAATTTTACTTTTTTTAGTGTGTTTCTTTCTATAGAGAAAATATTGTGGGAAATGAAGAAATTGCTTGAGACAAGCAATTTCTTTATTTTCCACAATATTTTCCAAAGCCTTTATTATACGGGACTAAAAGAACAGTATAGAACAAGACCAGTCTGCGCAAACATGCAGTCGAATATTATTCCTTACACCGGTTTAACCATATTTGCAACAGAATTATTATACACGGAACTATTAGCCTCCCCAATAGACATTTCGTGCCCAACTAACTAGGCGCCGACATTGCCAATAATACCTAGCTTGCACTGCGGCTTCAAGTAATAATAGTCGTAATGGTAAAATATTCGTAATAGTAAAAACCCAATGCTTTGATTTGAATATTTGTGATTCGTCACGCTAAATGGAACCGCCTGAGAAATGTGAAACGTATCAATCGATCCATGTCAGTCTGCACTGCCTTTGCAGGCTGACTAGGATAAAAACCTTTCTCTCTGTGATAATTTTTCTGCATCTAGAATGTATTTTGTATCTTACTATATATATTCGTTTTCCGAATGTAACATCTGGTTTTACGATGCTGAATCTGATCCGTTTCTCATGTTTCTTGTGCCATTTCCGACTCTAGATCACTCTGCAATTTTCAGTGCTTTCGCTTGAATGTTTGAAGAAACCATAGGATTCAGTGCAGAGTTCGTTGATAAAATCCGTAGAGTATGAACTGAGATATAACAAGAAAATACCTTGAATCGGACGATTGATCGGTGCGATTTTTTTCCGAAAGTCACGGGTGTTATTCAACGTGTGGTTCTTACCGAATAAAGTCATTATGGACTTGCTACATGAAAACCGTTGGTGTCACACTCTAGCTTATTACAATCATCGTCCACGTAGGTAAAATTGATAAGATTTTATTCTACATGACACTGAATTAAAGTGTATTGTTTAACAAAATGTTTATTTCATACTAATCTCTTTTTATAACAATGGTTAAATAAATATGATAAAATAATTACCTGACTGCATAGCAAATATTATAAATGTAGATGAGAGTATCCATATTGCGTCAGATTGGGGATCTTCTTCGTTGTCCAAACCGGAACCGGAAGTTAGTAACTTTGTTAGGTTAACACATACACTACACGCAGATATATTGTCTTTTATCATATTTATATATCATAATCCTTTATATCAAAGTCGTCATCTTCATGTGTTGTAATCTCTTTGATATTTTCACGCAATGACTTATCAAATGACTGTTTATACTAAAAATGTCTTGTTAAGCTTGATCATAGAAACAACAATATTCGTCATCACTAAACACGACTCATTTCTTTTTGTAACTTGGTTTAAGGGCAAAATTATAGTTAGTTTTTTATGAATTCAACCCTTTCCAAAGTATTAAAAGTTTGGATTGTCCCAATTTGAAAGCTTCTAGATGCGACAAAATGAGAGTTAATGTTATGCACCATATACAATAGAACATATTGAGGCATGGGGAGAAAACAGTGCTTGTCAATATTTACTTCTTTTGTACTAATGTTTTGACATGCTTTTTCATACACGGACGTCCAACCCATGTCTTGTTTTGAAAATGATTCAATTACTTATTATTGTTCCAGTGATTGTCTATACCCGGAAATACATCTATTCAATTAAGGTAGAATACCCGTAAGGTCGCCATTTTGAGATTCATAAAATATCGGATGTTTTCGAGCGTGTCGTTACGTATCCGAACCTATTCGAGCGCCGTCGTAAACATTCGGCGGGGGAGAATTTCACTGCAAAATCTTTTCGATCGCGCCCGAATAATTCCGACGTCGTGCGAATCTAATTAGGGGTGGACTACCTTGATATCATCATTTCCATTCTCTCTAGCAATTGACCGGAACACGATTCAATATTGTGTCTCTCTGGATCATTGTGTCATGTAACTTTAGAAATGTTAAAATAACTACGATAATTTACGGTTTTAGAAAACGCCCTAATAAAACCTGTACTTTATGCATTGCTCCTAAAATAAAACAATATCCATTTCTTCCAGAAGCGTATACTCTGTTGAATATGTTTATTCGTTTAACACGTAACTTTCTTTTTGATTAAGAGTTCTTTTTCGTTTGTTTTAATTGCATAAACACATACAATAATTACATATGTTACTACCTCATGATGTAATCGATATGAACAATGAACACAATACATAGGTTTCAAACTTGTTGGTGCATGAAATCACGGCATTACCCCAGAGGTACACAAGCACTGTGCAACACGATGCCTAAAACAACCTTCATAATTAATTCATTACGTATTTGAAATTACTTCCAATAATCAGATCCAATAACATGATATCTGTGAAACATTCTTCTTTGGATCTATTTTGATCCATCCGGAAATACAAATGTAATATGAAAGCTGTATGTCTTTCAACCGTAGTTCCACGCGGAAAAAGTATGAAAGCTACTTGTCTTTCAGATGTAAATCGCTTAAATCCCATAAGAATTGCGTTTAAGTACACACCTATTCAAAAGGCATCATTATTTACAAGTATTAATAAACAAAGAAATAATAGTATGACCATTAGTTTTAATGATGTTGTTATAGATATAGCAATATGTTTTTGTAGAACTATCCTTAATTCTTTCCCAAGCCGTAATTGGTTGCTTCAATTTTGAAAACTAGCTACTGCTTATCTACTGCGTATGACAAAACGGTTGTTGGTTAAAATTGGAATTCAATTTTTAAACTACTTTATTTCCCAAATTGAAAATTCCCACCATACTGTTCCATTTTTTTTAAAATCCCTTTTCAAAGCTGAGAACCTTTGACGAAAGGTGATTTTATTAACCCATTACTGCTCATCGCCGCCTTTTGACTCCCTTATAAGAAAAGGCTACGGACACATTGTGAAAAATGAAGAAATTGCTTGTGACAAGCAATTTCTTCATTTTCCATAGTGTTTTCCAACGAAAAATGCAAAGCTTTCAAACTGGAAAGGTCCAAAATTGTGCCGTCTGGTAATGGGTTAAAAGTAAAAGAAAATATCATGTAGACCTATGTCATAACACAATCGCATGATTACCACCTAATATTAGAATAATATGACACTGATTAAACATATAACACACTTCCGCTTCCGGTATAAACAAAGTCATGGAAAATCGCTGGGACAATTTTTTGTGAAAAACAGTGAAATTTGGACGGGTTGAAAGGAGAAAATGCAGAAATAGAGAGATAAGTAAAAGATATTTATCAGAGGAGTTAATCTAGCTGTCGATTGATATTGGAAAAAGACGCTTTATTGCTGAAAATCTTGGATTCTTTGTCGTTTATGGATGAAAAGTAGAACTAAATAACGGTAGATACCCATAGGAAGAATGTTCGATCGATTTTGACAACCACTCACCCAGTTATCGATCCACATTATCGTCACGCTTGATTGGTGCGCAGGATTATTCATCACGTGGTTACTATCAACAGTTATACCGCATGGGTCAAAAACGAAAAAATAAGACAAGCTCCGGTAGTCACAGCTCAGAAACAGATATTGCTAAAGAAAAACAGACTCAAGAACAAAAGCCTAAAAAACATAAAAAAGGTCAACAAAGTCATAGCCAGAGCAAAAGAAAAGAGCAGAGCCAAAATTCTAAAAGTTCAAAACAGGACCAAAACATTTCAATTAGTGAGGTATTATCTGAAGCTAACGCCATCTTGTATCAGTCAAACGAGGCTTCGGATAACGTCTTCAATTCACCAGTTACAACTAAGAAAATCAACAAAATGGCTTCAAACCAAACTGAAACAAATGAAAACGGGCTTGAAATGACGGATACAGAATCCGGAAATTTTGAATCCTTCGTTAAAAATGAATTTTCTTTCCTGAGAGATTCAATAGCATCAGTTTTGGAGTTTCAAAACGCTTTTCGAACGCGCCTTGACTCTTGTGAAAAAAGGATAGCTGATACTGAAGTGAAATTTGCCGAACAGGGCAAATCAATTGACTTTGCTCTTGAAGAAGTTAAAGATGTAAAGAATGAAAACGTTACACTAAAACAAAAATGTGTTGAAATGGAGAAGGCTTTAGAAAGGGCTATGGAATCTGTTCACCGATTAGAAAAACGACAAAAGGATATGGATCGCCTCGCGAAAAAAGAATCAAATGAGATTGATAGGTTACAAAGAAAATGGAAAAGAACAGAAGGAGGATGCAGTTCATATAGTAAAAACTATTTTAGCAAACAAGTTTAATATGGTGGATGTCGAAATAGAACAAGCATTTAGAGTCGGAAAAAAATCAGATAGACCGAGGCATATCTCCTTCAAAGTATCTGACTACAATGACAAAGTCCAAATATTCAAGAAAAAAAGGGATGCTCTTGACTGTTGTTATTTCTTCATCACAGACGACTTAACTGAAGAGGACTATAATCTGAAATGTGCGTTAAAACCAATAATGGATGAAGCTCGTAAAGGCAAAAAGGACGTACGATTCAGAAATGGCGCACTATACATAGAAAAGGAACTCTATCGCGGTCCAATTCCAGAGAAGAAGAAAAATGAAAACAATACAACATAGGACAATACCCAGTCATGGAACAATTCATTATCGCTAGTTTCATGGAACGTAAACGGCTGGACAAAGAACAATGAACATATACGTAAACGTGTTTTGGAGGAAATAGACTCCGACATTATCTGTTTAAATGAAACTAAGTTAACAAAAGATCAGGCAATTCACTTCGATCAATATACTTTTTATGGAAATAATAGAACAAATTTGAAGAAAAGGGCAAAATGTGGATCAGGAGGTGTAGCCATTTTAGTAAAAAATGACATCGTTGACCAGTTTTATATTACATGCGTAGACAAAGACTTTGATGGTATTCTGACTTTAAAACTGATCAACAAAATATCGTCTGCAACAGTTATTGTTACAGCTTGTTATTTACCACCAGAGGGATCTGAGAGGGGAAGAAATTGTGACGAGTTCTTCAATTACCTATCTAACACCGTGTACCGTTACGCTAATGTAGACCTTCTATTATTTTGCGGTGACGTTAATTCAAGAATCTCAAATCTACAAGACACTATTATCGGAGTGGATAATGTAACAGAAAGAAAACCAATAGATATTACAAAAAATAAACACGGTGAATCATTTATTGAATTTCTCCAAGAAAACAAGTTGTGTGTGTTAAACGGGAGAGTAAATCGCGAGAAAGACGAGTTTACGTCGATTTCGAATAAAGGGAAAGCTGTGGTTGATTACATATTCGTGCCACATTCACATCTCAAATTGATTAATAAATTCCAAGTTCACACTGTGAAGGACATATGTTTGAAATACAATATATATGCGCATGGTTCTCTACCTGACCACTCTGTGCTTTTCTGTGAAATACAAGTCTCTGATTTTTTCCGTTCCCAAATCGAGGTAAATACAGACAATTCAGAGAAAAGATTAAAACGGATCAACTACAAGAACATTCCAAATGAGTTTATCGAAACTACAAAAGTAAATGAATTGATTGATAGAATACAGACTATGGAATCAATTCAAGCTAATATCGACAAAATATATGATGACATATGCGACATGTATTTTACGGAAATAAACTCTAAGCTAAAACCCAAAAGTAACTCTAAAAATACCAAAAAGCGTTATAGACATAACACAAAACCTTGGTGGAATGAACAACTCAAGTCGCTTTTCAAAGAGCTTTGCGAAAGAGGGAAACAATTCGTTAGTTGCGTCGGAAGTAAAAGAGCGAAAGATAAAGCAAGGTGCTCTTATAAAGAAAAGCAGAAAGAATTTGATAGAGAGGTGCGAAAGGCAAAGCGTTCGTTCGAAAAGAACAAACAAATAGAAATAGACTCTATATGTACCAATAATCCAAACGAATTCTGGAAACAAATCAAATCTCTTGGTCCGAAAACATTCCACAGTATTCCTATGGAAATAGTAGACGACGAGGATCATATAGTAAGAGACCAAGAAAAGGTGTTAAAGAAATGGGAATCCGATTTCAAATCCCTGTTTGATAAACTCAAAGCATGTGAAGGGGTCGAATTCGATGAAACATTTTATGAAGAAGTAAAGAAATTTAAAGAATCAATAGAAAATGAGCATGTGATAGATCAGCAATCTGATCGCCAATCTGAGCTTGACTTTACGAATAGCATACTTAACAGTGACATTACAATAACGGAAGTAAAAACGGCGATAGATGAAACCAAAAAAGGTCGCGCCTGTGGTGAAGATGGATTGCCGTATGAAGTATTTAAGTCTGAAAAGTCACTACCACTTATACATTGTTTACTTAACAAATGCTTTGCAGTGAGTAAAGTGCCGTCTATTTGGACAAAATCAGTGATAAAACCGATTCCGAAAAATAGCTCTAGCGATCCACGTATTCCACTGAATTATAGGGGTATAAGTCTGCTTCCAGCTATCAGTAAAATACTTTCGAGTGTGCTAAACAAAAGACTAAACAAATATCTTGACTCAAACGATTTTATCTGTGATGAGCAAAATGGTTTTAGAAAATTAAGATCTTGTGTGGATCATCTCTTTACACTGTGTTCAATTATACGAAACCGCAAATCTAAAGGGCTACATACATTCGCTTGCTTCGTAGACATGAAAAAAGCATTCGACCGCGTTGATCGAGACTGTTTATTAGCAAAATTGCTCGCGATTGGAGTTCAGGGTCGCTTCTATAATATCATTAAAAACATGTTTAATACAACGAAAGGAAGAGTACAAGTGAACCAGTTATACACAGACTATTTTGACATTAATTGTGGAGTAGAGCAAGGGAATAAAATTTCACCGACACTTTTCTCCATCTATGTCAACGACCTTGCTACAGAACTGAACAGTCTTGGTTGTGGGGTGAAAATTGATAATGACATGATTAGTCTTCTTCTTTATGCAGATGACATTGTTATAATGAGTGAGACGGAAGATGAACTGCAGAAAATGTTAGATAGGGTCAATACTTGGTGTAAAGAGTGGAGAATGCAAATAAACGCCGATAAAACGAACGTCGTACACTTTCGTAAAAAATGCCAAAATCGGACAAATCACGTTTTCAGAATAGGAAATCAAGAACTAAACATTGTGAACCGTTACAAGTATCTCGGATGTATTCTCTCAGAGCATTTAGATTTCACAGACACTGCAAATGCATTATCCGAATCTGCTGGTAGAGCTCTGGGTAGTATTATTAATAAAGTACAAAGTCTAAGCGGATTAACATTTAAAACATTCACCAAATTATACGACTCATCAGTAAGACCTATAATGAACTACAATGTCAGAGTGTGGGGGGTACAAATCTTACGGGAAAAATGATGTTATTCAAAATCGAGCGATTAGATACTTTCTCGGTGTAAATAAATACGCATCCAATCATGTTTTATCAGGCGATACAGGTTGGCTACCTACAACAATCTATAGACACATAGAAATGGTCCGTCTTTGGTTCAGGTATACGAATATGCCGAATGACAGATTAACGAAGAGAGTTTTCCTATGGGATCTAGATCAGAGTAAAGGATGGGGATCGGAAATTCGAAAAGTTCTTGAAAGTGTCGATCTTGGGGAGTTATTTGAACGAAGGACTACAAATGGGTTATCATTGAGCTACGTTACCAATTTACTGATAGATAAGGCAAGGACTCAAACAAGTGACCGCTGGTTAAAAGGAATAAGTGAACAATCAAAATTACGAACCTACAAACAGATTAAGAATACGTTCGAACTAGAGAACTATGTATCAATGTACCTACCAAGAGGTCTCCGCTCGCTTATACACGGGTGGTAAACAGAGAAACTAGCTCCAAAAAGAGGTAGTTGCATAGAGCGAAAATTTGTAGGTCACGAACACATTTTCTAAAATTATTTCTTTTAAAGCGAGTTTTTGAGAAATCCGGCGATGCTGTAATATGAAGAAATGATCGAAGTTTGTCGTGCACGAGAGTATACGGTATTAGTAGCAGGGTTTTAATACAATCGTTGAAAAACATTTCAAAATCGAAAGTAAAGAAGTTTTTACTTTCGTTCTTGAAATGTTTTTCAACGATTGTGTTCAAACTCTACTCACTAACACCGTATATTCTCGTGCACAACAAACTTCGACCATTTCTTCATACTACAGCATCGCCGGATTTTTCAAAAACTCGTTGTAAAAGAAATAATTGTAGAAAAAATGTGTTCGTGACCTACCTTTGTTTACAGATTTTCGCTCTATGCAACTACCTCGGTAGAGGCCGGATGTCACGAGGAAACGAAATACCGTTGACTCTTTTTGGAGCTAGTTTCTCTGTTTACCACCCGTGTTATAGCTCAACTAAGAAGCGGTACCTTACCACTACGCATAGAGACTGGGCGATATATCAATTTAAAACCAGAGGAGCGGTCTTGTTTAATATGCAATACCAATAAAATAGAATCCGAGTGTCATATGCTATTTGAATGCCCTGTGTACATGAACCAAAGACTCATTTTTTATAAAAAGGCTGAAACAATTGTAACAAACTTTGTCGAGTTGCCTTTTCATGAACGTTTGAAATTAATGCTGACAGACAAGAGACTAATACATAAATCAGCACAGTTTATACTTACATGTATTGAGGTGCGATCAGGGAAGCAATTCGTTTAAATTGTCTAATAAAAATACGTATATGAATAGATTTGTCGGTAGGGTAGAATGACTTTGTCATACAATGTGTAAAGAAAGTCATTAGAACGAACGACATCTACCTAAGTCGACCGGTGTGCATCACACGGGCCGACTTGGGTCGATATCGGTCGTCTCAATCTAGACAAACAACATCGGCACCCCTAGCGACACTTTTTAAAACTTTTATCTCATGCAATTCTTTTTCAGGTAAAAAGTCGCTAACCCCTCACGCAATCATGTTATCTAATAACAGTTCAATTGAGCTGTAGATTTGATGATATGATTGTTGGTCGATATAAAATTGTGAATTGATGTTAACTTCACTTCCTTTATTATAATGATCTGAAAAAAATAAACCAGGTGTGGACGCGGATTGGAATGCACAAAAGTGCAATCCCATCCGCATCCTCAAATCTTACCCATCAAAACTGAAACAATGTCAATATTAATTACATATTTCTTTGTTTATACCATTCATCAGACAAATAATTTAGTGAATCGTAAGCCATTTACATGGCTGGGTAATACATGATTTACTTTAAAATGTTTTGTAAATGATAATGTTACTTTGTACATGTATTATGTTTCACTTTAATAAAATATACTACTACTACTACTTCTTTGATAATTAAAACATGAATGTATCACTTTTCAGTATAGAAATCCAAAGAATTCAATTATCTTATTTGTTCATTGATGTTAAATCATTCCGGGTCCTATACCAATGTCCTACAAAGTGATTCAATATTTGTCTTTCTGTGTCATTGTGACCTGTGTATCAAGTAACACTAGAAAGACTGGTTAGCCCTTTCCCAAACAAGACCTGTTTTTGACGTCCGTAATAGAATTGGCTTGGAAAAACATTGAAACAAAAGAAGAAACTGTTGATAACCAGCAGTTTCTCCTTTTGTCTCAATATTTTCTATGCCATATTTAACACAAATTCTTTCTTTAATAACTTCCATTTTGTCATTGGTTGCAGTTTTTGAAGTGGATTATCCTAAAACTTTGCCGTTTGGGAAAGGGTTAACCATAATAATAATTTGTTCTAAGAAAACGCCTTTACGATTAATAATGCTATATACAAGCATATACTTTTTGAAGTGGATCATCAGAAAATGTCGCCGTTTGCGAAAGGGTTAATCGGACCTTAATCGACCTAAAAAAGAACAGACTCAGTATTTAATTTGCCTGTCTTGATAATTTTGTCATGTAAAACTAGTAATGATAAACCATCTCGTATTTTCAAAAGAAACTTATTTTGTCCTATACTAAAGATACACGCAGTTCGATTATCTTGCTTTAATTAACACATTTTCCAAAGAATTCATAATTCATTTCCTTATTTTGTGGTGAATCACGTCAATTCCTCTACCAATAACACACAGAGAAATTCAATATTTGCATTTTTTAGCATTTTGCGCTGTAACAATTGAAATTAATAATCACGTTATTCTCCACGTTTCAAAAACACCCTTACATAAGCTTATACCATTTCAATGTTTATGCCTTGATTAACACATTATCCATTTTCCATATACAGCAAATAATTAATAAACTAATTAGAAAAATAATAAACACAATTATTTATATCTCTTTGCAGCACATCGCCATTTCCGTTGAAATTATTACATCTAAATGTCACATCATTGCGAAAAGAATTCTAAGCACAAAATATTATTGATATTTATTGGTATTTTCTTGGCACGTCTGATAATTGGTGAATTAGCTAGTGGGGAGTCTAAACCTCGTAACTCCAGCTTTGTCAAGCTGTAGTTACGAGGTTTAGACTCCCCACTAACAATATATCAGAACGCACCTGTCACCGGTAGTGCGAGTGCTAACAAAAACAACGTTATTCACACATCACCATCATACATGATTGCAGACTTTCAAAGAGCTGTACTTTAGCATAAATTTGTACAATGTACTTTTAATTCGCAAATAACATTCTTATTATCATTTCAATATCTTACGTAAATCAGAGACATGTCTTTTACAGTTCTCATTAAATGGCCATAATGTTTTAGATACCATTTATCTTTTAAATTTGGTACATTTACTGTATATTGTATTAACAAAAACCCTAAAAAGTGAAATACGAATGATAACGTTCCGGGAAGCCGTAACTACAGATTATTCAAGCTTTAGTTACGGCATTTTAGAACGTGAAAAACGATATTGTGTCGTCCATAACAGAGAGTCTTTTGGAAATCACAGAAGCAAAAGAAGAAAATTCTGAAAAACATTTTTTTCCTTTAGCTTCGATATCTTTTGTTCTTTATCATAAACATTATCGATGAACACATTTTTGTCGGCCGTAGTAACATGTATATTCCTCTGGTCTGTAATCCAGACTTTTCGGAAAATGTAAATCGGTTTCATTACCTAAGAGGATATTATTTTATTTTAGTGTCTGAACAAGCAAAATATTTAGTGAATCAATGGAACTATTTGCGTTTCGTGAGTTAATGAGAAGATTTTGTGCTTGTTAATTGCTTTTTATGACCTTGTTTCACCGATGATTATTCAATCAACTTTCCAAGTACAGCAAATGAAATTAGAACACATATTCATAAAGAGACATTGCGTGACATATAGGAGAACCGGTGTAACAGGGTAACGTGTCCCCCTGGGTAACGTGTCCCCGGGGACACGTTACCCAGGAGTAACGTGTCCCACCCCCTGGGTAACGTGTCCCCCGCCTTGGATTTTTTTTTAATCGTATTGTGTATTTTCAATGCATATTTTGTTTCATAAGTATTAAATCTTTAAAATAAGTTATTTCAAACATGAAATTTAAATATTTATTTTTTTTTATATTCTTTCACATTTCCAAAGAAGGAAAATATCTAATTGCATTGTAATTTTTTATTAAATCACTTTCTCCAAATATTTTCCAACTATTATTATTACCATTATTAATATTTTATGATAATACCAAAGTAAATTGCGCAGAAATAATGTGAAAAAAAATTTAGGAGGAGAGAGGGGGGGACACATTACCCCTGGGTAACCTGTCCCCGGGG